>JASVER010000084.1:312197-692896 GCA_030449065.1 Oceanodroma leucorhoa | reverse complement strand
CATGGTTTAGTGGGCATTTGTACTGGGTTGATGGTTGGACTCGATGATCTTAGAGGTCTTTTCCAACCTTAATGATTCTATGATTCTATGATAATGCCTGGTGGAGGTGACATAGGAGGTATATATAAGGAGGTAACTGTCCTTGTTCAAGTTTGGGTGGAAGTTCCTTGGAATTACGGGGCACATCCTGAATAACAGCAGTATTAAATTTCAGCTATCATCTCATTAATGTGCGTATTGATCTTGTATGTGTGATTTTCTCAAGGTGTTTCTTGGGAGAACAATATTAAATATGAAAGAACAAATGCCACTATAAAGCAGGGAGATGTGTGGTGGCATATTTGTAACTTCAAGCCTCATAAAATAAATTCCTAACTAAACCCGGTGCAAACATTTCAAATCCTCTTCAGCCCACAAAATCAAGAGCCAAAAGGTAACCTCAATTCACAGGACTCTTCAGGAAGATGCAAAAACTCAAAGTCCAGATGGAAGAGTATTTGAGACAAGAAATCTAGGTACGTTGAATCTGGAGAAAGTATAACTCAGAGTTTTAACTGCACATATATATGCAAAAGGGCTGAAAAGAACAGGGCAAGGTATTTTCACATGTTATTGAAGAGAAAAGGGGGAAAAATACTGTGGTTAAGCTGCAGCAGGGAATACTTTGCTAGACTGTTCGATATTGGAAAAGGATTACTACTACGCAACATTTAGGTCAGTGGAGCAAACTGCCATGGGAGGGTGTAGAGTCAGTCATGGCTAGACTAGACAAGTGTCTATTATAGATGATCTAGGATGACCCATTTAGAGGTGGCTTCCAACCCGAATGTTTCCGTGATTTTTGTTCTCTTCAGGTACAACTCTTGTCAGATTGATTTGTTCTTCCAGTTAGTATGTGAATTATTACAGGCCTATCAACAAAAAAGCCCTCTATGTTAAGAACAGCATGTAATCTAGAAATATTACCAATATTACTTTGCATGCTATAGCAGATGTAAAATGCCAAATAATTATTACATAAACTCAATAGTGTGTTTGTTTTTATGAATAATCTCTTGAAATCTGTGTTAAAATTAGAATATCTCATAGATACTTAGACTATTCTTGAAACATTTTGTTTTCGTACTTAGAATAAAACTTTTTTTCCACAGAAATGTCTCCATATTTTGAAGATGGGAAATGTATAGAACTTTAGAAAATAATATTATGCAGGAGCTGAGATACACCATGTTCCCATGACCACATACACTACATCTCTCCTCCTTCAAATGTTTGTCGTAGTGCTAGTTCCCAGGGAAAGGTTTAGGGGACCTACAGATCAGTAGACCAATGCATGTATGTGTACGTACATATGTGCATACCTTTATGTAATAGTGTGATAGTCTTACTCAACAATTAACTGTAGTCAGTGGAATTTTTACTTGATCCCAGGGCACAGAAGACATGTTTTTTCTATTCCAGGTTACGATTTCTTCCATGACAATATATTGTTCAAAAGCCGGCTCTATTGTTAAGTAATTAAAATCAGTGCATGGGGAAAGATTCACTTTTATCAACAGAAGAAGCATAATGTACAGCTAACCACGCATAGCAGGAAAAATCATTTCTCTTTGGGCTCAATCCAAGTTCCATTGACTTTTATGATACTTGGATCAAGCTTCCTAATCATGTTGCTGTGATGATCTTCAAACACACTGGGGACTTTACTGCTCATTGCCAGGACTAGTCGTAATGAAATGATATGAAAAACACTGCAATGTAGGTGCCGAAACCTAGATCTGCAGTTCAAGTTAAGGATTTCTTTGACTTGTCAGAATGAAAGAAAAGGAGTAGCCCCAGCAAAGGTAATTCTGACTCCATTTACTTACCCCATTTGAAACTACTGTAGGATTGGCGTATTAGTAAGCAATCCTTAGCGAAGCAGTGAGAAGTGTTTTACTGTATCCTAAGGGCATGCTAGGTAGATCATGTATAGTGAGCCTGCCTGGACCGTTTTCCTGGGGTCTCCTAATTCTGCTTGTCTCCTGTGAAGTAGTCCCGATTGATAGAAAAATAGCTTGTTTTCTTTGAGTGCTTGCTCTTCTGTCATTTAAGTTGTTTCTGCTGGTCATAAAGGTTCTGGAACAGTGTGATAATGGTTTGGGATATAATTGACTGAATTTTAATATATCTGTTGTAAGTTCCTGAATCAGAATCGGTGGTATTCATCTCTGGAAACACTCAAGCGGGAATCTGAATAACTTTGGTGATGTAGAATTCAGTAGGGGTCTTTTTTGTCCTTTTTTCTCTAACTTGTCGCCTTTCTAAGTCTTTAATTGTGTCTGAGTTTCTGAATGATCACTATTGTTTGTTGTGCCTTTTATTCCTCACGAGAAGCCTTTAACTTGATTTCTTATGTTTCTTAGCAGAAACATTATGTTTTCCTGGCAGAAACATTTTTGCTGTCTAGCATGCTGACTGTGTTATCTGAAAGCATTTTTAGGTCCCATGCACTTTCTTGGCTCCTTTCCTACCGCAGTTTTTCCTTGGTTGGACTTTCTACAGTCAGTGTGGCTTCTCACCATTTTCCTGTTTTTTATTAATTTTTGAGCAGAAGCCCTAATATAGACTCAAACCTTGAGGTTTTAAGGGGACAAGTCTTGGTGAAATTGCCACCTTGCGGTCCTTAGTCTTTTGCCTGCAGCTGCACTAAAGCTCTGCTGAACACAGCAGAGAGAGCAAAGGCAGCTTAAAACCAGTTTTTCCATGTCTGGTTCCTGGGGCAACCAACCAGGCCTTGAAGACACTCCACATTAATAGGAAACACCTTCAGAAACCAGGTTTAGCTAATCCCTGCCAGTCTCTTTAAGTCAGCCGTAAGGTCTCTTTCTGTCATTTAGTGATAGGGTATCCATGTGAGCTGGCACCTGACTTTTGGACACAAACATGAATAAATTCAGTGGAGGCTCTGCTCACCTGCATTGCCATTTGTGTTTCAAAGGTCAATAATTTTCTTCTTTAAAATACATTGCTTTTTAGTGACCTCTCTGGGGATAGTAAACAAAGGTAGTTTAGAGAGGGATCGGTTTAGTATACTGTTTCAGAGTTTTCATTTTAGTCTGACTCTGTTGTCTTGGCCATCACAAAAGGATATCAGGGTGGTACTTCGCCCACAGCATTCACGAGTCCTGAAAATTCAGGATAAAACCCATGTATCTGCCCTAAAGTCATGAGTCTTCTGTCAACTACTGCATCATGGATAATTGTTACTTAGGGCTTTTAAGTTCAGTAGGGTTGCTGGTAAGCTTATTTCCTTAGCTAGTACTGTGGTGATACAGAAGTTGAAACTTTCCATCTTGCCTTTTCTGTAACTCTTCATCTATGCTGCAGATCTCAGATGGTGGACAGATGTTGCCTTTGCAAGGGGCCACAAAGGTTGAAGATGACACTCTGCGCATGGATCATCATTGCTTACTAGCTGGAAATTACTACTCCACCACTGTACTTGTTGAAAGAGATGTGGAAGTGCTCTATTTCTTATTCCAGGCAAAGCCATCTGGGTTGCCTTTGGTTGAAGGTCAGTGGAGGGCTCACATTGACTGAGGTAGGAAACATGACCCTCCAGCCAGCCAGGAACGAGTGGGGACAGGAACACCATCGGCTTCCACAGCTAGAGGAAGAAGAGGGCTTCTGTCATAGGTCTTAGCCAGCTGCAGTTTTCCTTTAAATGAGACATGCTGGAGTAGATCAAATAGCTACAAGCTTTTGTATCGTGTGTTTTCCTACATGATGCTGTGGAGAACTGGTTGAAATTCATATGCAAAAGCGAACCAGAACCTGTCTGGTAACTGTACTTGCAGGGGCTTTCCACTGTCCTCCAAAACCTTACCTTTTATCTGAGATTATTCTCCAGGCTGTTGATTACATTTTTCAGAGCTGCAGTGTTCTCGGTGATGATTGCGTCAGGACCATCAGTTGTTATTTCCAGGTCCTCAATTTTCTTTTCAGCCTCCTGCCGTTTTAATTCCAAACCTTCAAGCTTCCTGTCCATGGAAACCATAGTAGCCTGGATTAGGTCCAAACTCCCAGAAATATGTACTGCATGCCTTGTAAAGAAATAGATAATACTGGGTGGCCAAGGACCACAGCTCTAGGCATTGCCAAACCAAAGGCAGGTAAGCAGGTAAGCCCTTTTAACAGGCTGAAAGCCGTGTATGAATATGCTGCCAGATCCCTCGCTGATCTTAATTTTCTCAAGGGCATGTTAAAGTCACTGCCCATTCTCTTATGAAAATCATAGACGACAGTGTTAAAATCTTAAATCACTTGGGTGATTCTGACCAGTAGGTTATACCATATAGCACACCTGGAAAATATCTTTTCACACAGCTCCTGAAAGCAGATCCACAAATTCCTTTAAAATACATCTTAAATCAGTTGCGTTATTCATCATCTTAGTGAATTTGGTTGTTTTCTTAAAGCTGCACTTCTAATCCCAGGCACTTGGTTTGGCATAATTCTTCCCATGTCGCTGTATGTCATTGTCCTCCCTTCTCCATCCAAGGACAAGGCTTTGCCTGCAAGAAGGCAGTGGCACCAAGCTCGTGTCTGCTTTCTCCTTCCCGTGGCTTCGGGGAAGGGCACTCAGCCCAGGTTGAGCCTCGCTGACGTGGGCAAGGCCAGGAGAGTGAGTCTTCTCCTCCAGAACGGTGGTGGAGCAGCAGCTGGGGTCAGTCGTAGGCGTGCTGGAGACCTCTTTTGCTTGTGGAAATACCGTAACTATTCCAATCAGGGCACGCGTGGCGAGATGTTTTATCTCTGCATTTCTGCAAAAGCAAATGAGAATGTAAGATTCGCATTAGTGGCAGAGGCCAATACTGAAGTCTTTACAAAGGACTTCTCACTCCAGTCAAAGGAAGAACCTGCCTGTTTTATGGATTTTTGCTGTCATAGCTGACTTGGCCAAGGGCGTAAAAGAGACTTGATCCTTGACTTGATCCCTGACTGACACAAAAGCTCTCACTGTAGATACACTTAAGACAAACCTTTACTTTTACTGAAACGCTTTTCACTTGCTGGATGAGGGAAGAGGGTCCTCCGCAAAAAGCTGTGCCAGCAAATAACGTGATTTTGCTGGTAGGAATGAAGGCTGTGCTGGGAACACCCTGTCAGTACAGTTTGCTAGGACAGCTGCACCAGCAGAGCTATCCTATTCTGCATACAGCCTTGTCTTCTGTTCCAGTTTGCAATGCATGATTTAGCTTTCTGTCGCCCCTTCAGGTCCCTAGGCACCTCTCGGCGTAAAAAGAAATTAAAACACAATACAGATGAGTCTGCTCTGTATTGGAGTCTTGACCTTTAATATATCAGGTTTTCATATTGCAACTTTCCCAGCAAATAGGCTGTCCTACAAGAACTGAGGTTGCTTTAGTGATCTGCAGAGGTCCCACCTCAGCCATGCTTCAGTTTTATTTGCTTCCACCTACAAACTCTCAAGCTGCCTGAAATGCTTTTGAGAGGAGATAAGGTGTTCAGGTTGCCTGCAAGATCATAACCATGAACTCCAGCCGTCCAATGAGAAAAAAAAATTATCATCAAAAATCAGAGAAAATAGCCTGGCAACCCAAGTGTCAGAAGAATTGCTTAATGTTTTGTCCTGTTACAGCAGTTTAATTTTTATCAGACTTTGGGGTTTGTTTTTTTCCCCCCTTGGTGCTCTCATTACATTTTCCTTCCTTTATTAAAGAAAGCGTTTGCATCTTGCTCTGTGCTTTTGTGACAGCATTCCTCCGGAGCAGACTGGTATGTCACTCTGATGGCAGATTCGCAGTCAGACTCCTTAGATCAATAAACCATCTTAGTTAGTTGTTGAGTATATCAGATTTGAATTTTTAAAATCCACAGTCGCACTTATAATACCACAGAGGCCAAAACCTGATGTAAATTTTAAGAGGCATCTGAGGAATTGCTCTGTATTTCAGTCGTAAAGCTTTGCCAGCATTACCTTTTGACCAGATCACTGTTTGATTGGGTTTCAGTCTCATGTTTTTCTCTGCAGCTACTGAAGGTGGTTTTTTTTTCCCCCAAGTGACAGACAACTGTGTCTTTAAAAAAACAAAACAACTGTGTCAACAGATGGGAGAGAAAATGCTGTGTCTGAAATAGTGCTAGGAATAAACTGTGTTAAAAATAGGTAGTCTTGCCACAACTGTTTCTTTGGCCAATGTGGAAATCCTTCTTTCTCATACTACTGTGTTATCAAAACTATACTAAAACCCTGCTAGAAAACCTGCCAAATTAGTCTATAAAATTTTGCTAGAACAATAACTACTCTTTTCCTGCCTAATCGTAACAGTCATGCTAGTAAAGGAGAAAGGCTAAGGAACAATTCCTGTGACTGACCCCTGGCCAGCAGCAACTAAAACACAGCTCCTGCACTTGTGGATATAGATTTTAATGATGTGACCCCCCTCCCCACCCCCAACAGTACTAGGACAACTAGGACACCAGAGGGTGTCAGAATTTTGCCCTTTCTTAGAAGTGTTGTTTCACTCCTACGTATGGAGAGAAATAATTTTCCTGTCCCACAAACTATTTGGGGAGAACCCATGGCAATTTGGCTAACAAGTTGGGTTTTTTTTAAAAGAAAACTCTTGCCCTCTCCGAAATAGGAAAGCAAGCCGAACTACGCTTAAACGTGCTTGTTACTAGCAGAATTACAGCTGCAGTTGAGACATTGCATTTCTGCTTTCCATCTGTTGTCTCACTTATTTTTGCTGTCTGTCTCCTTGCTTTCAATTGTCTCTTCTGTGTCTCAGTTTATCCAATTTTCAGGGCTGGCCAGCCATTTCAGCATTATCGCTGTCCTAATGGCTGTAAGGAGAGCAGAGAAGCTCTTTGCTAAATGATTTTTTTTCCACAATGCCTCTGCGCTTTGTTTGGTCGGTTTTTGTTTGTGTTTGGTGCTCCATGTTGTGTCATCTGGGAAGAGAGGAGATGTTTGCATAATGTGTATTTTGCTGGAGTTGTTTAATTTCTGCAAACATTTATACTCCACAGCTCGCAGTGCCTTTGGGGCAGGGACAGATTGTGATCTCAAACAGAGAACAAATCAGAGGGTTGACCCCACGCCGGCCGTCTCCGGCAGCCTGGAGGAGCTGGAGAACAGGTAGAGCCTGGCCCTTGGTGCTCCCCTCCCGCGGCTCCCCCAGCCTTCGGCCAGGGGGGATCCGCTTGGGAGGAAGCAGCCTCGGGCAGCTGAGCATAATTTAGGGCAGCCCTGCGGTGTTTGTAATTGATTCCTGATCTCTGAGATGAAACGCCAAGGTAGATAAGGCCCCTTCATCGGGGGAGAAGGGCAGAGGCAGGCGAGCGGTGCAGCCTGCTGCTGAGAGTAAATTCCCCGTGACCGGTTACAGCCCTGCTGTTTGCAACAGGCTTTGCCTTTCCCACTTGTCTGCAGTCGAGGAATGCTCCTGGGGATCCGTGCTTGCCTGGAAGTTGTCTCTGTTAGATTAATGTTGTTTGCTAAGACTGAAGGAAATTTAAAGGAAAAGAAGAGGTTTCAGAGGACTTTAAAGGCTGCCCAGTTACTTCAGTGCATCAAGGAAAGAGCCACATTCCTTATCAAAGCAGCGTGTTCATTATCCCTACTCTTTCCTCATTCCCACAGGAGGGAAATGGAAAGGGAGGGGTTGAAATGCCCGTGATTTTCCACTCTTCTTCCAGTGGATAAGAAAGGTCCTAATTCACTCTGTGAAAAGGCTCAGAGAGGCTCATCAACAATTCTGGATGTAAGGGATTTCCTATGGTAGCTTCTTACCTCATCTTTTCTGTGTTACTTCTTTCTGCCCCTGTAGTCCCCTGCAATCCGTGGGTAGTATGTATGTATGTCTGTGTCCAGCCCAAGGATATGTCCCATGGCTTTTTTTTTTTTAATTTGTTTTTGCTTAACCAATCTATGGATGAGTTAAAAATACTAGTACTTTACATGCATAAGTGACAGTTTGATTAACAGCTGAATTTACCTCTTTCAGGATGATGAGCTCTAAAGGAAATCAAGGGAAGTTTTGTGCAACATCCTCAGTCTGTGAAAAACCCATATTCAGAAAGATGCACGCTACCTATTCACTTTTGACTTGAGCACATGCTTTGCTTTGCTGAATTGGCTTTACCGATTAGAGATAGAATATGCTTAAATGACTTGCTTAGCTGTGACTGAGGTTGCACTATTTGTCTGCTGGAGTTTTCCTGTTGAATTCGGTGAGAGTAGACTCAGGCCACAGTGACAGAGAGGTGATGCAGTTGTAATTGGCAGGATATGCCAATTAAAACTTACTCCCTTCGTGTTGTAAAATGAGGTTTTGCTTTCTCATTTCTGCCAGTTTCAAATTATGGTTGTGAATTGTGGCCAAGTCAGTATGGTTTCGTGGGGCAAGTATAGCAAAACATTTTTTCTTCAGCTATGGGACTATATTGCTAAAAGCTCTCCTATAGCTGTATCCAGGCTAACTGCTTGCTGCTGTACTGCCTAATTTTTCAGACTGTTTCATTCTTGTGTTGGACACCAAAATCATTAGAAAACATTCACTGGCAGCATTTAATAGCATATATTTAGAACGTGAAATAAAGAAACCAGACATTTGTGATGCACCACTAATCTATTAGCAATTTGTTTAACTCCACTCTTCCACACATGCAAGAGAATAAAATAGAAGTTATCAAAATAAAAGTGATTCTTAAAAATTCTTCATATTTATGGCCTTTGGTTTTTTTTCTTTAACATACCAGTTCTTTTTTTTTTTTTTTTCTGAGAGTCAATGGTGATTGCAGAAGGTGAAAAATTGCAAACAAAACTAAGGAGAAGTTCAAGTTAGCTGTGGAGCCAAAAGTGTGATTCAGGAGCTGAAAATATCTCTGTGCTTCATGCATCAAACTCAAACACTGTGCTTTGGCAACACCCCCTGGATTAGAAGCGGAGTTTGAGGTCATTCCTCCTCCAGCCTGCCATGTATGGGTAGGGCCCACGCTCATGACAAATTGCTGACTTACTGAGCACACAGCAAGAGCAGAGTGACATCAGTGCAGAGGGATCTTGCCTCACTGTGGAGGACCAAGGACCCCACTGCTGCTTTTCTCTTACCTGTCTTTAGACCTGGGGGACCAGCGTGAAGGTACTGGGAATGAGGACACTTTAAAAATTCCCTTTCTAGATGTGGCAATAACAAGGGATAGTGAGGTAGAGCACTTACCTCCTCGTAAAGAGGTCACACAGCGTCCTGCAGAAGTGCTAACAAGGTGTGTGGTCAGAGGTGCTTTGGTGGCCCATCCAGATTTTTAAGACAATCCGCTGCCAGTGGTGGTGCCAGTGATGGTTGTGGCTGCCAGCCTGAAACGACAGTAGCGTATCCTGTGCTGTACAAGCTGTCTTTGCAACCAGGAGCATAGTGTCAGAGGCTGATCTCAGCTTATCTGGTGTAGATCCAAAGAACCTTGAATGAAGTCTATGATTTGACTTAACTCCAGTCTCACTGAGGTCTTCATTTTATTTTATATAGAACATAATTGGCTTAGATTTTGCAGGTAACAACAACCAAAACTCTGTAAACAGACCCCAAGTCCTTAGAATATTTTTCCTGCTGACAAATCTCTGTTGTTCCCAGGCATCACACTTCCCTCCTGGTGTCCTGCACATCCAACTACTTGCCAGCTTCTCGGAGGCAAGTTAGCTTTCATCTACTGCTGAGATTGTCCAGTGCTGCTGCCATCGCCCTGCCGTTGGCTTGAATGCGATGGTCTTTCCATGGAGATGGAGATGATTTTGACAGCTCAAGTGATTGTCATGGGCTTGTAGGACACCTGCCGCATTGCAGCCTGCCTGCTTGGCAGCTACGAGTGGCTCTGCCTCAGTTTCTTCATTGTACATGTGGCTGTATTGGTTTTTCCCAATGCACGGGTGTCATAGCAGGGTAGTCATTCCAAGAGGGAAGGAAAGCCAAGTCACTCAGTGTAGGAGGTTCCTCCTGGCGATTTTGCTGAAGCCTGTTTGTATCGCGTAGGGCATGAGCTTTACCTGGAATCCTATCTTGGGCTCGGCTGAGACCTGATGTTTTTGCCTTCTGTGCCCACTCTCGGAGGATCACCAGATATACTCACATCTTGCTGCCAGCTGCCTGCACAAACAGCCCTCTTCTCTTGGCAACAGCGGGCTAGACAAATGGGTTGAGCAAYGTGTGTATATGGACACTCTGTCAATTGTCAGCCTGACCATTGTCTAAAAGCATCAAGCCTGGTTAGTGAGGGCACTGATCTCAGCTGGCAGTGTCTAAACTGTTATTTGCAGTGAGGTTATGGACCTATACTTAGGGGGAATGTGCTCTTGCTAATTTAGCTCCTGGCTGAAGTGAAGAAAAAGTAACCCAAAATCATAGTTCCAGCAGAACCATCAAAATAGGATCCTGTGCAGAGTGGGCTCTGGGGATAGAGGAGATAATGTAGGGACAATCCAAAGAAGAAATAATGTGCTTGAATCACCTATGTGTAAAGTAAACAAAGTTCATAGGTGATGTTCCAAAAGTCATTTGGCATGATATATCTTTTAGGTAAATTTTGTTCTGATTGCTAACTTTCTACAGAGCCTGAGAGACAATAAAACCAGCTCCGTTAACACACACACGTGTGTTAGTAAATATGGCTATTTTTATTTATATAATATGTATACATACACACATACACATAGGCATACATACATGTACCTATATACATACATATATTTATGTATATACACGCATTTATGTATGCATATGAATTCAGGCATGTATAAATTTCAGCAAATTAAAATTTTACAAAGATTTCTTGGTTCTCTTTGCATCCAGATCTGCAACATGGTGCTAGCATGCAGGAACCAAAATACCAAAATGAAGAAAAGCTGTGAATAAACAAAATTTAAATGGGCTATCACACTCCGATTGAGAAAAATGTGGAAAACAAAAGAAGCATAAATACTGAAAAATAAATTAGGCTTCAAATGTCTTTCTGCTTTAGTAATGAAGACAAAAATGTTTACAGCATAGAGACATTTGATTCAAAAAATAAATCCTATCCCTTTAACTTTGGAAATGGTTCAAGATTTGATCCATTAATTTCATCAAACTACTTGTAGGAAAACATATTTCTGCAGTATAAAGAGCTTCCAGAATGACCTGGAATTAAGAGGGCAAAGGTAGAGACACTGTAAGTATTTTAATTCATCTATTCATAGATGATTTGTGTGAACACATTAAGCATACCAGTAAAGTAATGAGAATAATTTTCTTCCACTTTTTCCAAATTCAATTGCATACGGTATGATTGCATTTGATCAGGACATGAACGTCATTTCTCAGATGATTGTGTTCTACCATTGATCATATGAAGTCAATTTAAAGTATGACATTGCTTTTACCTTCCTCAAGTAGGAAGACATTTTTACTTCTAGAGTTAGCTGCCGTGGCTGTCAAATTGTGTTTATAATAAATTGTGCTTTGTTTAGAGAGCGATAACTGTAAAATATTTCCCATTCAGAGAAAAAGTACTGAGATTGAGACTGATGTCTGGAGCTTAATGCATCATAGCCGCAATCAAGCAAATTTTAGACTTCTTACTTCTCCCATTACAGACCGTAATTCACAGAGTTCTAAGGACTTTCTGTGTTTGAAAAGGAGAAAGGGGGCAAAGAGATCATTAGAAAATCCACACAGACTGGGTTCATAGTCTYTACATACCACAGAAAGAAGCTTGCATGGACAATTCATTGTCTTGAGTAAGAAAACATCTATAAAGGGAGATTTGAACCCATGGAGAAGAAGTGGAAGATTTGCATATAGCCTCACTGCTTTGAGTTACCAGCCATGAATTCAAGCCCTTGGGCGGTATGCTACAGAAACGTGCACAGTTTTCTACCTGTGTTGCTTGGCTCTTCTTTGGTATGAGTTACCCTGTACAATCCTGGAACCGGGCTGCAATTAAAATGGCACCTGGCTTTCTTATAGACCTGGTCAAACTGAGGCTTTAGGTAAATTCCCAAACCATGGTAAGGTACAGTCTGTGCTGGAACGCTATCTGCTGCAAGCCAGTTAAGGAGTAACACAGGCATGGCTTTATTTGCCCTTTGTACTCTTGAGGCAATTTCACCCATTTATTGTGCTATTTCAGAACCTTTGAATAATTAGCAGTAAAATAAACTTAAACATTAGTTTCTGATTAAAATACATATGAGATTTCTGATATTGTTTACATTTTAAAGAGTACAGGCATCTTCCTGTCCCCCTCCCCTCCCCCAACTGACCTTACAGTGTTAGTGTAACAGATATATAAGAAGTAATGTAAAATAAGGTCCTCGTTCCTGTTGATCCATGAAATGAATTAATCTTTATGGTCAGATGATGTCGATGCCTACTGCTACATTTTCGTTTCACCACTGAAGGTGTAGTTCTACGATTACAAAATGATCACGGGACTTGCCAGGGGAGAAGCTAGCAGTCTTTCAAAAGCAGATGGTGTAAGAGTCGCTATCAGAGCACTTCTGCCTGTGTGTTGCCAGGTCCCGTGTAAAAGGCTAATCCCTGAGTGTCCAAGATACAAAGTTCAAATTGAAAACAACTCTTCCAAGCAGTAAGACATGCCATACTTCTTATACTCTCATTTTCCTTCCGATGTGCTTGTTTGTTTAATCTTCGTCTCCATGGCTGGCAAACAACTGCAGCAGATTAGGAGAGTCATGACCAGATATGACCAAATACTAGCAAATGCTCAGCAGTGGTGGTTGCATTGCTGTCTGTCTTTGGTGGGCAGTCGTTGAAGGCATGCTCATTTACTTTTGCTGCCAGAGAACCAAGGATTGCACAAATTTTTACTAATGCGGTGATAAAAACAGATTAAAAGTTCCTGGTTTTAGTGTCACAACAATGCCTCTGGGAGCTTTAATTGGGCTGTAAAATCTTGTTTGATGACACATGCATTATCTGGGGTTGTTAGAGACTCTGCAGGTTGGCTGTTCTCTCGGACCACCTCCTGTTTGCTAGCGCCAGTGCTGCTGTAAGGTGGTAGGTTAGAAAGGAGATGCAGTAATACTGCCTAGACAAAATCTTACTGTCCTTAACCAGATCTTGCTCTGGATAATATTTTGCTAATTGTAAGTAATGATTAAGCTTCTTAAAGATTCAGAAACTGATCCAGCCTTCACTGAAATCAGGGGAGTCTTTCACATTTGGGTCAGATGCTAAGGTATCCTTTGAGGAACACTGTTGAAGACAGTGAGGTTACCACAGCGAGAGGGAAGACGCTGGCTCCTGTCAGTTAAGAGCTAAAAAAGAAACTAGGGAAAACGGAATATAGTGTTCCTCATGGATTTCAGTTTAAATACTCTTTATGAAGCTGAAGCAGCAGCAGTGTGACTTTGTTTCATAAATGACATTTTTCACTTATGGCTTCATTCTCTTTTCATGAAAGTCCCCTCTGCTCCTGCCAGGGTGCTATACAGAAGATTTAGTGTAAATGAGAATAAAGATCCTTGTCTTTGGGTTGCAGATTAGATAAACCGATTCACAATGCACGTTAATCAGAAATGACTGTGTGCAAGTGTAGCCAGCATCACTAAAGCCAGTTACGCCTGTGAAAGCACAGGGTGACCTGCTTGGGGGTTGGAAAGTATCCATGCCACACCAGGGAGAGGACACTACAATCCAGAGCACCCCTAGGTCCTGCTGAAAGATGGGAGAATAAGGACTTATGACTTCTTTATTGCTTTGCTTTGTTTTTTTGACTGGAACTTTTCTCAGGCCAGTTGTAAAATTAGCGAGTGAAATTCTGGCCCTGCTAAAAACAGAGTTTTGCCCTTGAGTCCAGCCATGCCAAGGTTTCACCCACAGATTAAAACCGTATTGGGCCCTGTCTGTTCAAAGGTTCAAAAGTGGTTCCTGGCTCCACATCCAGATCATTTCCTAGAAAGCTGTATATTGATGTGATAAAGCATCAGGGTCTGGAGCCAGAGCATATGTTATTTTATATACTCAGATGCCTGTATAGACTGCTGTTGACATTGCTGGTCAGTAACACATTATCATTTGCTATTTGTTTTTGTTGCTAATAGCAAACATAACATTACAGGRAAAAAAAAGCATAAGCATATGCCTTTTATTGCTAACCGGTTCCAGGCCTGCTTTACCCTTCAGCTTTTGGCACCCCGTTTCCACCAGCTCACATCTGCACTCTGCTAGCGGTGGAAGTGCCGTGCATCGGCCACCCCGCGGTGCACAAGCTTTGTCCTGTGCACGGGGCAGTGTGGGCGGCCATCGCGCTCGCTGAGGGAGTGCCCTGCTGGCTTCGGTGCCAGTATGGTTAGGCCACGGGCACAAATCTGCAAGTTCAGCATGCCATGTTTGATATTTTCCTGTCTGAGTCCTCTGGCATGCTCCTCTGCCGTAGCATTTGTAAGCCCTTGAGGAGCAGGTACCTTCTCCTGCTGCGGTGACCCAACTGCCCTGAGACGGTGGCCAGCCGGGGCTCAGCATCACGGCCAGGGCAAAGAGCAGGAGAAGGGGTGACACGAGCTGCGCTTCTCACTGGGACCTTGTGTTCCCTTGGGGTGCTGCCCTGTCCAGGAGCATCGCCCTGGGTTACCCACTCTCATTGCCCATCCCTGTCATGTCACCTGGGGTGGCATCTCACCTATGGACATTCAAGGACAGAGGGAAGTCTGGAAGAAAGCACCCTGGGCAAAATGTGCGCTGTGGTTGTCTGTGTGTTCACGCCGGTCTTCAACAAAATCAGAATAGCCATTGGAGTATGTGGTCACTAGAAGATCACTGAAGGTTCATTGTCTCAGTGTTAATGAGGCGGACATTTCAGTCAGCTGTATTAGGTGCAAATTAGATATGAGTCTCCAATTCCTGATGCATTGCCTGTATGCCCTGATTAAGGGTAGCCTCCATGTATTCAATAACCCCCTCCCTGCAGATGTAAATAGGGCAGCCTGTAGCTGTCTAGTGCATCTAACACGTTAATGAACATCTGTCCTGGTGCTCTGTGCCTTGGACACACACACGTACATACACTCCTGCATACATGTGTACAGCAGGTCTTTTGTATACAGAAAGTGCCTTTTTGTGGTCTTTCCCAGAGTACCAAAGTGATTTTCACAGTGTACATTAATAACTTATTTTCTAAAACAGACTAGCATCATATGGAAAGGAAATTTTTAGACGTAATCTCACTTTTAAAGCACAGTGCTGGACGGGAAAGAAGCAGAATGAAAGACAATTGCACTGCTCTGATTTAGTAACAGGAAAGTTATTTGCATTTAATTAAAAAATACATGCTCTTAAATTCTGATTTGGGCATGATCTTTTCAAAATTAGGCAGAAAACCTGGAACTGCAAGCCCTAAAGTAAAAAGACTACAAAGGCACTTCTGTGCTTTGTGTGTTTACACTGCTTGTTGTACATACCATGTTTGAAAATACATCATTGTATGCACCTTTTGGTCTTGTATGTCTATTGTTTTCACCTCAGAATATATTAGTTGATGTGTATTCTAGGCCACAGCAAATTGGAAACCACAGAACAGCTACTGATTGCTGGTGCTACATTCCTCTGAGCGAAAAAGACCCTAGTAGCAAGAAGGACTGTGACTGAATCTCTGAAGTTCTTACGTGTATTGATGTAGCCAATGCCGCAATGTCAATTAGGTTATAAAATCAAACAGCAGGCTGAATTGACCACAATCCTCAAAGATCTTTCATATTTGTTTTGCTAATAGGTGGAGGAGAGAGTCAACAGCCATATTCGCTGGAGCAGTGAACCAAATTGCCTTGACTGGAACCATTACTCACTTGCACCTTTGACGGCAGCAGCCAGGTAGGAGAGCAAAGAAAGGATGGGTTTGAGCGAACTGAGGGAGTGGGCCTGGGTGATTATTTTATCATTCTCAGAAGCCTTCACTGGAAGTCACTCACATTTAAATACTGATTACACGTCCTTCTGTTACAACTGAAGTTGGCTCTTGCTGAAATCAGAGGCATTTCTCTTTTGGGGCAGGTTATGTTTTTGTTCATTTGGAAGTGCTGTCTTTGCTTTGTCCACGTTTGGTTTGCCACTTCCCCTCCTCTATGCAGTTCTTGCATCAAGCACCCAGGGAGCACACTTTTTGAACCAAATAAACATAAAAATGTACTTGTAAAAATACAAGAAGAAATGGTGGGTGGGGTTTTGATACCTGAAACAGTTGTTTTTTTTCATTTTTAAATTGTCCTAAAGTATAAATTGGTGATTTCTGCTTGACCATCTTGCCATTTCAAGTGCACCATTGGTGATACTGTTCAAGGTTTATTTTTTCCTGTGGGTCTTGAACACTTGAGCACATACAAACTGCTGTTATAAAAGTGATGACACTGTAGTATAATGACACCCAAGCTAGCTTAAAGTTAGTCAATCCCCAACAGCAGTCTTACTATGGCATCAGATACTTCAGAAGCCAGTTTATCTTGTCAAGAAAAGGTCTGTTTTCAGCTGCTCGTTGCAGATCCATGTTTATTTGGGTTGGTAGTCACAGGTTCGATAGGTTTCACATTCACTTTGTCTCAAAAACTGCGCCTGCATGCAGTACAGACAATTACTGTTCTTGTTGTAGGAGACCTGCGGCACTGGGAAGCTCCTCTTCTCTAACCTTCTCTGTATGGGCACATCCTTGATGGTCAGAGAATTATGTTAGCCCTCAGAATTTAATGACACTGGCTTGAAATAGTGGAAAGTTCAGAAAAAGTTTGATCCTTCTCATTGGCCACCTTTGGGGTTTTTTTTGAATTATCCAATATTTATCTGCAACCATAGGAGGTAGGCATATAAGGAAGACACCAGAGATTCTCATGTGATATCATGACCACAGGAGAAGGCATTCAAAGAAAACACAGAACATATTTTGAGATAAAACCCACAGGTTTTTCAGAACTATGTAAATGGTGTTGGACCTATGTTTCATTCTATATATGAACTGAAGGAAGGAATGGAGCGGGTTAAATTGCGATGGGCTATCCTTTCAACCTTTGCTCAAACCTGGAACAGATCCCAAGTATTCTTGCAGTCCAGGGCAGTGCTATATGGGATATCTCTTCTTATGGATCCCTCTCCACGTCCCTGCAATGGAAGTTTTGTCTATCTGCGTGGCACTCTTTCCCCTCGGCAGTCTCTGAGAGCTAACCGAGATCTTTCTGTGCAGCCTGGGATCAGAGCTGGATAGGTGAGAGGGGTACAAACTGATGGCTGTCGGCAGGGGTGTTACCAATGAACATGTTGGCAAAAAACAAGGCATCATCCCTGCCAGAGGTCCTGTGGAATTACGTTTTCATGAGGAAAACAAACTGTCCTCATGCACCCCTGAGCTCTGTTGCCAGTTTGGGAAGCATTAACAGTGTGTGAAATTTATAAGCAGGAGTAATGGAATACTCCTGCAGTACAGAAACCCAGCCACGTCCTGACTCACCAGGCAGGATTTAAGTGGAAAACTGAGAACTTTGGTACACAAGAGCGTGGCAGCCATCCTCTGAAATGGGGTTTTAGCATAAATTTTTCAGCTTTCATTAGCGTGTAACTTAATGGTACTTATGTGCATTGGGCCCTTATTGCTGTGGCTCTCTCGTATGCTGAGAACTCTCCCCGATGCTGTGTCAGCCGAGTAATGGCACGCTTTGCTTTTTTGTTTGGAACAACTGAATTTTAGAATAGATGCTCTCAATTAACATAGTTCAGACCACTGTTATTGTAACTACGATAATATGTACCGCTACCTTGTGTGCTAAGGATATTATTAAGGCAAGCACTTAATACTGGTAGGGTAGTAAATACGCTGTGTGAGCTAATAAAAGGCTCCCATTAAGAAATTGAACCCTATTACTGCCTACTTTACAGGTGAAAGCTTGCAGTCTGATCCCACCACTAGATATGGGGCGATAGGAAGGCACATTTTCTCTGAAGACCGGAGCATGCAATGCTGCCAAACCAGCAGTCCCAGGCGCCGTGCAGGGKATGATTCTTGCAGCAGAGCGATTGCACAAGCTGTGGTGTGCAGGACTAGCTGCTTTATTTTGGCTGAGAATCCTTTGAAGATACTGGGCCTGATTCTCTACTGCCTAAAACCTTTTGCTGTTTATACCTGGGTAAAGTGAATGCCGAGCGAGCATCAAATGCCACTACCCTAGTGCTAAAGGAGCTGTTATCCACTTTGCCCAAATATAAATGACTATGCAAAGGGTGAAGCAAGTTCAAGGTCTCTCTTTTTGTTATGACATTGCCCCTAGATCCTGCTGCTCATTGCTGACGGTGTGAACAGGAGGAGGCTGCGTCTTCTTGGCGGTTTGCGCTCAAGATGTGCAAACTCAGGGGGAAGCAAGAACACTCATTTCTTGTCCTGAAGAACACTCATTTCTTGTCCCGCTATTAGTCAGAGAGAGGAAAAACATCTTTCTTCTTCCACATCCAGGAGGTGGCCGAGCAGGGTGGCGGGACAACAAATCCATTTGCTGGTTCTCTGACAGCCTGGGGTGGGAAGAAAGAGACTCGAAAACATCCGGAGGAGGCAGAAACGGGCGCTGTGAAGTCTCCCACTCCCTGGCCGCGCAACGCCGCTGTGGCTGAGCTGCTGCCCGTGGCCGCCACAGCGCCCGGTCGCCGGCGGGGCTGCCGGTTGCGGGCCAGCGCTGCGCGCCGCGGCGGGTGCGTGCCGGCGGGGCGGCGGGCGCGGGGGTGGCGGCGGCAGCGCTCGGCGCAGGCCGGTGCCAGAGGAGATGTGGAAGGAAAAAGAGCGCGCCTGCCGCAACTGCCGCCTGCCAGCCCTTGTCCCCTCGGAAGCTGCGGCACCCTTCTGCTGGCGAGGAGGTGCGCTTGTGGTGCAATACTTATCTTCTGTGTATTTCAGAGCTCCTCCCAAAAAATAAAAATCAGGGCTTGTTTAGTGAAATCTAACAACTTAGCTTCATTTTTTCCCCATACACAAGATGTGCTTTGTGCGTCTCCCGTGCAGCCAGGGAGCAGCTATATGATAGCCGGCAGCGCATTAACGTACCATATATTGGAAGGACATGGTCCTTGAAATCCTTTGGCACCACAAGCTACTGCTTTCAAACTAGAACAGAGACAGATAAGGATATCGTGAAGGAGAAATTCGGCATTGCCTATTACAAAATTGAATCCTTAAAAAAGCTGGATACTTCTGGCAGTATTTCATATCTTGTAAATAGAACCCATATATATTCATGCATATTTTAAATAGAATGTAGTGTACTGCAATTTCTGCTACCTAAGCAAATATCTTGGTAGAGTTGTTTAAAAACAGATCTTTTTTTTGTAGCCAGCACTGCACCAATTAGCAATGCTGGCCTATGTTAGGCATTCTGGGCCAGGATCTGCCAGCTGTATGTATACCTGCTGAAGGCGATGAAGACGTTCAGGGGTTGACCTAGCCCAGGGTGAGCTCATCAGTGGCTGGCTCTTTCTGAGCAGAGCTGCGTGTGGATTGTGTGCTGCAGTGCACGCTGCTGTGGAAGGGACCCATTTAAAAAGCAAGAAATGCAAATCGTTTTGAATTACAGGCAGCAGGAAGGATTCTTGCTCTGTAATACCTAGATAAACCTCTATTTATGTGGCTGTATCACTTCTGCAAGTAACCTACCTTTTGTTAGGGATAGGGAGTCATAACAGTATTAACACTGAACCACACTTGATGGGATTAATTTTATGTAACTTCCAATACATGTATATACCTAGTCGCATCTATATTTCCCTCCGTCTAAAGATATCCTAAGGTTACAGATTCAAGGCTTACGGCTTCAATGAAGACATAGAGTGAACAATTGCAATTTTAAATCTGCCAGTGACATATATGCAGAATTATTGTAACATGCCATGCTGTAGTAATGCAAAATTAAATATTTCAAAATATAAACCAGACACTATAGTATTATGTCAGTCTTTAAAAGTAATCCCATGAACCTTGCTTTTTGTTGCTGTGTTCTTATCAGAAATTTGAAGAATTGTTTACATTTTTGAAAAATTACATAATATCCAGTGCCCTGTGCAAATCCGTTTGAGTGGAGTCTCTTGCTCACTGACGCTTTGCTAAAAGGTTCTGAGACTGCAAAGTTTCAGCCAGCTGGGAATCTCAGGTCCACACGAGCAGTTATCTCCAGATGGCTGCACTCTTATTTTGTACCAAGCTTTCTAGCATCTCAGCGTTTGCATGTTTGGAATGATGATGTATACTATTCCACTTGTTTTTGCCAGAAAATGTACAGGGCATTGTATGATAAGTTTTGACACATGGTATAGCTCAGAGAAGAGGTGAGAGAGAGAGCGTGGGGAGAGAAAAGGGGAAAGGAAAAGAGTAGGACAGGAAAGGAAAGGAGTAAGAAAATGCAGCAAGAAGAGTTTATGTCAGTGTAATGAATTCAGTCTGACTGGCAAATACAATTTGACTGCAAGTTGTGAATTTCATTGAATTTGATCCAAGAAAGACACAGCTGAGCAATCTGCAGGAAGCAATCTTTTCCTAGAAGTATGCAGCTCCAAACTGTACAAATTCTTCCACTGGTCATAAAATGTCTGTGCACCACTGAACCTGTGTAATTGGGTACTTTTGAAGAGAAAGTAGTGTATTGAGACAGTTGACTAAAGAATAACAAAAAACATCACTGAATGGAGAGTTTTGAAAGAAGAAAACCTACATAATTTGAAGTTGGCCAACGAAGCCCTAGTGATAAGGACAGTTAATCATTTCTGGTGCAGCTGTTTCCTGACATTTCTGCAAAATGTTGTGGAAAAATTAATGAAGGTTCGTTCAGTAATGGTTTCAAGCTTGGCTAGTGGAAAATATGACAGTATTTCCATCGTCAATTAAGAACAAGCAAGGCTTTTTTTTTTTCCGTAGGGGAAGTGGTATGCAGTTTGTACTGCACAGGAAACTGTAGACTTGAGAGCAGCTGTGTGATAGTAACAGGTATGCAGAGAATACGGAGAAGAGCCTGGGCCCTCTTCTCTTATCAYTGTGTTTCAGTGTAGTAGAACTCTGTAATATACTGGAAAAGACAGCTTTCACTATCTAGCATGCGGGGTATTCCTTCGAGTGCCCGACTCTGAAAATAAATGCCCTTCTTGTCACTTCAGTAACAACRCTTGTATCAATAAGGTTTTCATTGCGATTGTATTCTATGACTGTGATGTCCCAAAAGGGTAACTCGTTTAGGTGGAGAGATGCAGGATTTTTGTAACTGATCTCTGAAATTCATGTTGCTTGCACTTYGATCTCAGCGTGTGTGATTTTCGCAGCCATGCAGCACGCCTTGGTGAGCAYGTGTGGCTGCTGCGCTCCCTGGGTGCAGAGCAGCAGTAGCCCTGCTGTAACTGGCTGGCCAATTTGTGGTTAGGGGTAGAGGGGAACTCGTCGGCCTCGTGTGCAGTATGGACATGGGCTGTGCATGTGTGCAAACTCGGTATCACACGTGTGTATGTAGTGTTGCAGATAGATAGCCAAGAAAGCATGCGGTTTGGAAACAGGAGCATGGCCAGGGGATGCATTCCCATTGCAGATCAGCATAGCTGAAGGTCACTGTAGCAGCTGAGCAGTGGCCTTTGTCCACTCCTTCACCTCGTAACCTGCAACGCCTGGCGAGCGGCCAGCTGCCGGCAGCCTCCTCAATGGCACCTTGGGGCTCCCGCTCCTGCCACAGCTCCGCTGTGCTTGAGCTCCTCCAGCTCGGCTCGGCTTGGGGGATGCTGGATCCGCTCTAGTGTTGGATAGGCTACATGGGACAGAAAGTAGTTGGGAAAGAGGCAAGGTCTATTCTTGAGAGTAAGTTGTGAAGACCAGTCCCGTGCTGTTAGTAGAATTCACTTTTTTACTCACAGGGATCTATATTTTATTTTGTGTTAAAAATGCATTAGTGTGAAAATGCAGGGCTGTTACAGAAATCCTGTAAATCACTGCGGATGTTTAGGTGAACTATTTAGGTGCTCAATACCTTTCTGGACTGTGAGGGGTTGTACAAGCCTGCCTGCTCTAATAGCTTTTTTCTTCCTCTGACTT
This sequence comes from Oceanodroma leucorhoa, assembly GCA_030449065.1. Classification (NCBI taxonomy): domain Eukaryota; kingdom Metazoa; phylum Chordata; class Aves; order Procellariiformes; genus Oceanodroma; species Oceanodroma leucorhoa. Next base: position 670,810 of record JASVER010000084.1, on the reverse strand, counting down.
TCTGAGATACTTTGAGCCCTGCCATAAATATGATTTCTAGCCTGCTTACACAGTATGATGATTCATGCTAAAGTGGTTGATAGAAAGAAGATGTGTTATAATGAATGGTTTATGCTTTTCTAATATCACTCTGTAAAGGAGATGCTTACTCAGTGCTCCTGCAAATTTGGAAGACCCTTAGCAAGCTCACTAAAAATGTTTGTCTTACTCTCTGTAATGTTAGCTGCAGAGTGTGTAGTTCTTACTGACGGGTTTAAACCAGTGTAAAACAATTAATAACAATGGAGTTACATCCATGATTTGTGACCATTCACATAATCACATAAAAGTCAGCCCCAAGTTCTCTCTCCGTGGTGCAGTCTACTGTGAGGAGCTTTGTTTAAGACTCTCCCAGCCCTGCCATCCCTAGTGCAGGTAAACATGTTGCTGCAGTCAATGGCAGCTTTACCAGTATCAGATCATTAGGGACAGCTTATATATAAGAGCCTGTAATTAATCTTGATTTGGGACATTAAAAGATTAATCCTTCAAGCATCCCATCTGTAACCACGTGCGTACTGCCGCTGTAGTCAATATGCTGTTGTGCCCATGGCGGGACCGCTTGTGTGCTGCAGGGTGTGCATGGGAGTAAGGGAGAGATGAGGGCTCTGCTCTTGCAGTTTATCTGATGTGGGAAATCTGAGGACACTGGGTCAGACATGAGCTGCTTTTAAACTTCTCAGCATGAGGACTGTGCCTACAGCTGCTTAGGAATTTCCCATAAAAACAATTTGTCAATTGAAAGTGGAATTTCCACAAGAACAAGTTTTCCACTGGAAAATCTCCATATTGCTATTTTTATTTTTTTGGGTTTGTTTTCCCATGGAAATCTCTGAATGAAATACTTCTCTTTAAGTCACCTTACTCCATGAAGAAGATCTTCGATTAGCTGAACTGAGCTAAAACGATTTCAGTTGCCATTAAGTTGCATCTGCCTATTACTCCCTCTCGTCTCATGGTGAATGGCAGTACCAAAACTTTATGTTTAAGAAGTTCCTGTGGGCAGGTCACCTTGACAGTCCTCCAAGTCCCACACTGTATTGTAGTCACCTTGGGAAAAAGTCTACGAACTACTGAAAAAACAATGTCATAGTGAAACAGATTCTAAAATAGAGGCCCCAAGCCCTGGGAAACCAGAGGAGCCTTGGCCATTTCTGAGCTTATATCTTTGCTGTTCAAACTCAGTTTCCCAAATTTTTGTGTATTTTTTACTGGTTATTTAAAATGTCTATGGGGGTTGTAAAACTCTTGGATTCCATTTGAGATTAATGGGGAATAAAAAGTAAGTACATTTAAGTGATTGTAAAATTGGCTAAGGTCACACGATCAAAGTGAAGGACTCCCACATGTCTTGCTTTATTGCCTGCCCTAACTGTCCCTACGAAAGGCAGCTGGGTAGTGACTGGGACATCACTGTAGATGACTGGACACCTGGTGCTGAGCATATGGGAAGGGAGAGAGGAATGCTGCTGACACCAAGGTGTTCGTTGTATCACACAGTGACCTCTTATGGATGAACGTTAAAAAAGAGTGAATGCACATACCACTTTCACTTTTTAAAGTAACAGTTTGAGTAGTTCCCCAAGGTTAGTAGTAGGCGCTGTGTTCTCCTTACAGTACTGTGTCTCCAGACTTCTATGAATCTTTTTCTTTTTCTGCTATCCCTCATCGGTTCTTCATCCTGTTCKCATTTAGACATGCAGCCGGTTCTACTTAAAGCACCAAACCTTTGGCTATATTACGTGGTGACCAGCTGGCAGAGTTGATGATCGTGGCTGGTGGCATTCACAGAGCACTAGCCCCTGCTGTCCCCGAGGGAAACGTGTCCCTCAGAAGGAAATGGGCTGTACCAGAAAGCACGCTGCGTGACAGCCAGTGCACCGGAGGAAGCTCACTATCTACACGAGGCTGAAGGCTGGTGCAGATTTCTTCCCCTCGTGCACACAGGAAGCAGCATGGCAGATGTCTGACTTTCCTTCAGGCAGCCTCCTCTGTGCTTCTCAGAAAGGCACGGGAGTTGTGGTTAAACATTACAATCTAACCTTTTACTTGCTCACAGACCAAACAGGAGCTAAGTAACTTTAAACCATTAGCTCCATTTTAAGTATCTCTTCCACGGGACGAAGGGCAGTTGACTCTCAATCATGTTATATCTTCCAAATGAATGACTCGGAGTGAAAATCCCAGGCTACCCTTACGTACAGCAGCGCACAGTGCCAATGCTTCTAATGAAACAGATAAGTGCAAAAGTCCTCCTCGGTCCCTCGTTCTGCTCCTCGTTCTGCCCTTCTCATAGGATTCCCTCTGTTTCCCTCTCCCTCTTACCCTGTCACTGGTATGTTTTGGCCATCATAATTTTCACTGGGTAGCCTGAATCAGATCTCTGAACGCTGACTGCTGGATCTGAACCTTCTCACTTCTGGGAGGACGGGAGCGACAGCTTATGAAGAACTCGCTTGGCTGTGAAATCAGGAGGGCTTTTTGAGAGCTGCCTTAGCCATTAGCCCCGCCAGCATCCCTGTTCTCGCCTGAGGGTGCTGGGAGCCCCCAGGCCCCGAACGCTTCTGCATCCCCACTGCTCAGCCACAGTGGTGCTGAGGACGAAGGTGACAGATCTGAATCAAAAGAAGAGATGGCACATAAGGACTGGTTATTTATTCTTTATTTAAATATATCAAAAACTGCCTTTAGAGATACAAATATAACTCACTGGCAATCAAGGGAATGCCAGATAGGCTTTCCATGCTAACAGCCAAGATTTAATTGTAACTGAAAAGCTGAACACGGTTTCAAAGATGACACAATGTGACACCACCATTTCCATCTGTGTACTGTCCTTTGGGGAAAGAAATAAAGCTCAGTTCAATTTGAATCCCCTATACTAAAAGACGTGGTGTTCTCCAGTTATAATTGAAGCTGGAGATTTCATTCACCTGTTAGAATTTAAAGGCTAAGTGAAGGAAGGATCATGGCAATTATTCAGACCATTTGGCAAGGAAAAAAATTAGCAAAATGCATATTGGTAACAATCAGTTGTATTTCACAGTTGCATTGCAAAAGCTACGAATGGCCTCAGTTCTAAATTTAAGATAGGCAGAAGTTGTTCTGTTTAGCATGTCCTAAAATTATCCAGCACAGAAATACTTTGGGGAAGTGTAAAAATTAATTCTCAATTTTTCAAAAGGCAGTCTAAAGGGGAAGGAATGCTGATGTGGAAGTATGAAATAAATGCCATCTTGGTAACAATTTTACCAAATGGAGGGGAGAGTCATACACTTCATGTCCTTGTTATAAGATTCTTGGAGAAAATACTCCCACTCAGATAGAAATTCACTGTAAACAGCTCTCTTGCTGTTAGAGTTGATGTACTTTTGAGGATGCAGTTGCTCTTAGAAGGAGCGGAGCGCGTTGTGCAATAACATGACCTTATGTTGCATAGACACTTCCAGTTTTGGAATGCGAAATGTCTGAAACTGGGAGTGGGTGGACAAGAGGTGGAGCCAGCCAGGAGCCTGGGTGGCTGCGTTTCTGAGAAACTCTCTTCTGCTGGTGAGTACTGCTAATTTGCCAAGCGTATGGCTAAAGCCCTGAATAGTGCTAAGTCGAACCACTAAACAACGTTGAATCGCAAACGGACATGGAGCTATAGGGTGATATTTTGGAAGTTAAATGTGTGAAACTTAGTTGAAAACAAGGCTGAATTCTTTCAGACCCGAAACCACAGCCTCCCAAAATGCGTCAGAGACTCTTGATGCTGCAGCGAGGTCAGCTTCCCTCCCCCCGCACCTGTGAGTCAGGACAACTCTATTAAAGGAAGCTTTTATTGGAAGCTGTCGATAAAGAGGTAGACAACATGCAGATGGTGAGGACACAGTGGGAAAGAGTTTGGATCCTGTGCCTGCATAAATGGTCACCAACAGGGAGAAGACCATTTTTCTGGAGAACAGAGGGATACTGAGGAAAGAATAGTGTTTAAGCAAGAGGTAGGTTCGCCTGATTTCACCTTTTCTCTAATTAAAACTAGGATTCAGAGTCCACTCAAGCTGGCATTGTATCCATTTCTCAAGGGGGACAAAGGCTAAGTCTTGTGGGATCCATGCCCTCAGTGCTTGTCCACAGCTCCTTCTGTATCTACTTTTGCTGAAAATCACAGAAAAATAATCTTAGAGCCGCTCAGTTCACTGTAGAGAGGAAAAGAAAACCAAGGAGGAAACAGAAAGTATTGGACGTGTGGGAATTTCAGTGGTGTGATCTTGATTTTCAGGCAATGCAGACACTTCTTGAAATAGAAACTTTCTGTGGGGTAGTCATGCACTTACTCTTTCCAGACCTGCTCATGGGTGGATCAACACTACTGGGACTTAAAAATGACAGTGAACAATGCTGTCCCATTTATATTAGTGCTCCTTTAACTTTTTCCTTGTTGCTTGTTACTGCTGTTATTACCTGGACTGCTCTAGCAGAGTGTTAGCATAGATGAAATTCCTGTAACAAGCAGCATTTTAACAACTGTGACCTGTGGTTTTAGATGTGCTCTTCTTTTAATGCTGGCAGGTGCTCTGTGCTTCCTGACCTCACTGTTACTGCTACCAGAGAAGAAGTATCTTGCAGCAGCTTTGTGATTAAACAGATACTTCTTGAACTAATTTACAGTGTCAGTACTTTTATTGTTTCTATGTGAGATTGCTAGCAGAAGGAAAAAGATCCTGGAAACCAGCTGTAGTTATTTAATTCATGACCTGTCAGAAAAGAAGGTTTTGGTTTTCAATCCTGACGAGCACCTTGGGTAAAAAGCAGAGCATGGTCCTGGCTATGCAAAGAGCTGACCTCCCCGAGCCCTCAGCACACTGGGTAGCACTGCATTTGAGTGATTTTCCTGAGAGCATCCCATGTGGAGTTTTCCGCTATCTTGAAGGCTTATATTGTACTGTTTGATCCACTTTCCATTTCACTGGTGGAATATTTCTATTAACTTTCCCACAAGCTGATTCAAACTGCGTAAAAAGAGAAAAAAGAAGTTACTCTTCTTTGCACCTTTAATTTTCATGTCAATGTTAAGATTTGGATTTGAATCCACGGGTGGTGCATTTTATAAGCAACCTCAGCAATGCTTTGTTCCTAGAGGTGTAAGCAACCTTTTCCTTAAAGAATGAAAAACAACTGGATGCACTTGTGGTGTCCCTCTGACTGCCAAGCGTTCATTAGCAAACACTCAGGCAAATGGCCCTCTTTTTATGCAGATATGTCTGAGCCCGTATGTGGACGTATTCACATGTGGAATTTGAGTTTGAGAAAATAAGCTGCTCTTGATAGACTTGCTGAGACAGGTATCTGCCTGAAATTAGATTTATGTTTTCCATTCAGAAAGCATTCTGTCTAAATGTGGTTGCGAAGGAAAAAGAAACAGAAATACAAGTTCTTAAAGCATAAAGCAAGGCAATGGTTTATCTGAGCTGTATGATGAGCGAAGGAGGGGGTGGACAGACAAACCTGAGCACAGCAGCGTGGGCTCCCAGGAGGGGTGCGGAACTGCACCTGGGGGCCACTGCAACAGGCAAAGGGAGCTCCTGGATGTCTCGGCGGGACTAGCTGCCACATTCCCCTTTAGTGTGATTCAGCAAATCATTTCCCCGTTGGACAAGATGGACGTATGCTTCCTCTGCCGTCTGCCGGGTCGCCTGCCGTCCAAACCTGCTCTGAGCAGCCAGCAGGAAGCGTGGCTGCCTTTGACCTCTGCTGGCCTTCTTCTGGCCTTCCTCTACCCTCTGCACTTTCCGGTGAGGTCCTGGTGCAGTCAGGCTGCAGGGTAGCAATGTAACTGCCAGCATCATCCAAATGTCATGTGAAACTGCGATTTGGTTCACATCAGTTCTGTTCTTGCTACTTTTTTTGCTAAGTAGGTTTATATAGAATATAAAAGTCCAAATCCTATYTTAAGATTAGATTTGACATCCTTGAACAGATGAAGGAGAAAAATAAATCGTTACCCTGAAGAAAGCTATGAAGAAAAATATCAGACTGATAGCTTCTTTGCTTTTAAGTTTTGCTGATCAGTAATCAGAGGCTGAATTTTGGATCAAACATCTGTAGCGGTTTTGCAATCAAATACTTCCAGCTTGTGAAGATGCAAAGAGCAGCTCCTCCAGCTTGCTCTAATGAACCGGCAGCTCTTTGTTGGTGCTAGCAGAGCAATTAGGCTCCCTGCTAGAAGAGCGGTGTTTGTTACGCAGTTGCATCTGAGTGATTGGGGTTATTTTACTCAAGCAGACCTCACTGATCCACAATTAAAATGGCATTTTCATCTCACACTTAGAGGTTGAAAAAAAGCTTTTGAAGATCTTAGTTGTTCTGATGATGAGCTTGGAAGAGGAACAAAATCAAACAAGGGTCTTTTGTTGGCAGGAGTTGGGTCGTGACTGAGACAGTTGGCTACTTCATTATAGCAAACACGTAGGTGGCCTTTCTCATGTTTTGAGATCCAAGAGAGGAACTGTGACTTTACTGACACGTTTGAGGGGAGTGGAGTCAATCCTTTGCAGAAGCAGGGTCATGTCAGCTGTGCCGTATGCAGCACGCGCTGACAGTGGGCCCTTTCCTCTCAGCTGCTTTGAAGTTACAGGCTCCGTCTTTCTGACAGGATCAGATCTGAGTGGTGAGATTGCCCTGGGTTTGGGCAACTTAAAATATGTCTGTAATTCTTTGCACCTGTTTGACTGTGATATTTATAGCTCATTTTTACCTGTGCTTTCCCTTCGGCGTAATAGTTACCAGCAGCCCTCCTTGCTGGTACTGGTTCAGCTCTGAGGGAAACACTGGATGTAATTTGGAGGATGATTAGGGTGAGATCAGCTCTTGAAACCCGAGTCCAGTTAACGATGAAACCTGAGTTTTGTTAATAATACATTGTAATTATTACTGCTGGCAGGGCAGATATCTCGTATTTCTCATCTTTTAGCTTGAGGATCCTAGTTACAGTGATCTGTTTGACTTCTCGGCCATTCCGCCCCTTRCTCGGGTCTGCAGAAGGAAGGTGACCCATCTCCTCCACCAGATTTCTGTTTGAGCTTTCCCAGGTAGAGCAGTGCCTCCGCAGAAGTCGGTGTGTTGCACAAGCTGGGRCGCAGAGGGACTGAGAGGAGGATACGTGATCAACAGATGAAGCAGCAGAACGTTAATAATACAAGACACCTAATCGGACCTGCCCTTTCGCCCAGCAGCGAGGACATATGTCAGCGTGCAGCAGGCGCCAGGCCTGTGGCAACCTGCTCCCACCTCCTACAGGTCTTCACGARGGAAAAATTGCATTACGAGCTGAGCCGCTTGCCTGCTATAATTGCCAATAAAGCATTAATCCTAACMTTTCGTAGACTGCCTCTGTTGCTCGCACCTCAGAGATCCCGGGCCGGATTGGAGAGGTGACATAAATCATGGTGCGCGTTACRCGTTGGTGAGTGGGAGGGGAGCGCGCGCCGATGAAAGCGACACTGCACAGGGGTGGGAGGGAAAAGGCTGCGGCAGGAAAAGCGACCTGCGGCAGGATGTAGGAAGATGTGAGATAGTGCAGCCCCTTGTTCCTTAACGCCGTATCTTCTTACTGCCTCCCGTGGCTCCCGCTGCAGCCTCCCCTGCTATCCTGTGCTGGTGCCCACCGCCTCCGTTTGCCTGCAGCRGGGTGACCCTACCCAGGTGCGAAATCGGTGGTGCCGCCACCGAGCCTAGACTTCCATTTTGTGGAAAGGGCCGTTGTGGAACCCCTATCCTGCCCAAGGTTCAGGCAGCCACCGTCTCTGGTCTCCCACCCCACCTGTGCCACGTGTTTATGGAGGTGCAAGTTACGGACTGATTTACACTCAGGAAAATAACTTTCCAACATCCACAGTTTAAATATTGGCCAATGGAGAAAGCCCATAGCAGGAACTTATTGAAAAGAAGAGCTACCACCCTGTTTTGGTTTACTTCTGCTCATTATCTTGCCTGCATTGTGAATGAGTGTGGTATGTGACAATGAAAACAGAAAGTTCATGCCCTTGAACCTCCCATGGATGGGCTTTGTACTGGTCCAGCAGATCCTCATGGTGGTTTGGGCAGCAGAGGAGGCAAGGAGAAGGCGAGCCAGCAGCCCTGGAGTCCCCGGGGAAGGAGGGAGGTGGCATTGAACAGGGCTGGGCTGGATGTGGTCAGACAGCCCCTTGCCCTGCTCCACCATGATCCATGGCTGCCCCCTTCCCGCCCCATCTGCCGGCTGTGCCACTGCACAGCAAACCCACCAGGGGATGGACCCGATGACTGAAAATTCACCATTTCTTTCCCTCAAATTACTTTCCAGTCAGCCCCTTTCTTGGTTCTAAATCGAGWTTGCGCACAGTTCCAGCTGTCTCTCGTGGGGGCACCGAAAGCCCTGGGGCCAAAGGCCCGTGTGGATGTAGGGGGTCTGAGGCGGCACCTCGCCGGCRCAGCCCCCCGGGTCGGCGCGGCAGCACTGCCGGTGCCCCCAGCCCGCCGGGAGCCGGGGGGCAGCTGCCGGGCTCTGCCTGCCGCATGCGGCCGGCCCCGGGGTGCAGAGCTTCGGGGAAAAGGCGCCAGTCTATTCTACATGGTTTTGGAAAATACCATGTCGTAACAAATATTTTCCTAAGTGTACAGCAAAGGTAATTTTTCATTTTTCTAACACGCTTTCCTGCTGTTTTTTTAATTTCATCTTCTCCTTTGTATATTCTTCTTTAAGTAGGTAGAGTCTTAAAAAAATAGGTGATATATAACTGCTACTTAAACAAAATTTCTGCTCCAAATCTGAGTGGGGAGATGATAGGCTGAGGTTCTGATCAGTATGCTTTTAGCTTTATAACTTAAGAGTGGTTTGGGGTATGTGGTCCTGTCTCCTATTAACTTTATGTAAATGTACTGCCAGACTATGGGCTTCAGTATTTAAACCTACTGATAATTATTTTTACATTCATATTTCCTCTAATATAATAACATTTACTCTTCATTTCAGATGAAAATTAAATTGTCTGAAGAATAATATCGTCAGCTGATTTGTCTTGCATCACTATGTTTATCTGTTCTAGTAAAAAAATCAGTGGCTATTAAACTTACTGCTGAGGCATAGGATGAAAAGACAAAACTATGGTGCTGAACAAAGAATGGTTGTATCAGTGGGAATTAATCACAGCATATCAAGAAAAGAGCATGCTCTCAATTTTCCACTGAATATGATGTTAAAAATGCAATCTTATTAATTTCAATTACTTTTTTTATTTTAAAATCAGAACAAAATAAAAATTATAATGTCAGAATGATCATTTTCATTGAATCTTGCATGCGAAGTTGGCAATGTCTTACAGCGGGCTTTTTTCCTGTTGTAAATGAGAGAAAAGATCTGGTATAAACCTGTGCATTTTTGTTTAACCCTGGCCCCAGAACGATTGATGTGAGGTATTTGGAGCCACACAGGAAGGCTGCATAATAATGAAACAAAACCCTCATATAAGCATCAGCCAAAGGAGTCACGGTATTAAATAGAAAAACCATAATTGTAAAAAAGACCATTTCCTTGCACAGCTCATGTGGAGCAATAGAAAGTTGGCATGTGTATTATTTCCAGTAGTAATATTGCAGTAATATACTTTAAACAGTTGCAGACATTCYTAAGAGAGTCCTTGGGACCGGGCTTGCCTTCCCTTTGGGTTAGGGGGAGCAAAGCTCACGTCGTGCAGAAGTGCAAAGTCRCCCTGGAAAGAGAGGTTGCTGAACATGGGCACCGCTAAGTTGTGGGTATTCCTACTGCAATTAAACCTGTGAACGTTTCGGGGCTCCTGACACAATAAGGTGGGGCGAGCAGCGGGCTCCAAGTGTGGTCAGCGTGGCAGCGTGAGCCGGGTGCCAGCGGTGCGGAGGTGGGCCGGGGCTCGGCGCCAGCCCTCCTGTTCCTGGGTGCGAGGCAACCCCTTGGCTGCAGCCGAGTGGAGCGGATACAGCGCGAAGTGCCTGAGCTGATCTCCGCTCCCTGCGGTGTGCACGCCAGCTGACACACAGCCGTACAGCGCCAGCACGTCAGAGGCGCATTCCTTAATTCCTGTAAGTACAGGTATTTGGGAATCAGAAATTCAAACATGCAGTTGGAAGCGCTTCTTGATATTGCTCGTAAGATACTAAATTGTATCACTTGGCCAGGCGGTCGTTTATGCTTGTGCCACTTTATTAGGCAGTGTAGGAGTGCCTTAAATGGGAGTAAGTTATATTTACACCCTTCCTAAAAGTTCCTTTGTGCTGGTAAAGTGATGTAACCTGGCCTCAGAGTAGATGAGACTTGCAGAACAGGGCGGTAAAAGTGCAACTGCATCTCATCAACCTGTAGGTCTCTGTGTCTACTTGTGGTGGGACACAGCCTTCTCTTGGGGGCAGTGCTGGCTCAGGCAGCGGAGCTGGCATAGGACGTGTTCCCCTTCCTTCAGCTCTCAGARTCTCATTTCTGGTCCCCCAAGAAGTTTGCTGGTACAGCTCTGTTTTTGCTTCTGAGCCTATTTCCAAGTCCAATGGGCTGCATTAGGAAGCCTTAATAGCAAACTCTCCTCAATATGTTATGGGATCTCAGGATGCAAAACCCATGTGGAAGATCCACCTGGTCTTTTCACATTTAATCTTTTTGTAATCTCAGTGAAAAACGGACAATTTCAAAATCTGAATTTTCCCCTCTCATGTTCTCGAGCTTCTCAAGTTATGTTTAGAAACAGGAAGCTATTTTGCATAAAGGTAAGATTGTGTTTTTAACAAGAAAAGTTGGTGTTAGACTGGCTAAATATACCCACACAGTCATACTCAGTGGGTAGTCCTGGCTATTTTTAGGCTTTATTTTTGCCTCTCTATTTATTTTTTCTTAGTGACACCTCCACCATACCTTCAGCTCGTAGTGAGGCACCGCTTCCTGTGCCGGTATGAAACTTGCAATTACAGGAGGAGTCAATCTTGTCAGGTGTCGTTTATCACGCGTTGCARAGGGCTGGTTTCAGCGAAGGAAGAACAAAGCTTAATAAAAAGAGAGGGAGAGAGGGAGAAGCATTCTCTTAATAATTTGCCCTTTGCAACAACAGACCCTTATCTGATCACCCACGCTCATCTGGCTGCTGACGCTGTACTTGCTTCATTAGTACAAGCTATTTTTACACCTTTTGTGTCTTTTGAGGAACCGAGTGGGCCTGCTGGCTTGTAGTGATTCACCATCTCCAGGCGAACAGGGTGTCCTCAAATCCGGCGAGGGGGTAGGAAGAGAGAAGTAGGGGGAAGAGTTCAACTGAATAAGTAAGCTGATTAATTGTCTTAGGTGGTCTGAGTGCTACAACATTGCACTTTAGTCTTAAGGAAAATAGCCTATGTGCTTTTGGTTTGCAATGCTGTTTTTCAGATTGTTAGGAGCTATCCCGAGGAACATTTAGTAATTAATTAAAGTGGAGCTTAGCAAACATGAAGCTCTATACGCTTGTGCGCATACTCTATGTGTTCGTTTCCCTGTCTGTAAAGGGGATGTTGGGGACTGGACTACGGGATGTTTGGGAGTTGAACTGGTGATCTTTAAAGGCCCCTTCCAACCCAAACCATCCTATGTTTGTATGTTTGTAGTGTACAAGTGTCGCTGGTGTATCACAAGCACCCAAGAGACTTTTGGGCCAGATCGTTACCTGATTTCCTTTCCACATCTGACAAAGGAAAGAAAGCTAAATTTGGTGGAATGTGCCAAGCATGATACAGGAGAAGGAGAACCCATACGAAGTTGTCTGGAGTTTTCTAGAGCTGAGCAGCAGTTGCTTTCCCTTTCGATACACTATCAGCCCTGAAAATGTCCTCTTAGAGGACATAATAAACACAGTAGATTTGTGTTTTGTAGAAAGAAACCTAACTGCAAGGAGTGAAATTTCATGTATACCTACAAAAAGCAGCAGAAAGCGTATGCATATTTTACTGAACTTTTTAAGATGTGTTCTGATGCAGTTGGATATTATACATACTGACTTTCAATGCTTTGTGCAATAAAAAGAAGGAAGTACTGTAAAATATGGCCAGAGTAATTTTAAAGAGCTTTTTTTTTTCCTTTTTTCCCCTGCTAGGCATCCTGAGGGTTGTAAAGAAAGCAGCATTCTTAATGGTGCAGTCTAATTAATGTATCTTATATTACCGCTGTAGCGGTCAGAGTCTTTAAGCAATGCTAAGTGACTAGATTTGCTGCCGCAAAATGCCTGTGTTGAGTCACTAGTCAAAACGAAACATTTTGGCTGCAGAGTAGTGACTGTTGTGACATCTGTGCGAAATATAGGATTTAGGGCTTAATAGCGGATCACAGCTGAACTTTAACAAAGTATTCAGAATGGATTGAAATAAAACTGCCGCGAAGGCCCATTCTGCTTTGGGTGCAAAAAATGGAAAAAAAATGGTAAGAACATGCTACTGATGTTTAGCATGCGTCTGTTTTTGTTTTGACATGTGGTGACCACAGGGCTTAGTAAACAATGACAGGTTTTAAAATAAGCYTGTAAAATAATTGGTGTGAGTGAAAAACAAATGGAAGCTCAGATACTATAAATGTCTTCCTATGTAATTCTTCTTGGGGTGAGGGCRTCTGTCAGAGGGCTCATTCAAGAAAGTGTTTGAAAGACACTGGTATTTTCATGTGAAATGCAAGTGACTTCTTCCAACACAGTGTGAAAGGAGGCATAGCTGTTCGCAAAATCTGCTGTGGTTGCATAATTAGGATTGCGTAACTTTTAAACTAAAAAAGCCTCACTTCCCAGAAAATTCAGCAATATTTTCCCTCTAAGAGGAGAATGCTAAGCAAAGGCCTGATATTTGCCTAATATTTCCATTTGGCARCAGAATAATATTTACTTTGTACCTAAAAATTATGCAATATTTGCACAAATTTTGATTATTTTTTTCCTGGGAAAACCTGGGGAGAAGCTTTATGGTACCTTAGCAAGGACTTACCAACACAGGTCTGTTCTCCCCARCTGTTGCCCAAGGTTACAGTTCTTGTGTGAAAACAAAAAGGCATTTCAGACTTTGCATGTCATTTCAGTTAGGAAAATTGTTACATCTGACAACTTTAGCAGTTTGAACTCTCCAGTGACACTGTTCTTACCCTTCTTACTGTAGGTGATGTTTTATAAATCTAGAAATGACTACAAACCATGTCCCCACGGGAATCTTGCTCTTTGCATACACTTTATCTTTCACAAGTGCTGCTAAATTCATAGTTTAGTTAATCTGTCCTTTGTAAGGTGCAAAATTTCCCTTTCTGATTAACACGTTTCTTTGTGTTGAATTGAGAAAAAATTCTTTAATCTCAGTAATTTTCACTTGTTCTTGCAAATGCAAAACTTTCATTGCAACCCCAATGGCATCACATAGCATCATTGGTTAGTGTCTGAGCCTTTGCTTTTCATGGATTTTTAGGTATTTAGCCTTTTGGGGCCTACATAACATGTTCGTTTACATGATAATAGTTTGGGGCCAACAGCAGGGCCAAAGCTGCATTTCTTTTCTACATGTGTAAAAAAAAAAAAAAGTAATCCTGYAAATAGTGATCAGAAACTACTTCACGCTCTTCTGGTTTGGCATGGTATCCTGTGGCTCAGAAGAAAGTGAGAGAGAGTTGAGTTTCTGCTGATGAAGAGAGCAGCCCAAGAATTAAAAGCCCATTTGTATCTCAGCACCGCTTCGGATACTACTGTACATTGTTAATGTGTATTTAGTAAATACTGTTTACTTACTACTTAACTCACCCTTGAGAGAAACTCATTCTTGTGCAGGTTAGGACCAATGGGATTAGGCATCATATAAACTTAACTTCAGCCATCAAAATAATGTTTAAAGAGGATCTTAGTGGTGGGCATCTGTTTCTGACTGTTCTCTGCATGGGAGCTGCTCTCACTCTCGTAAGTCACTGCGTACTGCGTACTTTATGATTCAAAAGAGAACGGGGAGGGAGGGGGGCAAAATGACTGTGATATTTTTGTTGCCTTCTAAAATTTTAATAACACTGGAAGTGCTGTCTGTCAGATCTGCCATTGCTCTGCCATCACATTTTAAGGTCCACGTGGGAAATGATTGGTATTTTACTCATCCGTTTTCGTTTTTTAACTTGTTCCCCAAGGAAATAAGTAACAGTGTGAGAAGATTAGCAGTTTACATAATTCTCTTCCTTAGTTTAATATCTGAATAATCCCAATCCTTTGCTTTTGTATAGAGATAGATTCAGGATGTCCATGTCAGAAGACAGTCAGCCAGAACAGGTAGATTTWGTATTATCTGACACGCTTAAGCACCTCCGACAGACTCTTATGTGCACAGCAAGGTTRGGCAACCAGAAACAAAATATTTACCTGATCTGTTAAAAGCAGTGGGATCAGAGAGATCAATTAGCTGCTAATTGACTGACAAGATTGTTTGTCCTGTCAGGCTGTTTTGGCGTCTCTTTGATAGCAGGTTTTTGTTCAATTCAAGGAGAAGAACTGTGATTTGTTTGCAAACTTTTACCTATAAAGGAAGTGTTTAAGATGAATTTGGCTCCTGTGTAGCTTTTTCTCTCTCTCTTTTTTTTTTTTTATAGTCATCCTGTGGAAATAAGTCTGTGTTCAGATGGACTTTGGCAACGTGAAAGCTTTTTTTATACATTTTTTCCATCCGGTAGTAATGTGTACATTGTGTATGATGCTGAAACAGGAAATAGTGATGTACTTTAAGTGAGCAATCCTTGTCATTACAGTGGAAAGGTCAGTGTTAAAGCGTTTCTGCTGTAGGCTGCTTCTATGGCTTCTTAAAATACGCTCAACTTGAATTTAAGTTTTTTTGGGGGTGCTATTTTTCTATGGAGAGTGGCAATTTAAAATTATATTTGAGATAATTAACATAGCAAAAACTGAGTGTTTTGCTGCAGCTGTGCTCTAAGCATTTCTGATGCAAGCCAGCATCTCTTAAAGAAAATCACCCATGTTTTCTTACTACCAGGTAATTGAACATTTATTGCAATATATGTTAAGAATTTCTCTGTAGACATCTTAGAGGTGTTGGATTAGTTTATTTTCACCTTGTAACAAATGACCTCAGATATTTAGGGTGTAGGATCTAAGAGCCTAAACCTAAGTGATGTCTGATTCTGTTTGGTTTTATGAGGAATAAATCTGGAATTATGTCCTTGGATTTGCAACTCATTGCTACAGATTCATACCAGGATAATGTAGAGCAGAATTTGGCTCTTACTTTTACTTGCTGCTGGAATAATTTGCCTCCTTTTAGTCACTCTGAGTCAAACCTCGTATCTGTTCAAAGCTCCTTGAAGTYGAATGAGAGACTCTTGTTTCATACCCGATTTTTCTGTAAGGTCACTGCAGAAGGTATAGAGTGTGCCTGACCTCTGATTCGGTCAGATCACATTCAGAGGAGGGAAGGAGTCTTGTTCTTCTTCACAGCATGTACCCATTGACATTTATATGAAATGCCTGAGACAGGTATTAGTTCCTATAGTTAACGTTAACGGGTGTTAGAGTACAACAGATTTGTTTATTTATTTGTTTTCTTAGTTGGCTTCAGCGTGCTTTTAAGCRAACGAGTTCTAGTTATTTTCTTCAACATACTCAGATAATGGTCTCAGATACTAGTTTGAATTATCTGAATTAACAAGATTAAGGTGAGTTTGGTAAATGTGTGTGGTAAACTACAGTTAACTAAAATGTGCTGTTATATGCCATCTCTCAACGGCTGAGATTCTCGAGTAGTTCTGAAAATATGAGCCAGATTTAGTGCAAGCACTGAAAAAATAATCGCACAAATCAGGATGCCAGGTTTTATACCACTTCTCRTTTTACGCACACAGATCCTGTTCCTTGAAACCAGCAACTACCAGGGACRCAAACATGCATTCATAGAAACCTGAGAGTAAAAGCCTGAAGTTGGTGTTTGGTCACAGCGAGCTTGCAGTCTGCCCTTGATGCGTCTGTAACGGGATCCTCTCCGTCAGTCCCCTCAGTTCCTGGCTTCTTGGGGAATCCATGTCAGCACAAGTGCTTACCCGGCACAGATTCTGCCCCGTAGCTTCTCCTCAAGTAAGCTTAGTACAGTTTGTTTGATCATGTAATAGCAGATTCACAGTGTACTATGTGTACTTGCTGAGCAGTGTTTGGTTTTGTATTTGCTAGTAGTTTAAATGACATCTTAAAAAATGCAGTGTGATGATTAGGTCAGCTGCCCAAATTTAAAAAACGTGTGTTATTCTAAATGTTTCAGGGTATTTTCAAAACTCTGATTCTCTGCCTGGTTTTGGAGAATGGCAATACATTCAATAAAGCACTGAAATCCTGAGGCCAGGCAGAACATCCTGGGCGGAATTAAATGAACAAGCTAGAGTAGYGTCTTCAAATGTGAAGAGGTAACAACAGCAATTACAATACAGAAAGTGGTAGATTAAAATAAATACACCTAACCTGTTTTAAGAGGGCTGCCTTCTTGGAATTGCATGTGTAAAAGGATGTCTTACAACTCCTGCCAAACTGCAGCAAAAGCACAGGCATCCTTGCATTCCCCAGTAATTCAAGACTTTGCCAAGTGCCAGTGGTTGACATAGGAATTTACAGTCATTCCTAGAGGTGTTCAAATAGACAGGTAGAAGGCCAGCTACACAACCACAGTCAGATGGGACCCCTAACCAGGGACTGCTGGAAATGCGGAGGGAATCTCTGGTCAAGAACAGGAAGCCTTTTTACAAAACTGGGAAATTTAAGAAGTGTTTCTTCTTCCTTATCTTTTTAGTAAGTACAGTTCAAAGACCACAAGTGTGGTGTCAAGKAGTATAAAAAAGCTTGCAGTTGGTCATCTTTTTTTTCATTTGTGTAAAATGCCAAAACCATATACCCCAAGGACTGCATTCCTTTTGTTATGTTGCTACATAACATCCTCAGCCCATGAATGTATATATAACCTTGCAATGAAGGATCAAGAAATGCCTATCTATCTTCATGCCAGTTAAATCCTTCAGTTCAGAGATGCACACTGACTGCTGGTTGAGAGCTCTTCTTCAGACTTAGCCCACCTATGACTTTGCCTAGGTAGAAGAAGCTGTAAATCCATCTTTTATTAGGGTTCCCAGTCTTTTTTTTTTTCACTGGGATGTCAACACCAAACAGCTCTTTGGGGAATATCATTAGCGGGGCAGAGGGAAACGTGGGGTAGGATAGCAAGCCAAAGGTGTGCTGTCTTTCTTCCCAAAAGGCCAAGGCAATTTTCTTCTGAGTTGCAGGTGGGGAAAAGCTCAGAGGTGGCCTCTCTTTCTTGTAAGGCTGCTTGGCTGCTGGGCTTATCCCAGACATAAACTAGACTTGCCTAATAAGGGTCTTGGCAGAGGTCTGTGCATGAGCGTAAGGATTTCATAGGAGCCACTGCAGCGTGTCTGTGCTAATGCTTGCCCTATAGAATACAAATCCTTCAGGGGCCAGTTACTGTGGTTTTAGGCCGGCTTTGTGCTGGCAGAGCTGGACAGAAAAGATTTAAAACAGAGCTGGATCTGACCCTTAGTCCTTACGCTGGAGTCAATATTTATTCTGTATGGTGCACTCAGGGTTTAGCCTGGAAGACATAAGCTTCCAATTTGTTCACTTGCAAGAGCCGTAATGTGAGCTACAAATTGAGAAGTAGTAAAAGTTGTATTTTGCCAAATTTTATTTTAAAGCTGTTGAGTGTAACCATTTTAATGGTCTGAAAAAAAGAGAAAAAAAAAGGAAAGGAAGGAATAACCTTGGAGYTCTGCAGTCAAACAGATATATGTCCCATGCACGCAGCTCACAAAGGCACCTTAGGAAAAGGAGTGACAGGATAATGCTCCTTTCTAGAAAGTTTTAAAAGTCTTGATTTAGTAGGTGCATCTGACATAAATACAGCTCCCGGTTTCCCAGTAATCTTCTCATGTTCAAAGTTTTCACAGAAGTAAAATGTCCCGGTTTGAAACAGGCAGATAGTGCAGTTAGTGTGGCTGGGGGAGCTGGCTCCCAGGCCACATTCCTACTGGGAAACCTGGCTTGGCCCCTGGCCAGGCAGGACTTTGCAGCTCCTGTCAAACGATGTGCTCAGTGCAACTCCCATACGGCCTCTGATCCATGTAGGTGGGCTCCTCTTAGTCACTCCAGCGGAGCTGAACCGTGCCAAAGGTATTAAAGAAAACGTGYATTTTTATCATCCTTAGTTCCTTAGTTTGAAATATGTAGTACTTCAAATATAGGGAGTTTCTGTCTATTGAATTTGTATATGTTTGATGAAGAGCAATATTGAAAAGTATATTTACAGTGTTTTCTAAAGGAGAAACATTAATCAGTTGAAAAATTGCAGTCTGTTGTTGGCTTAAGCTAGGCTGTGGATGCAGGCAGATGAGATAGAAGCTTGACTTAAAAAAGCAGACAGAATGCAAACTAGCTTTGCAGTCTTAGATTTCTCCAGTTAAGCCAGTGTCCCATTAGGGAGGAAAAAAAAAAAAAGAAACTGAAAGAAAAAATATTAAAGCCATCTTTGACACAGGATGGATGGCAGCTCAAACCAAACCAGAAATGACTATGTTGGTTCTGGAAAGGGATTTATTTTCCCTAGAAGAGTGACTCTGACCAAACTTAAGCCATCAATAATCCCTGTAATTAGTCTATACCTGTTTCATAGTGTAGGTTGAAAAATTATRTAGAACGTTCTGAAAATAGCAGGACCGCAGAATGGCTTGAACTCTGTAACAGAGGTCTCAGTCCAGAACAGAAAATTGTTGGAAGTATATTAGCATTATCTTTTGCTCAAATAAAACCATTGCTGTCACATTTCTGTGACTAGCAGGTTTCTTCTCTAAAGGTGCTCTCGCTAGAGGGAGTATGGAGCAGAAAGAATACTCCCATCTTCTAGAAATTTCTTCTTCACCATTTGCAAAATTGCCTAAGAAGGAGAAAAGTATTTTTCTTTGAACATGGCTAATAACTTTATGCTCTTTCAGTGAGGAATATTCCCTCTCATCCCTGTTTCTGCTTCTCAAGCCACACATTTTCCTTTATATCTGTGCTCGTATATTGGCATCATTACTGACCTGAGATTCAGTTTAGCTCAGCTGGCAAAAATGGTTTGCCACTTACCTGCCACTTCCTCATAAGGCGCTGCAGAGCTGCTCCATAGTAACCACTTCTGATACATTGTAAATCGCGCAAAAGGATTTCTTTTTCCATTTGTAGCAACACTTTTTATTTGAGGAAGCAGATTAGGAAAATTTTAAAAAGTTTTACTTGGATTACTTTTTTTTTTTTCCTTTTAGAGCATCAGACAAGACAGTTATTTAAAAAGCCATTATCACATCAGAGCTGAATGACATTATGACCTAAAATATTCTGGTTTGTATTTGATAGCTTGCTATTATTTGTACTGTATGGGATTTCTCTATAGTTACAATTTAAAAATATGTTATCCATATTTGACTAAACCAACGGTCCATTAGCTATTGCTGTCCTAACTACTGATATGTTATTTGTACTATTAAATAAATAATTGATAACAGGTGGCACAATAGTGATTCTACTTATGTCAAGTCATGGGGCTTTACTAACGTCCATTTGTTCTTTGAAATTGTTATTAATTACAAAGAATTAAAAATTATTTTTCAATTTTTATTTTTTTCTTTTATAGACTTTACTATTTTATCATCTATTGGTTTTATTCAACAGAGGAAGCATGAGTGCTCTATCTGTTTTTCTGACAGTTTCTAATTGAGGATCATTRTAGTACCCTATATCCCATACTCTAAAGCTAATACTTCAGCTATTTCTAAAGGTCTGTTCTTTAGAGATGCTCTGAATTCTGTCCTAAATAAAAAACATAAAGAAAAGCCATAAGTGTTGCTTTTGTTATCACARTTGAACAAACATCCTTTTTAATGAAACAAAAGCCAAAATCTCTTTTCAAGATAAGATTTGTTGAAATCTGGAGGGGAGGGTTCTCCTTTGACTGGATAAATGCTCTTTAGGGCAGGGGGATGATGTTCAGGCTCCCTTTTTTAGAGGTGTTCTCTGTGCCAGTCTTTTCTGCAATACAAAGAGTAGCCTGCAGTCTGGTGGTGGTCAGAGAGGTGGCAAAACATGGCAGTCACAGAAGTCTTTTCATAGCATCATAGAATCATAGAATCAGAGAATGGTTTGCGTTGGAAGGGACCTTAAAGATCATGTAATCCCAACCCCCCTGCCATGGGCAGGGACACCTTCCACTAGACCAGGTTGCTCAAAGCCCCATCTAACCTGGCCTTGAACACTGCCAGGAATGGGAAATCCACAACTTCTCTGGGCAACCTGTTCCAGTGCCTCACCACGCTCGTAGTGAGGAATTTCTTCCTTATATCTAATCTAAATCTACCTTCTTTCAGTTTAAAGCCATTACCCCTTGTCCTATCACTACAGGCCCTTGTACAAAGTCCCTCTCCAGCTTTCTTGTAGGCCCCCTTCAGGTACTGGAAGGCTGCTATAAGGTCTCCCTGAAGCCTTCTCTTCTCCAGGCTGAACAACCCCCACTCTCTCAGCCTGTCTTCATAGGAGAGGTGCTCCAGCCCTCTGATCATCTTTGTGGGCCTCCTCTGGACTCTCTCCAACAGGTCCATGTCCTCCTTATGTTGGGGGCCCCAGAGCTGAATGCAATAGTACTCCAGGTGGGGTCTCATGAGAGCGGAATAGAGGGGAAGAATCACCTTCCTCGACCTGCTGGTCACGCTTCTTTTCATGCAGCCCAGGRTATGGTTGGCTTTCTGGGCTGCAAGCACACATAGCTGGGTCAYGTTGAGCTTCTACATCAGCCAACACCCCCAAGTCCTTCTCCTCAGGGCTGCTCTCAATCCATTCTCCGCCCAGCCTGTATTTGTGCTTGGGATTGCCCTGACCCAGGTGCAGGACCTGGCACTTGGCCTTGTTGAACTTCATGAGGTTCGCACGGGCCCACCTCTCAAGCCTGTCAGGGTCCCTCTGGATGGCATCCCTTCCCTCCAGYGCRTTGACCGCACCACACAGCTTGTGTTGTCAGCAGACTTGCTGAGGGTGCACTCAGTCCCACTGTCCAYGTCACAGACAAAGATGTTAAACAGCGCTGGTCCCAATACTGACCCCTGAGGAATGCCATTCGTCACTGGTCTTGACTTGGACATCGAGCTGTTGACCGCAACTCTTTGAGTGCGACCATCCAGCCAATTCCTTATCCACCAAGTGGTCCATCTGTCAAATCCATCCAAGGATGTCATGCGGGACAGTGTCAAATGCCTAGCACAGGTCCAGGTAGATGACATCAGTTGCTCTTCGCTTATCCACCAATGCTGTAACCCCATCATAGAAGGCCACCAAATTTKTCAGGCATGATTTGCCCTTAGTGAAGCCATGTTGGCTGTCACCAATCACCTCCTTATTTTCCATGTGCCTTAGCATAGCTTCCAGGAGGATCTGCTCCATGATCTTGCYGGGCACAGAGGTGAGACTGACTGGCCTGTAGTTCCCCAGGTCTTCCTTCTTTCCCTTTTTAAAAATGGGGGTTGTGTTTCCCCTTTTCTAGTCAGTGGGAACTTCACCGGACTGCCAGGACTTCTCAAATATGATGGGTAGTGGCTTAGCAACTTCATCCGCCAGTTCCCTCAGGACCCGCGGATGGATCTCATCGGGTCCCATAGACTTGTGCACCTTCAGGTTCCTTAGATGGTCTTGAACCTGATCTTCTCATACAGTGGGTGGTTCTTCATTCTCCCAGTCCCTGCCTTTGCCTTCTGCGACTTGGGCGGTGAGGCTTGAGCACTTGCCGGTGAAGACTGAGGCAAAAAAGTCATTGAGTATCTCAGCCTTCTTCATATCCTGGGTAACTGGGTCTCCCATTTCCTTCTGGAGAGGGCCCACATTTTCCCTAGTCTTCCTTTTATCACYGACGTATCTATAGAAGCTTTTCTTGTTGCCCTTGTCATCCCTGGCCAGATTTAATTCTGTCAGGGCTTTAGCTTTCCTAACCTGATCCCTGGCTGCTCGGACAATTTCTCTGTATTCTTCCCAGGCTACCTGTCCTTGCTTTCACCCTCTGTAGGCTTCCTTTTTGTGTTTGAGTTTGTCCAGGAGCTCCTTGTTCATCCATGCAGGCCTCCTGGCATTTTTGCCTGACTTCCTCTTTGTTGGGATGCATTGCTCCTGAGTTTGGAGGAGGTGATCCTTGAATATTAACCAGCATTCTTGGGCCCCTTTTCCCTCCAGGGCTTTATCCCATGGTACCCTACCAAGCAG
This sequence comes from Oceanodroma leucorhoa, assembly GCA_030449065.1. Lineage (NCBI taxonomy): Eukaryota > Metazoa > Chordata > Aves > Procellariiformes > Oceanodroma > Oceanodroma leucorhoa. The sequence goes on along the minus strand of JASVER010000084.1, from coordinate 648,482 downwards.
ATCCTTGAAAAGGCCAAAGTCTGCTCTCCTGAAGTCCAGGGTAGTGAGCTTGCTGTGTGTCCTTCTCGATGCCCTAAGGATCTTGAACTCCACCATTTCATGGTCACTGCAGCCAAGGCTGCCMTTGACCTTCACATTCTCCACCAGCCCCTCTTTGTTGGTGAGAACAACGTCCAGCACAGCACCTCTTCCCGTTGCCTCCCCTACCACTTGGAGAAGGAAGTTATCATCGATGCATTCCAGGAACCTCCTGGATTGCTTATGCCCTGCCATGTTGTCCCTCCAACAGATATTGGGGTGGTTGAAGTCCCCCATGAGGACCAGGGCTTGTGAATGTGAGGCTGCTCCTACCTATCTATAGAAGGCCTCATCCGCTTGGTCTTCCTGGTCGGGTGTTCTGTAGCAGACCCCCACCATAATGTCACCTGTCCCTGCCCTCCCTTTAATCCTGACCCATAAGCTCTCGATCAGCTCCTCATCCATCCCCAGGTGGAGCTCCATGCACTCCAGCTGGTCATTGACATAGAGGGTGACACCCCCTCCTCGTTTCCCCTGCCTGTCCTTCCTAAAGAGCCTCTATCCCTCCATTCCAACACTCCAGTCACAGGAGCCATCCCACCACGTCTCAGTGATGCCAGTAAGATCATAGCCCTTTTAACCATGTATTTGGTCTGTAGGTTTCTTCTTTGAGAAGGCAGCCATATATTCTTGAGCAGTACCCCATTGGTGTTAACTGTTTTGGAAACCTACTCACGTTTCACTACATTTTCTTGTACCTGAATGGTGACACCCTGGCCAGGATTTCRTTCTGGTCCCTGAAACCCTTAACGAGAGGCCTGGAGCCTAAAAGTATTAGCTGGAGAGAGGCATTGAAATGGGATTTGCCAATAGGATTCAGGGATAATCCAGGCTTAGCAAAGGTGTAGGAATGAAGAGGGACATGGGCAGCTCTCTTTTGACTGATTCAGGAAGGTGAGACTGCATCAGTTCAGACTCGCAGTTCATCTGCACACTAGAAATCTAAATACTTTAAAAAGGCTCACACTCATTATTCTTCAAAATGTGGTTGCTCTGACCTCTAACACACAACATGTTTTTTTTCCAGTGGATGGATAAATGAAATTTTCAGGCCTCTGCTGTAAAGAACAGAAAACTTTCTTCAGCATTATGCTTAATATCAAGAATTTCTTATGACTGTATTTTTTTTACAACAGGAAATTTGAAGATAGTCATGCCTATTATATTCCTACAAGATGCAGGTAATTGTTTTACACTGAAAAAAAATCATATATTCCCATTCCCTATGTGTTTTCCTGCTCTTTGCTAACGTTTCTTCAAGCCCAATTCAGTTTTTCCACTGTAGGAATGAAAAATATTCCAGTATCTCTAATACTGCTTTTTTTACCCTTTTCCTTGCTATTGTAAAATCATGAGTGTCTTTATAATTCTCACTGTCGTGTCCAGAAAATATCCTGTGTTTGGATAATATGGAGGCAGGAAACCTACGTTGTTCTTCAAATTCAAATACTGTACTTGTCTATGAAAATCATACCTCTGAGCATTTCTTCTTTATAATAGAACTGTGGAAACCTAATGCATTTAAGGATAAAAAGTACATGTATAGCTGAATGGAAATTTCGCCATTGAAATCTAAAATGCTAAAGGCACATAGACACAGTCATAGCTCCTTTCTTTAATCCATGTTTTACCTCTAGTAAGACACTCTCACTAAAATTTAATGTAGTAATTGGAAGATGGGGATGTGGAAAGGTACTAGTAGTGTTGCGTTCAGAATGCTTATTTGGTGTCTCTTTTTTTTGACTGTTTAAAAGTAGTTTAAAAGGGTGATCAACATTTTCTTGTAAAACCAGTTAGATGGTCTAAGGTAAGAAGTGCCTCACTTTAGCCATCTTAAAATTTGGTATATACTCCAAGGTAGGCATCTACAAYTTCTGCCTAGCCAACAGTGAGAAACAGGCATCTCCAGAGCAGAGGGCCATGTGCATAGACATCCCCTATGTCTGAAGTACCCATCATGATATGGAAAAATTTCTCCTCTGGAAGTACTGGTCACCCTCCTCTGACTTTCGAGGAAGGCCAGGTGACTAAAGTGCAAGTCTGAACTGTAGGTGAGTAATACTGGATAAGGTAATTCCCACCTATGGTGTTAGGACTCCATTTTCAGCAGCAATTTGGTGAAAGAGCTTTGAAAGTAGGTGGTGGACTTTCTGAGAATCGAGCCTTTAAACTGTCCAGAAAGCATTCCAAAGCTTCTGTTTAATTTGGAAAGTCTAGATCCCTGTTTTCTGTTCCTAAGGCTTTTATTGAGTAGTGATGACGCTTGTGTGCAATCTCTGGAGCCAGTCTTCACTGTGTCTCCTGACAAAAGGGGGTTTTGTGAAATGTAGTTACCTTTACTTAAGTCCCTCAATATTTTTCATGAAAGGCTTAATGAAAGTGCAACTGACTGCATCGATGTTATTTCGCATGGCTGTATTAATTGGTGTGTGTGGTTTCTTTTTTTTGCTTTTTCCTTGCAGATAGCTGTGTCACCATGGAAGAGATGAAGAGAACTTTGCTCTAGTAGATCACAAATATCTCTGGGTCATTCTGCATCTCAGTATTTAATAACAATGGAAAATGTCCAAATGCTATAACAAGTCTTTGCAAATGTATAATAAACTGTTTAGGAAAGTTCCTGCCATGAACAGAACTGTATAATACTCACATTAGTGTACAGACACAAATCTAATGCCTATAGACTACTGCGTGGAAAGTTCCAAAGAGAAAGAAAAGTCTGTGAACTTGCAACAGCCCTGGAAAAATGGGAGCAACAAAACTTTAAAAAGCACAGCTTTGGACACACTCCATGTGTCTGCACAGCTTTCAAGTGAACTAGCACTTAAGACCTTGTGTAACAAAATGGACTCTGGAGACACAGCTATAGGGCAAAAAGCTACCTCAAGGTCTGGTGAAACTGCTAAAGTACCAAGTAGATGGAGGCAAGAACATTCAGCTGTTATTAAGATGAGCACTTTTGGCAATCAAGAAGTACAGAGGCAACCACAAATAGATCACGAGCAAATTGGAAACACAGCATCAGCACAACTTTTTAGTTCTGGGAAACTGGTATCATCGAATGAAGCTGCACAGCAAGTCACGGAGAAGCAATACCCACAGCATCGTCCAAGTCCTTACTCATGTCAACATTCACTTTCTTTCCCACAGCATTCATTGCCACAAGGCTTCTTGCACAACATAAAGCCACATCAGAGCTTGGAAGGCCCTCCGTGGCAGTTTTCTAGCCACTTGCAATCAGTTTCCTCAGAGGACTTGTTTCCTTTTCATATGCATAGCCATAGCGGAGGTTTCTCCAGGAAGAAGATTTCAAGTTTGAACCCTGCATACAGCCAATATTCACAGAAATCTTTAGAACAATCAGATGATGCTCACAAAAAGGAGCACAAACCCAAAAAGCCTGGCAAGTACATTTGTCCTTACTGTAATCGGGCTTGTGCCAAACCTAGTGTACTTAAAAAGCATATTAGGTCTCATACTGGGGAGCGACCATACCCTTGTGTTCCTTGTGGTTTCTCCTTCAAGACGAAGAGCAACCTTTACAAGCACAGGAAGTCACATGCCCATGCAATTAAAGCAGGACTGGTACCTTTCACAGAGTCAGCAGTCTCTAAATTGGACCTAGATGCCAGTTACATTGATGTGGAAGCTGAAATACATTCAGATGGTGAGCAGAGCACGGACACTGATGAGGAGACCCCACTCCTAGTGGAAGGGTCTGACAAACTGAGCCCTGTCCCACAGCTCCCCCTGGACTTTGCTAGCAGGAGCRGTTTTCACTCCTCCATGGAAGAGTCCTTGGTGGGGCCAATGAAAGTGCCCATTTTGATTATCCCTAAAAGTGGAATTCAGTTACCCAGTGAGAGTTCACCGTATATTGGCTCTGATACGTTGCAAAACCCATCCTTAAGTACTAGGTCTGATGATTCTCATACAGTTAAACAGCGACTTGCACTAAGACTGTCAGAGAAAAAAGGGCAAGATTCTGAGCAGTCGTTAAACCTCCTGAGCCCACACAGTAAAGGAAGCACCGACTCTGGTTATTTTTCCCGCTCAGAAAGTGCTGAGCAGCAAATTAGCCCACCAAATACTAATGCAAAGTCTTACGAAGAGATCATCTTTGGGAAGTTCTATAGGATTAATCAAAGGATAGCAGTAACAGTAGCCACAACAAATCAGGAACACAGTTTAATGGGTAGAAAGGGCAAAGCAGAGCCATTACCTCTTTTAAATAACAGATTAGATATCAAGATGCTTGAGGACCATATTTCTCAGCTGACTCCAGATAAAGAAGAACTCATTGACTCCAGTAATTTGAGCACTATTAAATCTACACAAGTTTATCCAGGCAGCAATACAGAATCTAGACAATCCCAGACCACCACATCATCCATCAAAAGTGAATGCAACCTGTACCAAGTCAGTCAGCAGGGTGATGTGCCTGTCCTTCTAGAGCCCCCAATAGATTCCTCTCCTCTTATTAGAAGTAACTCCATGCCAACCTCTTCTGCAAACAACCTAAATATTCCCCCATCTCTGAGAGGAAGCCATTCATTTGATGAGAAGATGACTGGCTCAGATGATGTATTTTACCCTGGGACAGTGGGAATATCCCACCAAAGGATGTTGAGAAGACAGGCTGCCTTTGAACTGCCCTCTGTGCAGGAGGGGCACTCAGATTCAGACTATCATGGAAGACCAGGGAAAAATATCATTATTGCTTCCAGCAGGCAGACAGCAGGTGACAAAGGACCATCCTTAAAAGAGAAGAAAGGAGACAAGACCTTTTATGACTATGATGCCAGTGGAAAGCACTACAGAAAGTGGGAAGAATTTGAAGCTCAGAAGCAAAACTACAGGGACTCGCCATCCTTAGGTGGGATGAACAAGGGGGGAGAGTACTTTGTTGATCCACTCGGACAATCTCAGGCGGTGTCATCCATGCTTGGAACAACTTTTGAAAACAGAAAGCGCAGGAAAGAGGAGAGTGTTGGAGATGAGGAGGACAGTCCCATGCTTTGCAGCAGTACAACTGGCACCACTGGGGGAATTCAGCCTTTGGACTTTGATCCCAAATCCCAAATTCAGGAAGTGCCAAGGAGCGGATTTGCTCTTCAAGGCCTGGACAATGCTGCCCATTGCCATGCAGAGCGCTTTGAAATCTGCAGGCCTTACTTGCAGTCTGGAAGCCCGGCAGCTTCTCTGGAAGACTCATCCTTAACTGCAGAGCAAGAAAAGACTGCAGAATCACTGGCTAGAAARCCCCCTGGAAATGTCATCTCTGTCATTCAGCACACAAATTCTTTGAGCAGGCCAAACTCATTTGAAAGGTCTGAATCTACAGAACATATTGCATGCCAGCAGGAGAAGATCTATTCACCATCTGAAACATGCGAGAGTGAGATTTGTGAGTCCCCAGTGAGCCCAGACCGAGCTCCRCAAACAGAAAATGCTGACACCAGTAAGCCATCTCCATCCCAGCAGCTTCAGCCGTATCATATGCAGCCCAGATTGGTTCGCCAGCACAACATACAGGTACCTGAAATTCGTGTCACGGAGGAGCCAGATAAGCCTGAGAAAGATAAAGAAGTGCAGAGTAAAGAGCAGGAGAGACCCACCGAAGAATTCCAGTGGCCCCAGAGAAGTGAAACCCTTTCTCAACTTCCAGCTGAAAAGCTGCCACCCAAAAAGAAGCGTTTACGACTGGCTGACATGGAGCACTCCTCTGGAGAATCCAGCTTTGAGTCCACAGGTACAAGCCTCTCTCGCAGCCCTAGCCAAGAAAGTAATTTGTCCCACAGTTCGAGTTTTTCAATGTCCTTTGAACGAGAAGAGACTATGAAGTTCATCACGCCTCCCAAACAAGATGAGTTTGGAAAACAGTCTGAGTTTTTAACAGTTCCCGCTGGTGCTTACTCACTTTCCGTCCCTGGGCATCACCATCAGAGGGAAATGAGACGCTGCTCATCTGAACAGAYGCCCTGTCCTCATGCTGCTGAAATCCCAGAGATCCGAAGTAAATCCTTTGATTATGGGAACCTGTCTCATGCCTCTTCAGCTGGGACACCTACTATGGCACTGTCTCCATCCCGAGAAAGAAAGAAATGCTTCTTGGTTCGCCAGGCTTCCTTCAGTGGTTTTCCAGAGATTTCCCAGACTGATCAGAGCACGGAACAAAGTATAAAGCAGGAGCAGATGGAACATGCGCAGGCTGGTCTTCGCTCCTCCCAGCTTGCCTGGCATCACTCCTCTTCCTCTGTACTTCAGCCCATTCAGATAGATGACGCTGGAAAACAGGCTGTTGGCTCTTGTGCTCAGCTTAGTAATAGCTCATCCCACCTTGCCCAGCAACAGGCTGTTCTTGCAGACAGCCCGGAAATGTTAAGGACTCCCTTGATCCAACAAGCACCTTATATTCCTAACAAACATCCATCAGAGCAGCAGCAGCTATTTGCACATCAGGAAAAAGTCCCATTTCCCCCTATTCATAGCACCTTGTTTCAGTTCCCATATCCAGCTGTCTGCATGGTTCACTTACCACCATCTCAGCARCCTGTCTTGTGGCAGTCATGCACAGAACCTCTACACTTCCAGCATCATTTTGTACAACAGCTACAGAAATCTTATGTCAAACAGCCTTTCCAAACAGACGTTCCTCCAAGTTATCACCTGGAACGTGCCCCAGAACTTATTGGAAAGAAACCAGCTGATTATGTGCATGCTAAAGAGCAGGCATACCAGCATTACTCAGGAACATCTGGGCAGTATTCAAAAAATACTCTTGCTAAGTACCAGTCAGACCATAGCATTAAACCAACAGATACCTCCTCTGAGCAGCATCTTCAGACAGATTTTGACTCCCCAAGTGATGGATCTCTACAGTCTTTGCCAGGAACAGTTGTTCCCGTCAGGATTCAAACCCATGTGCCATCTTATGGTAGTGTCATGTACACAAGCATTTCCCAGATCCTTGGACAGAGCAACAGTCCTGCAATTGTAATTTGTAAAGTTGATGAGACTGTTTCTCAAAGAACATTGGCAACTAATGCAACCATGCAAGGAATTGGATTTAACATAGCTCAGATGTTGGGTCAGCATGGAGGGCTAGAAAAATATCCTTTGTGGAAAGTGCCGCAGACACTACCACTCGGACTGGAGCCACCAATTCCTCTGTGTTTGCCTTCCAGTTCTGACATGGCTTCTACCTTGGGAGGAAGCAAACGAATGCTTTCACCTGCCAGCAGCTTGGAGCTCTTCATGGAGACGAAGCAGCAGAAACGAGTCAAAGAAGAAAAGATGTATGGGCAGATAGTTGAAGAGCTAAGTGCAGTTGAGTTAACTAATTCAGATATAAAGAAAGATTTTCCAAGAATGCAGAAGCCTCAGCTAGTAAGGCAGAGCTGTGCTACCGAGCCAAAAGAAAGTCTGCCATCCATGTCATCCTSTTCACCGCTGTCATCCTCATCATCTCAAGATTTCCCACCTGTCAGCATGCCAACAGCTGATGCTTTCCCACTGAGCAGGGAGAAACTTTCCAGTTTTGATTCCACATCACCAGGGCAGAAGTCCAGTGGCCCTTCTGAAGGAAGAGACTCGCCAGAAGAACTGGATGTGGATGAAACAGCCTCGGATATGAGCATGAGTCCACAGAGGTCTTCATTGCCACCAGGAGAAATTCAGCCAGAAGACCAACTGAAACATCAAAAATTGCCTCTTGGGATGTTAGTCCAGATGTCATCCAACACCAGTGGGAAAGTCACAGGCTCAACCATTCTCCTGACAGACGTAGCAGATTTTCAGCAGATCCTTCAGTTYCCAAGTCTGCGCACTACTACTACTGTGAGCTGGTGTTTCTTAAACTATACGAAACCCAATTACATTCAGCAACCAACCCTCAAATCTTCTGTTTATGCTTCGTGGTGTATAAGTTCATGTAACCCAAACCCATCTGGGCTAAGTACAAAGACCACTTTAGCACTTTTAAGGTCCAAGCAAAAAAACACCACGGAAATCTACACTCTGGCTGCTATGCATAGACCTGGAGCTGGTAAACTGACGTCATCAAGTGCATGGAAGCAGTTTGCTCAGGTAAATAAGGGGTTTTAACAACATTAAATTAGTGTATCTTTATTTGAGAAATATTAATAAACTATGAAATATAAGTTAATGTTTTTTTTAARAAAAACATTCCCCATTGGGGAATCAGACATTGACATCTTCCCGTGACAACTTTTGAGCCTCAATTTACCCTTCTGCAAGCTCTGCTACTTCTGCTGTCTCTGTCTCCATTTTCAAAATCAGATGTAAAAAGTGAGGCTTTTAAAGCCCTCCCTTCATGTGTGCCAGAGCCTGATACATTATCTCCTTTTATTTTGTCCTTTGTTTTTGCCGTGTCCTGATTCAAACAGTATCAGACACAAACATCCACGCGCGTTCGTAAGTAAAGATTAAGTTAAAATTGAGTAAGGATCTTCAGATCCATTTAATGTCTTTTACATACTGACTCTTCCTCATGGACTAAGCATTAGATAATGGTGCCAGGGAAAATTCTGTAATGGCAATAAATTACCTTCGAAGGCTTTTCCATCTCTATTTTCCATGATTTTTTTTCTGAGGAAAGATATGGTGCTGTCTTTTCTGACAAGACTCTCATAAAAATTTGTCCATGCTGCCCCCTCTCTTATTCTCGGTCAAATTAAATGGGACAAATTAATTCATCTTATAGAGTTGCACCAAAATGAGAGTTTGGCTTTGACCTGGAATGTTAAAAGTACTTGAAATGAAGTGTGCATTTATTGTGTGCTCCAGCAGTAACACCCTTCCTTGACTTTGTTCTACAGATGAAACACGAGCCATTCTTCTTGTTTGGCAGCAAGCTTGAAAAGAAAGTAGTGGGGAATATTATAAAAGAAAGAGTAAAAGGAGACATTCATGGAGATAAAGACATTACATCCAAACAAACTGAGCCGATACGAATTAAAATCTTTGAAGGAGGGTAAGAAAACACAACTGGAAATTTCAAGCTCAGCCTGTCATTTTAAAGAGATTTGAAAATGAATATGAATGAATTAGGATGTGAACAGTCTCCTGTATTCCTGCCATGTCTTTTAGCTCCAAAGCCTCTTCTTTTTTGTGTATATGTCAGTCTTAAAACAAGCTGCAGGGTACCTGTATACTTACTCTTGGCTCTACTTTGCATTAGGACAATTACATTTTGTATCTGTGTGAGAGCACTCACTCAAAATTGTTACTTTCATTCATTAGGTCATAAAGAAATGGATAAACGGTTAACATTTTGATATTTGCTATACCATTTCTTTGTATTTGATGGCTTCCATGAGGATATCTTTCCATTTTTAGAYTCTGTGTTCCTCCACTCACTTGAATGGGTTAGCTAGACATGCTTACTCTTATTCTTGTAATTTTTTATTGTTTACTGAAGTGGGATTTTGCAGATAAAATGTAAGATGACAATGAAATCTATGGTATCTAAGCCTAATCCATAGATCTGTCATGTATGCTGGATAAAATGTTTAATTTTACATGGCTATCTATCAYTCAAGTGATAACAGAAACAAATAACAAAGAGAGGGAAAAAGGAGACCTGAAAGCCCATTAACATTGTTTCGAGGCTTATGAAGCTTGTTATAAAAAGCAAGTGAAATGGACACTTGCTTGCCTCTGCAGTATACTCTAAAATGGAAGATACTGTTTGATTTCTTTTACAGAATTCTGACACGATGCAATTAATTTGCCAGTAGTGTTAGTAGTGAATAGTCAGGTGGCTGAACAAGATGTGTTTTTCAGTCTTATCAAACTCAGATGGTCTCACAGCACTGTTTTATTGGGGTAACTAAATAGGTCAGGATGGAGATGTGAGAAATTCGTACATCCATTTCCTTCTCCCATCAGTTTGTACCCTTTAAAATCTCAGTTGTCCTTTATTAACATCATGTGTTTTGGCTCYGCTTGAATAGTCTCCATGAAATGAATGTTGGCATTTTTCTGTAGTCCGCAACACCGAAGGAGTATAGCCTACATCTTGCCTGAAAGACTGAAAATGTTATTTTGGAGATTGTTATAGATATGCTGGCCCAGACACCCTGATCCTGGCTGTTCTCTGTAGTTGTACATTGTCCTAGTACCCAAGCCAGTATGCTGGCTACACAAGAGTGACCCAAATTCAGGGGTGAGCCTAAGTTTACAAGAAATTTAAAGAGCTGTTGCTTCAATTCACACCCACTTCGAAGTACAAAATTTGCCTGCTTCCCACTATGTATCATTTCTGAATTTGGATCACCCAGCTGAAGATAGTCTGCACTGATGTAAGCTGTGCGATGAGAGGTCAGAAGAGTAAAAGTGTGTTAAGAAAAGCAACTTAAAGGAGGATTCAGGTCAGTGTGAGCTGCAACAGATCACTCTATAAAACTCCTCTACCATCTAATACCTTCTTTAAGAAACTTTGTTACTTACACCATTTTATGTTTCCCTGTACACCAGTAAGRTCTATGAAACTATTTGTGTAAAGTCATATAATTCATACATCACCTAGAAATGTCTCCTAGTAATACTTGACTGTGTTTAGATATCCTTTGAGTAAAACAAAACATAAGAAACCTTGATATGCACATTAATTTCTGGAGRCGGGGGGACAAATAATCTGTGCAATAGACTGGGACTTCCTCAATAGGAGCATATAGCTTGCAAAGCTACAGTGAATGAGATGATGTAGTGTTAATRGGTCCACTCTTTCCTTACACATCGTAATTTTATCATACATTTTATAGGAATTACTTGTGGAAGGGTAGATTCATTCTTTCCGTTAGTTGGCTATTTTTTTAATGGATCTAATATTTTTTAGATATTATAACCACATCTTTCATTGTTTTCTGTCCTGACTATTGAATTTGTTCTCCTCTTCGAGTGTTTGTTTATGACTTCTGAAAGCTAGTTTTTAACATGGGTGGGTTTCCGTGCKTGCTTGCTCTTGGCTGTTTGTAGAGCTGTTCTGTTCTTCTCTATTCTGTTGTACTCTCATCAGGCTCATCTTGGTATCATCTCAGCAAACGCAAGCAGTGCACTGAACTATGCAGCAAATGTCTGTCGTCTTCATTTCACATTTTCTCCCCTGGACAGACAAGTGTRCATGGTGATACCTTGTTTCAGCAGGGTATTTTCATTTTGTTTCTCATTTGTCTTGGGGAGTGGATTTGCTTAGGCTTCTTGATGGCTTTTGTTTTGTAAGTGCAAAGAAGGCAATTCAGAATCCATAGCTGAGAAAGATCTGCGGCTGTCAGTTTKGGGTTTGTGGGAAGGCCTGCCTCCTGGGCAGGGGAGTGCAGCTGCCTTCTGCCAGGGGAGCGGAGCACTCGTATGGCAGGGGGGCAGAAAGCAAATAGACGGGGCTGGGGATGAGCGAGAAGCTGAAGGAACAAAATGAACGGAGTTGAGCCAAAGAGTAGACGTCACAGCACATCAACACCTCGCTGCACCAAAGCCCGTCAAGAGCAGTTTGTAAGCATCGCAGCAGAGGGCGTTTTGAAGGAAGACACTAACAACCATATTATTACCTCTGGCAGGTGGCTTGATTCAAATGAAATGATCTGAACCACAAAATCGGCTTTCCATCATCTGTGACTGCAAAACCCTGATGGGATATGAAGTAGTGTCCCTCAAAGAAAAGCAGCAATTTGAAGTTCAGTACTTGCTGCAGTACAGTTAGTTAGTTACTAATGGCGTRAAGTGAACTAATGAAGTGAAAAGAAAGGAGGGACGGGACAGGGCAAACATGCCCACTCGCCTGACATCTGGCTTAATGACATTATCAGCTGACAGCAAGAGTTCACAGTTTGCTTATGTTTGCTCTTTTAYATCTATCAGTAATAGACTCTAATTGAAAATCCCCAATAAAATAACATTTTGGATAGAAATGTCAGGACTCTGAAGCTTGTTAATGCTTTTTAACTCAAATCAAGCTCAGAGCAGCAGTGACCATTGTCCTTATATGAAAGTTGTGAGGTGGGAGGGGGGAAATTAGTGAAAACTTTGAGAGAGGCATGAGTTAATAGTAAGATCTAGTATTCCTGGGGGCTAGAAAGGTARTCACCATAGACTCAGTCTTCTGGTGTTTCAGTTTTTGGACAAAGCCTTCTTTAAATGTCAAATTTGTGTGTGTCATTACTCTTACAGCCGTTGTTATGGTGAAGCATACTTAAGGAGTCAGGGTCAGTTATGGCCAAGAACYGTCCACATGAATGATGAAGAGACAGATCTTGTCTAATTGTCTTTGTGCCCAATGGGATCTGACAGGTTACAGAAGCCAGTGGAATGAGGTCAGGGAGAGGAACAGCAGAGATGGTGCAACAGAAAAGCACATGTTATAACACAGCATTTATCTTACCAGTATCAATCAGGGGTGATATGGTAGACTCCATCCCAGCAAAATCAGACTGGAAGGAGAGATGAAAAAAAGATAAAATGGCAGTCCTTCAAACGATAATGGACATTTTTTCTGTCTGTGGGAGAAAGCCTGGAGGTAGTTGATGAAGCAGTGGATAGAGARATGACTAGGAGTTGTTGGCATGTGTGTATGAAGAAATGGGGCAGACAGAAAAGCAGAATCCCAGAAATGTTATACAAAAAAACCTGGTAGAGAGATGGCTAAATATTAAATTACATTAGACTATGCCAGTTTTGCCCATGGTGCCAGGGACAATGAAGGAAAAGGGAGAGGGCCAACTTTATTGGAAAGGAGATTAAAAAAACTRAATTTAGGCATCCACATTTGAAAGAGGAGCTGTGTTTAATAGATAACAAGATGGACATGAGAACAGGACAGTGTTTTATGTATTTCTAAATATTAGCTTCAGTATTTATATTGCCAGTGATATAGCTGAACATATGGAAGAAGTGTTCCTCTAAGAAAAGCACACTTGAAAAATATTCTGGCTCTGTAACCCAAAAATTGCCACTTGCTTCTTGTAGAGTTATCATCACATTAACAGAATCTTTCACACAGTCCCTTATTTATTTAAAGCACTGACTGTCAGAACCAACGATATTTATGGGCTGAGCATTCGCAGGGTGACTGAAAGTACTTTGTGCTGCTTAGGGAGAGGGCAATGGAGGACAGAGGGCAGAAAAAATATTATTTCTGAGTCCTCGCAATTTCTGGATTTTACTTTGGGTGAATGAGGATGAAATTCTCCCCCTAGGGAATGCCCAGTGCTCTTCAAACTTCAGAACAGCCTGAGCAGATCCCCTGGGCCCTTTTAGATTTCAGTATTAACAATTTACCATGATAGTAAAGGCAATGTGCAGCTTTACATAGATTTGCATATCTTATTTATTGTCTAACTACACACTATGTAATCAGCAAAAATAGCATGGAATGCTTACGCCTGTGCTAAGAAAAATTCCTTTAACAGCTTTCTGCTAAGTATGCAGGTTGGAAGTTTCTCATTTTGTTTCTAAAGCAGCACATACCTGAGTGAACTCARCTTGGTGTCCCTTAGGGAGGAATCCATCTTTGGGAACTTCAGGCATCTGTAGTATAAATGCGTACGTCCTTGCTAGTCATCTGCATTCCCTTTATGCTTAATGGGGAGAAATAGGCATTTCCAGGATGTGATTTATCTGATCCCAAGGGTTAAATACACTAAAATAGTTAAATGAACCATGCCGCAAAACCATGCTGTTTTCAGTGGTGGTAGATGCCTGCGTTGCACAGGACTACAGTTAGCTGAAATAAATCCAACCTGCAGACTCATATTTGGAGTTGTGCTGTGTCTATAGGAATGGTAGCTGTCCTGGTTTGGGCTACCACAGTAGCTAATCTGTTTCCTGACAAGGTGTTTATACTATTCTCATACTGCAACCCTTTGGTCTCATATTGTTAAAACACATTGGGACTAGTGTATTTCCTGAAAGGCAAATACTTTGTGAGTTCCAGCCTGAAAATTCCRTAGTTCCTATGGACTTCTGTGGATTTGTTGTGATGAGATATATGCAGGATCAGGATCAGATGCATAGAGGTGATGTTTGTGCGTGTATGTGACCTAGAGTCTGTATGATTTAAATGCTTGCTCTCTTCCAACAGGTATAAATCAAATGAGGATTATGTCTATGTCAGAGGTCGTGGCCGAGGAAAGTACATTTGTGAAGAATGTGGAATTCGCTGCAAAAAGCCAAGCATGCTCAAAAAACATATCCGCACTCACACTGATGTTCGGCCTTATGTATGCAAGTTGTGCAATTTTGCCTTCAAAACTAAAGGTACTTGACCYTTTTTGCTGAACTCTTGCCACTTCCCAAACAAATCTTGAGCTATTTTTCCATCTGGAATCCAAGCWCCCTTTGCAATCAAGGAGAGAATTTTCTTCAGAATAAAATTATTGTGTTTATGTATACAGGACTTCATGAGAGAGGTTTTTCTCTTCTGTTTAATTGATCCAGCGATTTTGTGAGACTCTGAGACTCCTTGAATAGCTTCATTAAGAGCTATAGGCTCTTGGCTGGTCCATCTGTCTGCAGAGAAAATGTAGTAGCATAAGGACCGCCCTTATGAATAATACTTTCTGCCAAAATTGTTACATGGCGCAAATTTTAATTGCAGCAACACTTAAACGCTACCAGGAGAGTACACTTGTTATGACATAATGTAGAAGCAGAGCATCAGCTGCTGAGGAAAACATGCCTTCACGGGCTTTACAGTGGGTCAGTTTCAAGTTTATAAATAATGTATGTCTCCCAGATGGGCCACTCCATCCACTGTGGCATTAATTATGAATAGAGATCTGATAGCTTGTGTTCACATGTATTTATCAGCACAGGAARAAGCTTCCATTTGTCACCCTGAGGCCACAGATAATGATGTTCTTTGGAATTCGGATTTGCGTTGCAACTATCTCCTTAAAAGAAAAAAAAATCCCTTTCTTCCGTAGCATTTCCTTGTAGCACAGCCCAAATGAGCCTTACATTCTCAGTTTCTTAGCTTCCCTTTGGCAGACAAGGGAAATGGATTCTGGTCCCAGTGCGGTGAACTAACTTGAAGGGGGAGAGAGGAAGCTGAAGAAAATTTCTCCCAAGATCCCAGTGCAGCTTCATGGCTGTTTTGAGGATTGAGAATTGTAATAGTTTCCATGACTCCAGCACTTCTTCCTCTGCCAAAGATGGGAATAGCTGATGGATGGTAGTAGACCCATCAACCTAATTTAAGATGAGAACTTTCATGGGGGTGTAGAGACAAAGACAAGGAGCTGCTCGTTCGTAGTCCCAGTAGACCATCATCTGGTGAGCTGTTCTCGGATCATTGTTTACATTTGACATTGCTGGAGGAATGGGTCCTGAGGAGGGACTTGAAGGAGGATTGTGGTTTTGCAGCTGTGTTCAGAGAGGACATTCCAGGCAAAAGAGATGGCATGGAAAGAAATGTGAAATTGCTTGCTGAGGCTGGCATTTCTGGCAGAGAAGAAGAAACAGAGAGGAGGTGGTATGCTATTGCACAAGAAGGGCATGGGTAGGAAGAGACTAAGTTAGCCTTCAAAAGTGCAAGAAGTGTTTAACTGGTGTATTACTGCTTATGAGCAGTTGTCAGCCTCATAACTATTGTTGCTATTTTGCTGAGAACAGTAGGGGACAGACCTTCAGAGGTGCTTAGGTTTTCAGTGTACACCCAGGGCGTATAGCCATCCAGAGGCATCAGTGGCCCAGTTAGACTTTTCATGCCGTGCACAGGCGCAATAACAAACTCTTAATGAGAAGGGAATTATTTGAACTAGCTGGGACTGAAAGTCAGAGGAGAGAAGTCTGGCTTGTGAGCTTCTAAGCACACCTCCACTATCCAAGAGTGGTGCAGTGTTCCTGCCCCCCGGTTGCATGTGCCGCACCATCCAGAGATGCTGGTTGCGGTCCCAAAAGCGGCATAGGTACTTTCACAGAGTGCTTTCCTTGAGCTAAGATGGGAAGTGTCACTACYGTGTCCTGGTAGTGGGTTGGGTTTGCTTGTGCCGTGCTTTCCCCGTTGGGTGTTGCAAACGCGATGGAAGTGGCTAATGGGTTAGGGCGATATTCTTGTTTCTCCAGCTTGTGCTTTGTGCTCAAGATTCTTTGCCGTGAAATGTCTCTTGGGGCCAGTCTCAACCCAGTTTTCTTATCTGTTAAAAAACAGACCAAGACAGGCACTCCAGAAAGTCAATAGTCTAGTGTTAGATTGCTCCCTCAGGGGAACGGGAGATCTGATTTCAAATCCCTGCTGTGTCTGGTTCAGATCCTACTCCAAAGCAGGGAACTGAACCTGGATTTCCCACATCCCAGGTGAATGCTGTAAGTACAGCTCCTCTCAGTTCAGAGATTGCAGCTTCGGTAAAGTTGCACAAAGTTTCCCGTAAATGTCTTTTTTGTGGGGTACTTTTGCTTCAAAATGCTTTGAACACAGTGAACATTTGGAGCCTACATGTGAAGTAAAGGGGAGAGCCCTTAGCTTGAAAGTACCACTGTGAAACTAGGAATGTGAGCCCAGAATGGCTGGTGTGCATTGGACTTACTTCGATGGCTGGACAGTCTGTACRTACCGCGAACACTAAGCCCAGGGATAGATAACATCCAAAAGCAAGTTTTTTAGCTTGCTGGGGTGCCTAAATGTCATGTGGAAAATTGGAGAGGTGCCTATATATATACCTCTCAGGCCCAGAGTTTAAGTTTATTTGAAAAAAAAATTTTTTTTGGAAGATATAAAAACCCACTGTCATTAAAACAGGCTCTGAGGGCAGTGGGCTGGGTGAGTCAGCCCTGTCTGTTGTGGTTTTTTTAAAACTAAAATCCCCCGTCTGCAGGATAACGRAGTTAAGACTAAAACACCTAACACCAAAACCTGACTTGGAGGTGATCTTTGCTGTTGTCCATTAATTAGAATGATCTCTGATCCATAGGAAATCTGACAAAACATATGAAGTCTAAAGCACACATGAAAAAATGCCTGGAGCTTGGAGTATCAATGACATCTGTAGATGATGCTGAAACTGAAGAAGCAGGTATGTCAGAATGATTTAATTTAGTTGGAATGGCCTCTGGAGTATGCAAATGACTCATTGCACTTTAGCACAGTGGCTGGCATGGGAAAATATATTGAGAGTATTTGGGGCATTTTTTAATTAAGAGGCATACTTTTAATAAACAGGAAGCATAAAAAATAAATCTGATCCATTTGTCTGAGTTACGTTTTTTATTAAGATATGTGAGGAGGAGCTAGAAATAAAAGTATGACCTGTTGTCATCTGTCTCATACAAAGTTCCCAGTCTTTTCAATTTAGATGTGAGAGATGGCAACATTTAGCGAAGTTGCAAGGTGGGGTAGGGTGAATTTGCTTTTTATGCTTCCTTTCAAGTATAGAGTTTTAAGGTATTAYTATGAAAAATTGTGGTTTGAGACTATGAAGAATGGCTTTATGCAGCCATCCCAGATGAATAGCATCCAGCAACGGCAATGGGTGTGCTGGGTGGGGAATGAATGTGGCAGAAGGCGTAAGAGGTGGGGTGTGTGCTCACTGTTTTGGCTTGCCGTGGCTGTTTCAGAAAACATGGAGGACATGCAGCAGGAGGCAGAGAAGAGTAGCAACCTGGTAGGCCTGTCAGCAGAGCACCAGTTTTCTGATGCGGAGGAGTCAGATGGTGAGGATGGCGACGACAATGACGATGATGATGAAGATGAGGATGATTTTGATGATACTCAGGGAGACTCAACACCAAAAACCAGATCAAGAAGCACCAGCCCGCAACCCCCTCGGTTCTCCTCCCTGTCGGTGAACTCAGCTGGGACGTCGCAGGGGGCTTCCCCCGAGGGCTCCCTTTCCGTGGGACACTCCTCCCTCATCAGTTACTTGGTCACCCTACCTAGCATTCAGGTTACTCAGCTTATAACACCAAGCGACTCCTGTGAAGACTCACAGATGACAGAATATCAGAGGTTTTTCCAGAGCAAGAGTACTGATTCAGAACCCGATAAAGACAGGTTAGACATCCCTAGCTGCATGGATGAGGATTATGTGCTTTCGTTAGACCCCAGTTCGTCTCCGAGAGACCTCTCACCTTCCAGTCGRCAGTCGTCACCCGGCTACGATTCTTCACCCTATAGAGATAACTCACCAAAGAGGTATTTAATGCCAAAAGGGGATTTGTCACCCAGAAGGCATCTGTCACCCCGAAGAGATATTTCACCCATGAGGCACCTTTCCCCACGGAAGGAGGCTGTGCTGAGGAGAGAGTTATCGCCGAGACGGGACGTGTCACCAAGACGTCACTTATCGCCAAGGAGACCAATGTCACCAGGAAAAGAATCATCTGTTCGAAGAGATTTGTCTCCTAGGCGAGAGAGGAGATATATGGCCTCCGTTAGAGCGGCGTCTCCCCGGAGGGGCTTATACCATAATCCAGCGTTGTCCATGGGTCAATATTTACAGTCTGAATCTATTCCAGTGGGGCATTCAGTAAGTATGAAAGAGTATTTTCACTCTTGTCAAAACCAGTGCTCTTATCTAATCTGTTGCGTAGTATTTTAAAAAACTTTGCAGTGTTGTAGAAGAATAAGGCGTAAGCTTTGAGCCTCGGCAGGAAGTCCTGGAACGAATGCAAGAAATTTGGAATAGATGGGGACCAAGTAGAGATGTTGATTCATTTAGATGCCATAGAGTCAGCCTTAGGGTCAAATCTGCACTTGGTACAAGCCTGAGTAGCTCCATTAACTTCAATGAAATTAGGCTGGCTTACGTTAACTGCCCCCGTCTTTATTTTAAAATGGCCCAGGAAGCTTACATGGCGTGTGGGGCTTGTTACAGCAYTGTAAAACCTTTTACCTCCCAGACTGTCAGATGGGATCGAGCCCAGATCAGGTCTTAAGGCCCTCATACTGCAGTAYGGTGCCCATCACCAATGTATTGTTTAATGCAATAAAAACACTAAAATAAATGGAACCTCTCAGAAAAGCRGGGTGCCCATTGAAATCAGGATCTATGACTGGAGTTTAAAGGATATTATCTTGTGATAGGAGCAGGCAGCTGTCTGCCCTGCAGAAAGGGCCATCACGACTGGCTGTTTCGACAGGGACACGACTGTCTGGGTGGAAATGGAAATATGCAAAACTTGCACAGCTGCTGTCTGTGCTGTTCCCTTTCGGTAAATCAGCTCTCAGAAACTGCCGACTTGGCACTTTCGACAGGCCCTAGCATTCACAAAGCACTCTCTCCACTCTCTTGGTCTTTAGAGTTAAGGAACRGCCTCACTATGTATGCATTTATTTATTTAGTATGCTTCCCTCGCCACGTTTGATGTTGCTGCTGCCCTCTCACTGCCTGCCTCGTCAGCCCGTATCTGTGGGTTCAACCCAGGCAAGTTGTGACAGGCTCCGGCTGCCTCAGGGCTCCTGCCTCCCTGCCCTCCTCCTGGCAGGGCTCTCCTCCCCGCTTCCCCGTTGCCAGTCTTCTCGGCTTTCTGTGTAATCTTTGTGGTTCTTCTCTGTYGAGGAGAAGAATTGAACCCTGAGCTCATAAAATCAGCGTTTCCAGGGCTCTGGGGTGAATTTCTCTGTGGAGCCAGGCTGGTGTGTTACCTGCACCTGGGAATGGAGTGAGGGATGTAGCTGGGCAAAGGTGGCTGGTGCAGGGATGGACCAAACAGAGCCAAAATGCCGCCTGCCCGGCAGATCCAAAAGTGGCTTCCCAGCTTTTCAGGGGGATAAGGGAAAGCCGCAATGTGAGCAGCCATGTGTGTAGGAGAGAGCAACGCAGGTACTTCTCCCACATTTTAGACATGGCCCCGTGGCCTGGCAAGTTGTTGGGGAGGGCAGTGGAGTGGAGTGGCTGACTAAGCGGTCCTTGAGGAAGGGCATGTTGAAACCCTGCTGCACTCTCATAGGGGTGATCACTGCGTAGCTGAGAGAGGATACAAATCCAGCCAGCAGTCCTACTGACAAAGTAAGGAAGCACAAAAAGAGGATAAAGAGCCACCAGTTTAAGAGTCGTGATGTCTGAGTATCAAATGAAAGGGATTTTATGAGACGCTACAGCTGACATTGTGCAGGGAGCCCAAGTCCCGAATGTCCTGCATGAGACACTTCTACTGGCATCCTGTAGTAGAGATTTTGGATGTGTGATGATGCTGGCAAAAGGCTATGTAACAGTCACCCTTGGCTATCTGACAGTTCTTGCTGTAATGTTTGCCTTGTGTGTTATGCACACCTTCCAGCAAGGCGTTTAGCACATTGTAAGGACTCTTTTAGCACCCTTAGCTCCTTCTTTTGGAAAGTCCCRTATGCCAGATGGGCTTTTAACACTTACCTTATTTTTGAGGTAGGATCAGGCATGTGGCAGTGAAAAATCCAATGTAAAAGATGATTTGTCCTACAGAAAGCATSGGTAACTCAGTGGCATGTTGCGTGTTTTGAGGGAGAAGCCCAGACCTCAGTACAGTCACTGGAACCTGAACACAGGCATCACTGAAAGCGGAGCCCAGGCAAATTTACATGAGGAAATGACACGTGAGGATGATTGCCCATCTCAACAAATGACTGCAAGGAAGGAAAGATGGATTCCTCYTGATCACCTCTTGATGCCTTTCTGGAAGACATAGTTTAGCCAAACAGTACTTGAGTTTAGGTGAAACACAAGTTATTATACTCAGTGTGTGGGAAGACAAATAGCACCTGAGCTTTCTATAAATGAAAGCTGTCAGAGAAGAAAAAGGAATAAAGGTTGTTTTTACTTTCAGAGAAGTGAAATCCAGCAAATCAGAACATAATTAGCAACTGCATCAGTGATGCAGATGCCAGTTTACAATCCTGCTTCCTCTTTCAGAGCTGCGTTGGGTTCCTAGTCCTTGCAGGAATAAGAGTGGTTTTGTGCTTCTGCTGCCTGCAGTTCCCAGAAGAGGCCAGTTTTCTTTCTTCTCCACTGAAATTGATGTATTTGCCCTAGTCTCTTTGGCCAGTACTGGTCTAGTTCCCCTTCAYGTTGCTTCCCCTTGAATGTTCATGCACTTTGGTGGTCCTGTGCAAAGACCTTGTAAAGTGCTCTGGCATTGAAAGCACCACATAGGAAGCAATTGAAATTATTTCTTTAGGAAGTGGAAAAAAGCACGGGGAAAGTGCTATTTTTGTAGATTGTACAAAAATACAGAAAAATATACATTTTTCTTTGGCAGTTAATAACAGGATACACTCTTGCAACAGGATACTCTCTCCAAAGTAGCCTAAGGCTCTGGTTGATGTTGGTGCACATTTGGCTTTGGCAAGTTAAATGCCCATCTTTAAATTTAAGGGCAGATCTCCATTGTGCTCTAAATACATTTGGGATCTTCTCTTCTGTCAATGCCAGAGGTTTCTGTCCTTTCTGAGGAGGCTGGTGCTGTTATTGAAGAGCTCTGATTCTTCTCCCCAGTCATTTTATGCCAGTCCTAAGAGAAAGAAGAGAGATAGGAAGACTGCTTTTGTGCACCCTGAGTGCATCTCTGTTAGCATTTTAGTTTGGATCAGGCMTAGCGTGGCCAGCAGGTCGAAGGAGGTGATTCTCCSCCTCTACTCCGTGGTGGCGAGACCCCACCTGGAGTACTGCGTCCAGCTCTGGAACCCTCAGCATAAGAAAGACATGGACCTGTTGGAGTGGGTCCCGAGGAGGACCACAAAAATGATCAGGGGGATGGAATGCCTCTCCTATGAAGAAAGGCTGAGAGAGGTGGGGTTATTCAGCCTGGAGAAGAGAAGGCTTCGGGGAGACCTTATTGTGGCCTTTCAGTACTTAAAGGGGGCTTATAAGGAAGATGGGGACAAACTTTTTAGCACGGCCTGTTGTGACAGGACAAGTGGGAATGGTTTTAAACTAAATGAGGCTAGATTTAAACTAGATATAAGGAAGAAATTTTTTACAATGAGGGTGGTGAAACACTGGAACAGGTTGCCCAGAGAGGTGGTAGATGCCTCATCCCTGGAAACATTCAAGGTCAGGTTGGATGGGGCTCTGACATCTTCTAGTTGAAGATGTCCCTGCCCATGGCAGGGGGGTTGGACTAGATGACCTTTAAAGGTCCCTTCCAACCCAAACCATTCTATTCTATGATTCTATTCTATATGTCTCTGTTGTCACATTTATTGTGCTTTGACTCACATTGCAGAGCAGTCTTGGAGTAAGCAACCTGGAGTGTTTTCAGATGCAATTAAACCAGAAAATGTGCACCAGGAGTGCAGCAGGTGCACTTAAACTGTGAGTGGGCATTCAAGTGAGCGAGAAGAGACCACATAGGGTTAGTCCAAAGCAACCTTCCCCTCCAACACCACAACACTTACATTGTGAACATGGGATCCAGCACCAACAGTTTTACTCTGTTCCTGCTTGTCCCAGCTCCTAGTGCATCCTGCCACTTCCTAGTGTGGACCAAAGCTTTTGTCTCTTCTTCCAGTCCCAGGGCTAGACRCAATGAGACTGTGAATATGTCTTGCTGTGAGCGGTACGAACTTGTCCCTAGCAACTGTTTTAGCTTCTAGGAGGTAACGGATTTTGTTTGTGTTGCTGTTTTGTTGCACCTCTCATTCATTTTGAAGTCTGAAGCCTGTCTCAATGTATACAGAAGGGCTGAAGGGAGTTAGGCACCTCTATATCCACTTGAAAGTCGATAGGACTTAAGATCCTTTGATCGTCCCAGATACATGAATGTTACATCCCTTCCCAAGCACTCAATACTTTATCATCTTGAGTGAAATGCATTCCTGTACAGAGAGCCAGCATAAAACTTCTGAAGTCCAGGTAAACTGTAAAGAGGTCCACTGRTGTATGTGGGCTGCTATGGTGCATTCTTAGTAGGACTGCAAATCGAGCTGATCCTGAAACTGAAGTCCACACAGATTTATAGTCACTTTATTAAGCATTATGTCTTTTAGAAAGCACGTCAGTAATATGCTCTGTTATTGAATTTCACAATAGAGTTCAACATTTTCTGGTTTTTAACTTCAAAAAGCCTCAAGTACATTATGATATGGTAATCAAAGAGATTGTTTTCCACCCGCCATCTTTTTGCAAGCTGTGGTCTGAGGCTGCCAGGAGGATGTCTGTGAAGGGTGCTTGGCTCTGAAATGCGATCTTCCTCTTAATCCCCCATAGCCTGTTTTGGGTGATATACCAGATACGGGGTAAACCCTGTCTCATCCCTGAGGCATTCTGGGGGACTTGTGAAGCTGGATATAGCTTTGCTCAGGGGTGCAGTGTGGCAGTCTAGATTTATGACCAGGTCAGAGTACAGGATATTGTTGCTTGGGAAATTATATGTCACCCGGAGTTGGAGGGAAATATGCTAAACTGCAACAAATGAAAATTAATAGGAAACAAACTGAATTCCCACCACCTGACAAAGAGAGGAGCTTGTCTCACTGCGCTGGCAGCAACCCATTCTGACTGCGCCGCAAAAAGATACCGTGACTTTCTGCACTGTGCTCAGTGATGGGATCTAATACTTGCCCTGTCAACAGAATAAAGTCTTTGGGTTTTCAGGATGTTTGTTAAAAGAAGACAGCTCCTCTAATATTCAGTCTTTCCCCATGAATATATGTATGTGTGTCTGCTTGTGTCTGCTTGTCGGTATGAAAACGCTAGATATTGGTAAAGGAAATAAAACCGGGGTAAGAGGCCTAAACAGTTATTAATGCCTGTAACCATTTATGTTGGCCGTTTCCAAACTTATCTGCCAGAGCTAGGGAAAGATAATCGGATATGTGCTCAGCCAGGCTTGGGATGCATCCAGTGGACATGCACACACTGTCACTGTCTATGTAAAAATTACGCCTATGAGACATATATTGGATGATACTGATGATCTTGAAGCATGTAGCAGTTTCTATCATGTTAGCCACCTCTATTTGACAAGGACAGACTGTTGCTCTATTCCCTTTTGACACTGTGGCAGGGTACAACATGAAGCCAGTGTCTTTCTCAATTAGAGATTTGTGTGTGACGGGGTTTGTTCTTCGAAGAGTTTTACTCCTTTTTTTGGTTGCTTTTGCTCTATTTCCCTTAGCCCAAGTTCACATCAGATGCAATAGTGATAAATGTCATGGYTTAGGAAACAGCCAAGGGGACAGTATGACTGAGAAACGGGTTGACAGACCAAAGATGGAAAAAAAAGGGGGGCAAGCAGCTGTGCAGAGGTGAGGTTGGCGATAGGAAGGACTGACAGGGTAGGTGAATTGTGTCTTGTGGCTTGGCAACTGCAGTTTATTCTGTAAATTTTTTCCCATTCAGCAGTATAATGTGCTGTCACTATGCTTTCTTATGACAGTTTCTCTTTTATGAGACTCAAGTGTCTCACTTTCTGAATAGGAAAATTCCCAACATAGATTAGTCTCTGAATAATAAGATCTCTTAAGTTTGAGTCTGATGATTAGGGGTCACCCTTCCTGTCTCAGTGTTGATTTATATCAAACAGGACAAAGCGTCTGAGCACAGTGAGATTGAGCCCCTGGGTAGCACAGAAACTGAATCTTTAATTGCCCCCTAAACCTGTTCCCTGGGATGGGATCAAGAGGTTGCTTAATGCCTTGAGAGCTAGGATTTCCCAGCAGTGAAGTGCTGCCACTTTAATGCATTGGCATTTAGCAGCACAGTCCTCGGGCTGCCACACCAAGACTGTGGTAGCAGAACAGCTCTGGGGCAGTTGATAGGTGTTTGGTCAATTTGCAGAGCAGAGATGAGCATTTTCATTCATTTAATTTCCTATGGGAGTCCCTGAGAGTTGTGTGGCCAAATCCCACACACAATTACAAAAATGTCATCCTGCACTTCTGTCATCGTTATTCCTCTGGTCAGCAATAAATGGTACTTAATCATCAGATGGAAAACAAATTTTCAAAGTTAAGAATGAAAAAAAGAAACCCAAAAGCCCAGGGCATATTTAATACTGAGTGGAGATGGGGCTATTCATCCTTCCAAGGCAGCAACTAATGGGAATGCACTGAAAATGTCAATATTGTGAGATTGGTTTTTATTAGCCGTTACAAAATCCCTCATTCTTCTCAATCCCATTATGAGTGGGTGAGTCTCCCTGTGACAGAATCATCACTTTCACTCACAGCTAATGCCTGTCYTTTTGTTATTATTTATTGTTTACACTACAGATAGGCCAGAGTGGTGCTCCATTGTCTTAATGACTATAAAAATTTGGGTCTTCATTGCACAGAGGCACTTGAACTTCCATGGAAATACCCGTCCCCTTTCATCAAGGATTGGGTGAAACTCACGGTGGAGGGTAGGAGGAGCAAGTGCCTTCTCTGGGGCTCCAGAGCAGGATCTTTCATCAGGCAGAAAATAGGTAATTGCAGTCAGATTTTTCCCGTACTGCCAAGCAGTGGTGGCGAGCAGGGAGCGTTCAGACGTGTATTTCTCTGCACCAAAGTCTTGATA
Source organism: Oceanodroma leucorhoa (assembly GCA_030449065.1). Classification (NCBI taxonomy): domain Eukaryota; kingdom Metazoa; phylum Chordata; class Aves; order Procellariiformes; genus Oceanodroma; species Oceanodroma leucorhoa. Next base: position 622,974 of record JASVER010000084.1, on the reverse strand, counting down.
CCCCGTGTGGACTGCCAGTACCAGCACAGTTTGCACAGTGTGCCAAAAGAGAGGGTAAGATGGGTGTCCTGGCCAAATTTCTCCTGGGGAATGAAACTCTATCTACCCCAAATTCTCTCCGCAGTTTCAGTTGAATATTATACTCTTCACTTCCTGACCTAAATTGCTGCATTGTGTTGCTGAACACTCTTAACTAGCTGCTGCCTTTCACCTCAGAGGCATGAGCCCTGTAGGGCTGCGCTAAGCAAAACCTCCTCTGTTGTTTGGATAAGCAATTAGTGGAGTTTTCCAAATGCTTTGGGATCCATCTGGATGAAAGGTGCTGCGTGAATGGGAGGCTGTGTTAGACAGGAAAGCAGATAGGTGGTTTGGCAGCCGGACAAGAATTTTGCTAGTAGCAGCRCTGACATTTCTTTTGTTTTTTCTGGTTACAGAGAAGGGGGTTGTCTCAGGGGCCTTACTTCAACGTATATGGAGAAAAAGGAGGTATGGAGCACCACGGGTCTAGCCCGTTCCCTGAAGGTCCGAGCGACTACGTCTTCAGTCATCTTCCACTACACTCCCAGCAACAGATCCGAGCACCCATCCCCATGATGCCTATCGGGGGTATCCAGATGGTCCATTCAGTACCGGTGGCCCTTTCAGGTTTACATCCTCCGTCCATTCTGGCCCTGCAGAGGGAGGGCTCTGAGGAGAAGCAAAGAGGAACTGCGGAAATCCTTACAAAAGAATCGTATAGTATTTCTAAGCACCACGAGAAATGTACCTCTCCGCACAGCTTGCACCTCACCGCTCCCTCCAGCGCGCCCTCCTCTCCGTTGCTGTTGCTGACGCAGAGCACGTCGGAGGACAGTGTTGTAGCTACCGAGAGGGAGCAGGAGGAGAACATACAGACTTGTACAAAAGCCATAGCCTCTCTGCGAATCGCCACAGAAGAAGCCGTTCTGCACGGCGCGGAGCAGCTGCAGAGGCCTACTGAGCCTCACCAGAAACCCTTAGAAAGTGCACATTTTAGCATTAAACACTTTAGTGGATCTGAGCCGGGCCAGACCTGTGCCTCAGCCACCCATCCTGACTTGCACGGTGGTGAACAGGACAGTTTTGGTACATCACAGACTGCGTTAGCCCATCCCACYTTTTACAGCAAGAGCTTTGTGGACGTCCGGCAGTTGGGCTTTCACAGCAGGAGCGACCCCCCATCAAGCACACAGGAAAGAAAAGATCCRTCATCTGAGAAGAGCAAGCCACATTGATCTGAGATGCATGGAGACTTTCACCCACACATTTACCCCTTTTTTTGTTTTCTAGAGATAGAAGAAGTATTCAACTTTACAGCATGCCTGTTCTAAGTTACAGTAGTTTGCTATTATATATACTTTTGTTATATCAAAAGAATTAGATAAAATAACAAGTCATCATGAGCCTGACCAAAACTAAATTTGAAATTCTTATTGGGTCTGGTACTTTTAAATTGTACAGATGTTTGTGCCTTTTCTTTACTTTGCTTATATTCTTATAAGCATTTTTTTAGCAGTAATTTGTACATATTTTAGAATTTGTGTATCTGCTTTGTAATAAATGTAATTTCTTTCCTTTTTTGGACACTTGGATCTAAATGATGTAAAGCAAAACAGCATCAATATATGTGAGGTTGCACTAAAACATATTTTTATATGATTAAAACTGAACAGCTTTTATGTACAGCTCTGATTCTGTAATACTAATATTTATTTACTTTGTTTCATAAATTGTAAATTTTTTTCTTAATGTTGTGGATTGCTTTTCTATGTGAAGCATGGGATTTACTGTTGCGTAATTAGAACAAAATGTATATTGTAAAACAAGATATTTAAACTAGAGTATCTTATCTTATTCTGCACTTATGCATTAGTTAAAAAAAAAGATAAAGGATGTATCAGTCAGTTCTTAACTCTTGTAATTTTTTTTTTGTCTCTTGTTTGCCGGATTGACTATAACTTAAGTGCTGATTGTGATTTTAAACTGATAGTACCGTAAAGCATTAAAGTAAAACAATGTGCTATTGTGAGTTTTTTCAAAGCTTTATAAAACAGTTATAAATATATTAAAAGTATTTGGTCTTATGTGAACATGTTGATCTATATACTCCTTTAAAAAGCTATGGGAAAACATTCCACCCCATGTAAATATGTGCATCACTGGTGCCGTCTGTGTAACCCACCGGGGCAGGCGAGGTTTGCAGCGCTGCCAGGCGCGGAGCCGGGGCATCGCTGGCTGCCGGGAGGCAGAGTCCGGCGGCGGCTCGACCCGCTCCCCTGCCTGCGGCAGCAGGGTGGCGAGGCCCCTACGGCCGCGCGGGGCTGGGCGAGGAGCCGGCCGCTGGACAAGCGGCGCCCCGCCGAGCCCCGGCAGTCCCCTGCTCGCGAGGGCTGACCGTGGGGCGTAGGTGTCACGCAGAGGTGCCCTGGCATCTCAGAGAGGGGTTTGGAGTAGGAAGGAAAGGTGTTTCCTTGCACTTGAACACCACGGCTGGTCACTCCCTGCTCCGGTACCCGGGTCAGCGTCAGGGGAGGCCCCCGTCCCGTCCCGTCCCGTCCCGTCCCACGGACGGAGGAGCGTGGCCCTGCGGGCAAGGCAGAGAGCACTGCCACCCCGGCCTCTTCAAGGAGCGGGATTCACGGGCAAGAGAGTCGCAGCCTTCCCGAGCGGGGTCTCCAGCTGGGTGAGGTTTGCTCCGGAGGGAAGTCAGGAGGAGCCCGGGCTTGTGTTTGAACACGTGTGGTGGGTCACCGCTACCACCAGCAGCGCGTGAGCGCGCCCGCGCGCGCCCGCGCGCACAGACTCAAACGCGCACACGCACACAGACGAAAGAAACCAACAAYCTGGATTATATTTTGTGCTATTTAGTGGATTATAAATCTGTGAAACCAAGTTTGTATATTGACTTACAATACATTTAAGGAGTGTTCTTTAAAAAGAAATAAATATACAGTTACATGCATGAGGTGTCTAGTTTTCATGTGTTCTTTGAATTTTTCAAGTTTACTGGTCTTCCAGTATATTGTTAGAACCTTTTATTCCCAAGCTGCTTTCCCGCACAAGGAGCGCCCTTAAGAATGTGAGCGGCAGCAAAAAATGTGGATCATCTTTTGGCCTCCTCAGATATTATCAAACTAAACCAGTTTATTTCTCCAATAATACCATGTGGGGGCAGAACCACAGCTGGTACATTGTTGTAATTCTAGCATGATGGCATATGACGAGCATCACACCATAACGGACGGTGACCGCTTCTAACCATTAAAGGTTAGTTCCTCATATCCACTGCAGTGTTCCTACCTTTATTCCAGGTCATTATGATAACCTTGCCAAGATAAGTGTGTGCCAGAAAACTGGCTCATCTCAGAYTGGAGAGAGGAGAAGCAGTATATGTAGTTGGAGGCGAGCAGCTTGTTGGATCATGCTTCCATAAAAAAAGGAGAAGTCAATTATGCATTTTAAATAAACAAGCCTTATCTGATAAAAGCCTCTCTCTTCCCCTCCTTGGCTGCATGGCTGTATCGAGAACAAAATGCTCTGCACAATGATCAGCTAATCAGGTAATCACAGATATTTTATTAGAAGGGAACCAGGCAACCCCTGATGGTAAATGCTCTGTTAACGTTGCCTTTATAAGCAACCCCCTTACTGTGGGAGTTACCTCTGGCTTGTTTGATTACTTTAATTAATTTGCAGCTGCAATTTACCATCCACCTTTTCAGCCTTGGGGCAATTTTTTTTATATAATCATTGAGCAAGTATCACTGAAATTACATGTGATATTTTTGGGTTACAATGGAGCGACCCTAAAGAGGTTTCAGGTACTTATAATCTTAATTGTATTTTCTTAATGAGTTATTGTTTACACAGTGCTTTGAAAAAACATGTCCTCATACAAGGCCTGGGCATTGACGATGACCACTTTTCATGCTTTGGAAGGGRTGCGGGGGAGGAAGGCAAACACGTCCCAACAAATTTTTCCCAGGCATGAGTAGTTTCTGGAACCAACATAGTGGGTACAGCATCCGGGACCGGGGGCAGATAATTTTGTGAGTGCCCTGCCCGCTCCCCGGTGCGGCCCGCTCCGAGCCGTCAGGGGTACCGGGGGCGCGGGGCTGCGTTTGTGCCCCGCTGTGCTGAGCTAACGCACCGCCCCTCGAGCCTACGGGCTCGGGCTCAGTGCTGCGCGGCTCCCGGCCGGCACTGCTGGGCTCCCGGCAAGACTGGGAGGGCTGACAGCCCCTCTGAGGGTGATGGGGAGGGGGCTCCTCCAAAATACTTGGTGCGGTGGGTGCACATAGGTCTGATGGGACCGAGAAGAGTAACTCTCAGGTCTCTAATGTAAAAGTTCTGTTGTTTTTAAAAGGTATGAAAAGAAGAGATTTAACAAGGCACTCTAGAAAACTGCAGAACAAAATKAGGATTTTTATATGCAGTATGCTATAGAATTTCTAAGTCAGGAATATAATCACCTATTATATTGTTCAAGGAGGTTATAATTTTCTATGAAGATCCATATATCTGTTCTGTAAAGCACTAGGGAAATACAGATGCTCTGGCAAGCTCTCTTTATTCCCTTCTCGCAGAATACTGTCACCAGAGTCACTTCAGGATTTATTTGCGTCAGCAAAACAGAGCGCATATTGGTCTCGTATAACTGCCTGCACAATCTTCTTATGAAGCTTTAGATTCCGACTCAGGGTAGTAACTCCGTCGCATGTCAAATACCTTAGTGTGGACTTCTCTGCTGCAGGACACATTGCCAGCAGTGCATAAGAATTAGCACCAATAAAGGACATCGTTAGCTATAACAGACCCAAATGGAGTCAAGCTACTTAAGTACAAAAACTTCAATCCAAGAATGCTGCAGTCAGCTCCCATTTAATCCCAGCGGCACCTAGACTTAAAAGGTGCCTCCTTGTTTGAGGCTGTTTCCTTGGGTTCTGCTTTTGGGCATGAGCTGAACTTCTCTCCTTGGAATTGCTTCGTGCCTCTTCCCCTCCCAAACTGAGCTGGACACCAGAAACTACACATTTCTTGGCCTAGATCCTCCAAGGAACCTGCCCTACCGACCAGGTCTTTGAAAATTCCTGACATATGATGACATGGGTCTCCCTGTTGAATTATACTTATGGCAAGTGCTGTCACCACCTCTTACGGTTTAGCCCAGTGACTTGGTCCCCCTCCCTGCATATCTAAAAAAAAMCCCAAAATCTCTGTGGAAACCTCTCCCTTACTAGATCAACAACTTCAGTCTCCTAGGAGAGTGCCCTAAGTATCCCACGAGGAGTAGAAGAGTCTTTTCTTTCCTGCTGAAGTTCTGCTACTGTGAAGCAAGAAATTCAAGAATCATTGGCTCAGCAAGATYGTAGCCTATTGTCCCCAAGAAGAAAAGCTCTTTGGATGTGCCATGCTCAGTAGGGAGGGAGCCGTCTGGAAGGCCAGCGAGTAGAGTGGTGTGACAGAGACTTTGAAGGCCAGGGACTGAGCTCAAGCAGTTCCCTGCCTGCAGCCTTCTAGACAGCTTGGAGAGCATGGTTTCAAACATGCTTCCTACTTATCATCCAGCTCCTTTCTGAGGTGATTGACTCTCCCATGTCCAATGAAGAGGGAGGGCAGATGACAGACTAACAGTTCTGGGCTTCAGAATGAGGACCAAGTCCCAGATGTTAAGTGCTGCGATGCCTGAATCCTTTATTGGGTTTTGCCCTGAATAGCTGAGGGAGAACAAATCTTATTGATTTATTCCATTGCACAGTGGAACAAGTCAATGGGAGTTATCCTTTTAAGTCATTTAGCCACTCCTGAAAATCCCAATCAGTATTCTCTAAAGAATGTCCTTAAAGTAAATCCAGGATAGTCAATGCAAAACCTGCACAGCACATCATATATTTTAGTCTAGCCACTGTTTGGGGGTTTCTTTTTCAGTTAAATTGCCTGCACGAAAAAAAATCAGCAGTCTGTGTACTAATTGAGTTTATTACTGTGATGATGTCCCTGTGCCCTTTTCTCATATACAGATTACATACACTAAACACAGACCCTGAACACATGCTCATTGTAGGCTCAATTTAAGATGAAAGTGCTGGATAGTTTGACTTGTTCTCTAATCATTCTTGGGGGCTTTGCATATGCTACGTCTGTCATGTGTGTTTGCAGTATTTTTAATATGCCTGCTTTTAACTGGATTTGGTACCACYGGCAGCACCAGGAATGTGGGAAACTGCTTTCACTGTGAAGTACTTGGCTTTTGCCCCTATGTGATGCCTACATGAGCTATAATAAGCTTATCTGTTGGGTGTACATAAGTCTTTTCCAAATGAGGAAAACTCTTCTTAAGAGTTTCTTTAATTTGACTATAGAGGTGCCCTGTACATATGGTTCATATGTGTCGGGCTTTATTAGGCATGTAACTGAATTTAAGTAAAATAGAAATGTCTCTATGTTTTTATACAAGATAATCTTGAGCTGGACCACTGTGGAGGCAGACCTAGATTAAACTCGTCCTTGGGAGCAGACCACTGCAATGACCATGAATCACTGGAATTCCCATAGAGGATGAACAGGCATTGAGGGACTGCTGGCTCTTCGTGCTGGCAACTGGCTGCACGTGGTGCCTTGGCATCATTTTCCCCTTAGCTTAAGAAACAGGGATGGCCTCCTACTGCGCTGTGCATTGCTGTACGTTGTAAAATCAACTCCAGTCACATCAAAGCTACAGGCAAGCTCCGCAGCCAACACGCATCAAGCTAGCTCCAGCGGTGCCAGTGCACCTCTGCTGTAGAGCAGCCAAGGGACTCTGGGAGCCTAACACCTCTGAGGTCTGTTCAGGCATACAAACAAGCTGCGTGAGCTTGGCTGCTTGCAGGCTGGTGGGAGCAGTGGTAGAAGAAAACAAGAGTTTTTTGAAAACCAGTAAAAATTTCTGCTCTAGTGAGTTTCCCTGCTTTTTTGCATTGTATGAATATTCATTCTGAAGCTGACATGATGAGGGGAGCTTGATCAGCAGCACGCTTAATCAAAAACAAAACCAATATTACCACATAAACTGCCTTTTCTCATTCTTTCCTGATGAGTGACATCTCTTAACTGACAGGAGTATTGCTAAGCAAAGCAGTCGGGATGAATATGCATGGTGGCACGCACAGCCCCATGAACACCCAGCAAGGTGGAGAAAGCCAGTGGAGGCAGATCCGGCTCCGTACTGGAGAACAGCATTGCCTTTCCCTCCCCCCCTGCCAGGATCTAAGAAGAGGCTGACACCACGSCATAGGAACTAATGGAGTTTCCACATTCATTTTAACAGCAGGAGATGCAGTCTCTGAAGGCTTGTTTCCATGAGGTGATGAGAAATCTCGCTGCTARAGTTGCAGGGATGTCAGAGTACTTGGCATGTTGCCGTTTCAACTTCTTTCCTTCCCATCTGCTGCTAGAGAAATGAAGGTCTTTGCCTGGTTCAGCCTCACTCTGCCAGGGCAGGGGGGCCGTGGGGGGCAGCTCCGGGCCACGGAAGGAGCTGGTCCCTGAATACCCTGAGTGCTGGTGTAAATGCCCTGAATCCTCCGGGCATTTGTGTTGGCCCTCTAAACAGCTGCATTGTGTAGTCTGCAAGGCAAATGAAGGCTTGGGGGAGGACCTGCGTGCTTATTCTTCCTAAATAGGTRCATACTCATAATCTCCAAAGGGTTACTTTGAAAGGGTGACTATTTCAAAAGCCGGATTTTCTGAAGAGCTGGGCTCTTTGACTGAGGCACTTAAATGAAGTGGTCAGAGTTTTCAAAAGTGCTGAGCACTTGTTCTCGGCAGAAACTGCTGGATTCTGGGCAGATGTGAAAATCTGGCCCTTAAAACTTCTTAATGACTAACTTAATGACGTCTGGCGCTTCACTTCCATTTGTTATTCTCACAATCTTTCTTCCCTCCACAACATCCATATTTAGCCAGAAAGAAAGAAAGAAAAAAACCAAATGAATGAAACAACGAGCAAACATTCACAGCTGAAATAGCCTGTTCCTTTTCACTGCCAGGAAAAATGAAAATGATAAAGCAGAGGCTTTGACCAGTTTTGTGACAAAGTTTTTCCTCTCCATTTCATATTTCTTGATGACATTTTAACTCATGGAACTGGTACAGAGAGACATCTTGGACTCATCTTAAATCTTCAGAAGTTTTCTTTGGACACTCAATAGAGGGGGGGGGCTTTTAACTCTGAAATAAAAAAAAAAAAAAAAAGAAAAAAGTCATGGTGTACTGCAGGGAGCAGTCTTTCTCTGGCAGAAGATGAGCTAAATGGTCTAATAGTTTTTTCCATCTGTATTTCCTCTGGCCCTGCTGCGAGCAGAAGGGATTCAGATCCAGCTGATCTCTCAGGGTGGGGGGCGAAGGGGGCTGGGTGATATTATCAGCTGAGCCCTGCTGCCTGCTCCATCAATTAACACAGGCAGCGGGAAGAAGCTGAGGGGGATAACACCCCCGTGGTATTGCTCCTGCTCTGCGGGATCCCGTGAAACGTTTTTGCTGGCTCTCTGCAGAGCTGGATCCCTGCCAGGCTGCGAGAGCAAAGGATCAGCCACTGTCTAGAGCATYGCCCTGCGCTAACCCGCTGGATTTCCGTGCAGAAATCCAAGCGAGAGTTAATGCTGCTTTAAGCAGCCTAAGCCTTGGCTGGGCTTGCTCTCTAGCTGCTACTGCGCAGCCGTGCCCTGCCTCGGCCAGTGCCAGGAAAGCCGCTGGTGGGGCAGCGCTTGGCTGGGGGGCTCAGCCCGGCGGGGCAGGGGGGCTGGCGGGGGGCTCCAGGGCACCCCTTCTTGGGGGATGCGCCGCTCCCGGCTGCTCCGGCCAGTCAGTGCCCCGTGAGCTCCCGAAAAGTACTTGGAAATTCTGTATCCTGGAGCCTGAAAGTTTCCTGGCTCCTGCAGTCTGATTTTCCAGGAAAGGGGACAAGCTAAACCCTCCAACGGTTCGGTTTGCTGTTTTTCTTAAAATTAAGGTATTCAAAATAATGCCAACGGTGTCAAACATTACCCCTCCCCGGGGCAATATGAGACAGGAGCCAAAAATGTGTTGTCACAATGCGCATTACCTGAGAATTTCATTAAATTAAAAAGGGCAGTGAAGGAGAAAGTCTCTTACTGTTTTAAATAGGTAGGATAGATTGGTTCCTCCCCTCCTTTGGCCTGTTAGTTTCAGAAACATCAGCAGTGACGCTGATTTAGTCATCTGTATTCTGTGGGCTTTAATGGGATGCCAGCCCCTGATTTTATACACAAGTTTCTTGATAGACTGCCTATTTCAGCAGAAATTACTGTTGTCAGCTCGGTGTTCGGGGTGTTAAAATCATCAATGTCACAATGTTCTAAATAGGTGATGCAAAATGTGACATCCAAAGAGAAGAGCTCAGAGGGTGTAACATTTTCCAAAAATTTACCATCATTCAAATGCTACAGGATCTGCAGTGAAATGAAGGCTGGGGGGGCGGAGAGGAAACCTTCCTGTATTACAACGAATAAAATGCTGCAATGGAGTTTGAAGGTGCAAATCAGGCTATAACAAAACATGAGTGTGCATGCTTTCAACACCAAAATGACTTACTGGCTGCTAATTAAATCTCGCTGCAAATGGGATTTCATTTTTACTTTTTGATGGAAAAAGTGGTTTTATTACATTTACTTGGCTGACAGCCAGGAATACAGCTCAATACGAATCAAGCAAAGTTAAAGGCCTTCTGCAGCAACATATGGCTTGTTTGGGAAGTATGAGTCATAAATGGAACCAGATGCAAAAAAAAAATGGTTATATGAAGGTAGCAACTATCCTCAGGCAGATGCCAATATTGTTATTTCTGATGTTTCCACATCATTGTGAAAAATTTACACGTGCATATTAGTGAACATTTTTTTCCAGCACAGACTGTCTGTGTCAAAGTCCTTCTATGGCATAGGCCCACTCGGTCTGCTCATACAGCTAGTTCATACCTTACACAAGTCATTTTCTTCTTGTGACTTATTAAAACGTGATTCCCAGTGCTGTTTGTTGCTTTCCTGGTTTCAGGGTGTTTCTTAACATATACAGGGTTGGCCTTTAGTTTGTTCTCCAAGTCCTGTGTAAATGCAGGCTGGTAGGAGTATGTCCTTGCCTAGGAAGAAACCCTATGGATGCTTCGCAACTGCACCCTGCGCATGTCTGCGCGGAGGGCGTGCACGCATATGCCTGTACACATGCAAGCCAACCCAAGTGACAAGAAAATGACAACTGGCACGGGGAGGGGAGCCAACAGGGCTCGTCTTCTGCCAAGAGCTTCGACTGCCTGTAGCAAGGCAACAGGTAAACAGGGGAGGACTGGAGCTGGTGAACCGCAGGGGGTGTGGGCAGGCTGGGGGCATTTCGGCAGCATTAGCAGGGCCGCCAGCTCCTTGCCTGCAGGCTGCTGGTATTGCTGCGTGTCAAGGGCTCTCTGCCTAGAGCTACACGCCTATGCACCCACTGCTGTGTTGTGCACCCACAGCATAGGCACGCTTTTAGCAGAGGCCCATAAGTTTCTAAAAGTTTGGCTTTTGAGCCCTAGATATAATTTTCTTTTCTCCAGAGCCTTGTGTCCATGTTTCACCCTTTTCCTGTTGTTTCTCTCTCCTAACTCCTCCAGCCCTTCACTCCCTGTTTACCATGTAGGATGCCAAGAACTTTGTCAGAGTTTAAGTCAGCAAGATCCACTTCCTTCCCACATAAAATCCCCTCTTACTACAGGTAAGACAGATCCTCTGGGGCTCTCTGCTAGGCAAAGCCTAGCTAGCCCTGGTCTCAAAGGAAATAATAAGTCTTACACACTCAAGTCCTTTATAGGAAAATGGTCCTTGAACAGTGTCACAATCCACCCAGTGCAAGCAGTGCAGGTGCAAGCACCAGTTGATAGGGTAGGCTATAAATCAATCTCCTTCACCCAGTGGTGGACAGCAGATGATGAGCAAACAGTGAACACCCCACTGGAACATGGTGCCCTGCTGCACGTGTCCTCCTAGCCCTGGCTATCCCTGCATGCCGCTGCCAAGGCTCCTCCGGTGTGGGGCTGTTTGCACAGTCCAGGGCAGTGATGTGGCTCAGCCCTGCCATACCTCCTTGGAGGTGGAGCCCTGCTCGGTGGTGGGCAAGCTCCTTGGAGAACTTGTGAGGTATCTGCTTTATACTGTGCCCTCTTCCAGCAGGATGTACAAGAGCTGCCCAGGGCCTTGTTCATGTCTTCCACCTGGAAAACTCAGTGCTTAAACCACACCTTGAACCATTGCCCTTTTCTTGGCAGGCTTTTTTTATACCTAGAAAAAGGCTATTGTATTAACAAAGTGGTTATGTGTTCCCACAGCATCTCACCTTGTTCGATCCACAAAGCTTAGTAACTCACCTGCCTCTCTCAGTGGAAATGCATTTGGAGTCAGGCTATAGCCTGCCCAAAATGTCCAGCCACAGTCATATCAGCTCCAGCCTCTCTCACTGGAGTTTAAGCTACTGCCCCGCTACGAGCTACTCTGACATATGAGCAGGCTGGCTCAGCTGAAGAGGGGGAACCGGCCCAGTTCATAACTCAGAGGTATGCTTACTCTCTCATTATCTTAGTGAAAAGTCAAACTACAGGCAAACATTACCTCCCAGGGTTTGCATTACAGCATACGTGCACTCCTTTGCTCTTTAGGAATTCAGATTGCATATCTGAGTTGGAAATGTTATTTCCTTCTTTTGCACCTGGTTTCTGCTGGCATCTGGGATCCTAATGATAGAGGAGAGTTGGCTGTCAGTAATTTTGGAAGTGATAGCAGGGACTGAAGCTAAGAAGAGAGTTGCTATTGAGGCTGTTGCTTTGTATCCACAGAAATCCTCTGGGAAGGCAGAGGGAAGCTCAGGAGACTGCATGGCCTCTGGGATGAGCAAGGATCTGTCACCTTGGTGGGGAACCCAGAGCTCAGCTGGCCGATGAGACAGGTTTTGTAAGCTGAATGCATAAAAATTTATACCTGCGGTAAAAACAACCCTATAACACACAGTGCTACTTAAAAGCAGCTAGATTTTGCAATTCTTGCTCACGCTGATGACATCAATGGGATTACTTAAGTGAGCGGGTGTTTATTAACATGAATAAGGGCTGTGCTATGTAGCATTAAATGCACCCCAGTTGTGCTGGGGGTTGGGGAGTTCATGTTCATGACTAATGCTTGGTGCTTGCTAAGAAGAGCTGGGAGTGCCAGAAAAAGAGCTTCCAGCTCTGGGGGGGGGGGGGGGAAGCTTTGCTTTCTGTGCATTAATTGTACTTGCCCTGCTTGTTGTGAAGGAAAAACTGAGCTCGCCAGCATACCCTCCGAAGGCTTCCTACCTCAGGAAGAGCTGTGGGAGGTTTTGTGTGCAAATGCTCCATAAGAAGAAAAGAGTGAGAGGATGGAAAAACTGTGTGTCTGTACCAAACTCCCACAGAGAGAAATTTTTTTTTTTGGGGGGGGGTTGGTCCTACAAAGCTGGAGGTATGCACTTAACTTTACACACCCGGAGAGGCCCCATTGACTAAACATGTTTAAAATCATCATACGGTCTGTGCCTTAACTTGTAAGCTCTTTTAGTCACAGATTTTGTCTGCCTCTTTGGCCAAGATTTTGTTTCAGACAGTGCATCCTTCCAAGCACAACACTTGTGGCAGTGTAATGGGTAACCCTATTTCTATAGCACAGGAAACCCAGCAGTTGTTTCCATGCTCCTGGGTTAGATAACCCTCTACCATATGCTGGAGGCCAAATTTCCTCAGGGAGCGTTCTTTCTGGCCCCTGGGGGAGACGTGAGCCTGTCCTAGTACGTGGGGAGGCCTTGGGAATGCTCCGCTCCTGTGCAGCCCTCCAGAGTGCCTCATCTCCGCTGGTGTAGCTCCTGTAACAGAGCTATCGCCATTTAATTCAACAGAGGATTTGGCTTTTAATTTTGCACGATTTTGATGAGCAGCTGGATGAAAAAAGCTGCCTGGAGCTGAGTTTTGCTTTGACTTTCTGAGGTTTCCAGGTGGGTACAAAACATATGAATGGCAACCAAAACCAGATCTGTACTTTTGTGGACCAAATATATCTGTCGTTAGACTATACATGGCTTCAACAAACCATACACAGTTGTATCTAAAAATCTATTTGTTTCCACCTATAACATAGTGATGATGGCTGCTATCATAACCCTCAGTGCTGCAAACTCACGGTGCCACAGCAAGCTTAAGTTTTTTAAACATTTTCCTGTTGTCTCAGTGGTACAATTTTTCTTGGTTGCCCTTCATCACCAGCCTAGTGACAGTTTACTGGTAGCTGACAGTAAGGTACAAGGAAAAACTGCAAGCTTTGGAGTGTTTTTGTTCACATCAGCACAGAAATCTGGAGGCCATTCAGGAAGGCCTGGGGGGACCGAGCCCCAGGCTACAAATGAGCAGGCCAGAGGAAGGCTCTGAAAAAAGGGCAAAGCTCAGTTTCCCAAGAGTCAGGGATGGGACACTGGTCTTTTTTAAAGTGCAAGCTGGTAACCAAAAGAGGGGGAGATAACAATAATGAAAGCAGCAAAAAAACCCCTAGAAAAAAAAACCTGGAATGATCTCTTCTTATACTGGGTTATATTTCCTGTTACAAGATCTTTTTATGATGTTCCCATTCAGATAGCAGTCCCTCACAGGAACAATGAAATTACAGCAGGTCTATGTGTGAGACCAAGGTCAAATATCCAAACTTGTGAAGAGACATTCTAACAAAGAGCTGTATGTGATGAGCTGGCTGCTGCTGAGAATGGGGCCAGGTAAAATATCTGAAACCCACTTCTAACTTGTAATGAATTGCTTTTTGGAAGCTTTGGGTTTATTGAATGTTCCTGATAAGCAGAGAAGTCGACTGTTCAAAAGCAAGTAAACATCCAAGCCTTTGTTTAGAATATTTCATCTGAGACTCTAACTCATGAGGGGAAGAATTCAAATTTCAAGTATAAAACGAGATATGGAGAACAGGAGTAAACTAGAAAATTCTGCCTTTATTTTTCTGTATTCTGAGTGAGAAGATGCATTAATTTAGAACAACATTCTAAAGTACTAGTGTCATGGGTAACAGATATCAGTCGTTGCTCTCTTATTAAGTGCTTCTTGATATCATGGGAGGATAGGTTGCTTCTATGGTACTGAACATTTATTTTGCTGGATTCATCTCTGCATTGTACTTGTGGCACATCAATATCCAATACACTCTAGTGAGCCAAGTGTGGTATATTAGTCAGGACACACAAGAGAGTAAGTACAGTAATATTTTGTTATGCTGGAGGCAGCTGGTGTCTACAGCAAACGTGATGATTTGGGGAATCTAAGAACAGTTTATGGGTTATGGATCCTGTACATTTGTGTGATATGGAAAACATTTTATCAGAAGGCTGATCTTTGTCTTGCTACTACCTTTCACCCTCTGACTCGGACTAACGTTCCAAGGAGGACCTGGCACAGGGCTCACAATGATAATTAGCGATACCATTGCAATGCACTTGTTCTGAGCAATAAGCTCTCTCCTGACAAGTCAAACTGGTTCGTCACTGCATAACTGAGTTTGGCAATGCTGTCACCTGGCAAGGTACTGTTGTCATCAGATGGGGTGAATCAGGAACTGATCTCACAGAAGATGGAGAATGTACCCTCCTCGATCAGCTTATACAGCTGAGGAACAGCCTGCAGGAGGAAATCCTTAAGACAGGGAAATCCCAGCACTGTTGAATGCACATGAATTACCAAGGACACCCAAGAGGGTGGATGAGCCAAGGGGCTAGGGACAGAAGCTGTTCAGTGAAGATGTTTGTCCTTGGAATTCAATTAAAGCTTAAAAAAAAAAAGGTAAACAAAAACCCAGAAAAATTATGCACATGTATCTACTCATTTTTGCACGTTTGGTTACATACTGCATTTGTGTTCTTGAAGAGTTAAGACATAAACCAGAAGGTTTGCTTCTCCTCTAAAACTCTGGGAAAATGAAACTCTGGGAGCTCTGTCTGGACCCCAGGAACAGGTAGTTTTCCTGTGGATCTCACTCCTCAGGAAACAGTACTAGGTGGAGGATCTACTCCTCAAGAATTTGTTTACTGACCCCCGAGACAGGCAGAGCGTCTGGACTCTTGCTCACCCCCAAAGGCTCAAGACATGCAAGGATTCGGTGTTGCAGCTGACTCAATCTATAGTGTGGCTGACAAGGTGCGCTCAGCCAGATCTTGCAACAGCAGCTCCAGACATGGTGAGACTGATGGGCACGCTAGCTATACTTGACTTAAAACAATTATGAGAAGCTACTGATCTCCTCTGGGGAGTGAGGTCCTTGTCATCCCAGGAAATCCTCTTCCAAGGGACTAGGTCTCACCTAACCCTTGCAGCCTTCAGAGAGAGCGAGGGAACACATGCACCAGCACACCAGAGAGAGCACACCTTCATTTTAGCATGGATTTGCAGGATAAACATACTCTGGACACCTGTTAGGTATTGAGCTAGATTTTGCCTTTCAGAGCAAAGGCAGTGAGAAGAGCATGAGAGGAGGTGCCAGGGGTATGTGCAATGCACCGATGAATCCCTGCAGTAGCCCAGTGGGAGTGGAAGGAGCCCCTGCTTGGACGGCAGCCCATCATCACAAGCTTGGCAAGGGCAACTTTCTCAATAAACATGAGGGAAAGGAGGATGTAAAACTGGGATGTGATATTTTTGAAGACTTCTGAAAAGCGCTATATTTGCTTGGTAAACCCATGGAAATTGGCAATGATACAGAAACTCGAGGCGAGTGGATCAACTGGGTGCAGTGAGGAAAAAAAAAAGGTCATGAAAGGGCTTCCATAAGGTTGAGGCTGTTTGCAACAGAACATCCCAAAAGCTTAGTGAAGGCCACTCACCCACTTGAGGGAATTGTACCCTAATACAATGGGCAAAGAAGGAAGACGTGAGACACTCTAAAATGAGAACAAGAATTTGAGGATTGAAATGCAGTAACACCTGGGAATTGCACAGGAATATGGGTGCTGGCTCACACATGACATGACTGCAGTGAGAAGGGTCATGTAGAGCAATGCTAGAGAATAAGGGACCCAAAATAAGCCTCATATTGGTTTCAGGTGCAGAATGCGATGTGGAGTTGTGCAACTGTTCAGATCTGGGGAAATTATGGAAATTTGGAAAACGGACTTCTGAAGTTTGAACAATAATCTCTGGATAGCTGGGACAGTGGATTTATTTGCTGTTGAGTGAAGTCATAAATGCCAGAAAAGAGTATTTTTATGTGAACAGATCAAACGAATAGTTTGTAGGCAAATGGTTTGCTGTGGTAAAGTGGCCCTGCCTCAGAAAGCAGAAGACATAATAAATTGTATATTGCAATAGTGTTCTAGCAAAGAGTGGAAGAAGGAAAAAGCAGCCTTCAGCTGAGTCTGGTTTTGAAGTCCAGGTTTACAGATTAATTTTAAATTTTAGCTGTCAGAGGTCTCACAGGTTATGGATTCTTACCTGTTTGTGCAATACTTCTGATCCGCGCAAACACTGTGCTTATTTTATAAAAGACAACTATGACAACTCCAAAAGAAAAAGTGAGCCAGTAGATTTCATAAATGATCATTTATAAGAAAGCTACAGACTTCAAAGAGATTAAAATATTTCCCTTCAAAATAGAAGGTGGCCTAACATCACCCTGTCCTTCAGCTCCCCTCAGCATCTTTGTTAAGAAATCCCCAATGACAGCAAACTTGATGCAGTCACTTAGTGATTTCCCTTCACATAAAGAACTACATAAAATGCAGGCAGGGTAAAGAGCATTGGCACAGGAGAGGTGATGTTTGTGTTACAGAAAAGGATCTGTGTAAGACAAGAGCAGCCCTTGTGCAGCCGTATCTCATGGGATCATCAATGGATCATGGTTTTGCTTTGTTTTCGTTTTGCTATGTGTAAGCCTTTGCTTGAGGCAGAAGTAGTCAATCAATATTTGCTGTCAGCAGTCAACTACTTTACAAAATGGTTCGAAGTTTCTCCAGGAAGGAGCCAAGAGACTCTGAGAGTAATAAAATTCTTGACCAGATCTGATAAAGTCATCTACGGAGGTGGTTTTGAACCTACAGTTATTCAGTCGGTTTATGAGGGATTGGCAGTCCACCCGCCCCAGCATCCCACGGGATGGGGGAAGAGTTCATTGGGCCTTGGCTGTCTTCACAGTGAAGCACCGTGCCTCTGGAACTGGGCATATCCCACTTCTTCTCACTAGTTACAGGCCTCTCCTCATTGTTTCCTCCCCATTAAGGAAAACAGGTCTTTGCACCTTCCTTGTAAATAAAACAGTCAATGCCCAAGAAACACGTGACTTGTGCCAGCCAGCCATCCTAATGGAAGCACTCTGCATGGCCCAAACTGCTAACTGCTCAGGCCAAAGCAGGGCGCGGGGTGGTGGCAGGCACGTTGACTTGCTAAAGCCTGCTTAATAAGTGTGCTACTCGAAGTAATGCATTTCCTTGAGTGCACTCCCCTGAGGTCCCTTCCCTTGGAGGAAAAAATTTTCCCCAGCCACATAAATATCCCCTGAAATAAAAGTACATGGTGTTCCCAGATCAACAGTGCAGCCTACTGGCCAATTCACTCTAATAAGCTTATTGAGTCTACAGCAAAATTCAGTCTTCAGCAGGAACCAGATCAGGTCCTCACAGACGTGCTTGGGTTATATGCAACATGTCTTTACCAGCAGAGTCATAATACCCACCAAGGGTGGCTTAAATACGTTTGACTTGTGGCAGATCCCATATATCTTCATGAAGAATTTGCAGTTACTATAGCAAAATAAGTCATTTAAGCTGCCTTAGTTATTTCTTGGAATTTCCTTTGATTTATTCATGGTTGGAGGATTTGCAATTCAGAGTTTTGGCAGCTTGTCAACAGTGGAGTTGCTGAAGGGAGAGATGCATTCCACAACCTTTAAATAGGCTGGGACCGTCTTGTCGGATGTGTTTCTAACATCTGACCAAATTCCTTATGCCTATAGTTAACAAACATTTCTTGCAATTATTTCCACTTTCTAGGCTCTACTCTTACTTCAAATTTTTTCTCACAGCTTGGATTTAAAAAAAAGTTATTTATCTTGTAATTGATATGAATACAGGACTATATATGGCAGGTTGTAGAAAAAATAATAGTTCTTAGTATACAACCAATAAAATTAATTACTCTCTGACATAATCATTCATTATCCCTTGTTATGTCTTAGGCTCAGCGCACCTCCCCTAGGCAAAATATTGTCTTTCTTGTAGTCCATCGACAGTGTATTTCTCAAATACTTGCATAACCATAAAAAAATGTGAAACACAATGTTATTTTCAGTGGAAATCATTGCATTCCTGAAATTTGGCTCACGTTAAACATAACTGTTCATCCTGACCAGAAAACATATATCAAAAATGTTTCAGCAGTGCTTATATTCATAACTCTCCCCCCCTCATTAATCTAGGTTTTCATTACGTTCCTTATCATTAATTGTTGTGTAAATCAGAATATAAATATGCCTTGGTTCCTTTGCTTGCTTCTTGAAATATAATTTCACCTTGATTTATTTTTGGAAGAAAAAAGAACCAAATGAGTATTTTGAGAGATTCTGCCTCTGTGCTAGGGAATTATGGAGGAACTTTGTCAAGACAGCATCCTAAATCTCTTAAAACACCCCTTGCAAAAGCATGTTATTCCAAACTAGGAGGGCCCTGACCCAGCCAAGCACTTAGCTGAGTATTTAACTTTAAGGAGCTGCCTAAGTGGCTTGCTGAGCTAGCTTCCCCCTCAACTGAAGGGTGCAGGATGGAGCTGAGGGAGTAGCAGGCACCATTTTTTGAGTCAAGAAGCTTTAACGCACTGTGGTGGTGGAGGAGGAGAAATGTGGGAGGAATCTCAACTGATTTTAACTTATCAGCCTCAAAGAAATGAGGAATGAAGTCTGAAATTGCGCCGCTCCTTTCCCCTCCTAATGAAAGAGAGAGCAGCCAGTTGCTCAAGCCTTCGCCTCGCCTGCGGAGAGCACGCTCTGCTCCCACCTCGGCCAGCCCCCATCTTCTCTCCTCCTGCGTCGAGCACAGACATAGGCGGTCCAGTTTATTTATTCATAATATATTTTCTTCCCAATAATTTATCCATTTATTAAAGGATATTTTTTCTTCCAGACACACAGGAATTAGAATAGGGAGGCAACCTTTGGCCTTGAAAATGTATGGAGGCAAAATAGGCAGTTGGTATCACTGGAAATCACCCTGTAATTACAACCTGAGACACTTGTTATGATTGGGCTTTGGCTTGCAGGAGCTAGCATAACCCCCCGGGCTGAAAGATAAAGGTCTGCTGACGTTAAACGAGGGTTGCAAATTAATGTAATGAATGACTTTTAATAATAACCTTTTGGAGGTGGCTCAGTGTTGTTAGCAATAAGTCCTGACGAGGATGTGCTGTATGGGCCTGAAGGACTGGGGCAGGCACCGTCAGGGAAAGTAAGCGGGAGCGGGGGTTCCTCGGTTTTTCAGAAAATCCCCATATTCTGTGTGTGGCTGCTGTCAGTCCCTTCACTACTCATAATTTCAAGAAGGTCAGAACTTCCCAACTTTATCTCCAGAGATGAGAACAGAGCGACTTTAACCGGTGTGATGTTGTTACGTCAGGCCTTATTAAGATATACTTCTGAATCCTGAGGGTGATCCTATCTCATGTCTTCAACAGCCAGGGATAAAGCCGTGACAGTCAGCAGCAGTGACTATGTTTCAGGGCCAAACGTAGGAGCCATATCTCCTTTAAGGGTCTTCTTCAAAAGGGGTGTCTTCCTCTGCTCAAACCCCAAAAGGCTGCAAGGGTAAAATGATGACAGAAACCAAAGAAAACAGTAACAGAGAGTAGTAAAGAGGGAAGAGTATGGAAAAACGGAAAATAGTCTCTTCTGGGTGTGCTCAGGGCCACTTTTAATTATTTGGCACTTGGCTTAAATTTAAATATACCCGAGGCAGTCCGCACAAGAAGTGGCTGGATGGCTTCCTCTGCAATGCGAGCACAGTGTTTGCGGCTGCAGTAATGGGGGAAAGAAAAGTATAGCTGAAGTAGTGGATGGAAAAACCCTCAGACATCCTCGTTGCACTGATTAGTATCTTGAGTCATTGCCTTTGAGGGAGGTGAGAGTTTCCTCAGTACAGCAGAGTTAGAAGAGCTCCTTTAATGAGGTTAGATACCAGAGGCATTGCGCAGTACCATGGAGTTCCCTGGGGAAAAAAAAAAAAAAAAAGAAAAGATATCTTTTCACTGCTGAGAGTCGAGGTCTAACTGGGGATCATCAGCGTTAAGGCAGTAGGCTTTGAGAGCTACTAAAGCTACCCTACCTGTGGCAGCTGGAAGTGGCAGCTAGTGATGGGAAGACCTGCGACCCCGTGTCGCTGCTCCACTCCCCAGCAGATCTGCCTCTAGACCCTTTCCTGCCCCTCGGGCTCAGGGTCTGGCACTGCAGAGAGGTCCCTGTCCTGCCTGTCGGGGGCTGTCCCCGCACCAGCTGCCAGGCGGCCAGCGGCGGTGGCACGGCGGCAAACCCTCTGCGACGGCCGGCCGAGGCACAGGCGGTAACGCTAATGCAATGTGAAACCTCCCCCGGACAGCAAGGCGGGCGGGCGGAGGGGAACGAGGACACGGGCAAATGAAAAAGGGAAAGAAGTCCGGCTGTCTCTTTATTTCCTTTCAACAGACATTTGTTACACAATGTGTGTGTTTCTGCTGCTTTATATAGCACGTGCTAAGTTTTCCTGCCTCCTGTGTGCACCAGTCGGGACACGGCATTGAGGCGAAGCGGTCATCTGCTTTGCTTTAAGAGTTAAACTCGATGAAGGAAAGGGGAAGGTCTAACCTATGTGAACCTCATGACTGCTGATCTCTGTCCTGTGGCTGATGTAAAAACCCCCAAATCTGGCTGTTCCGGTTTGGAAGCAGCTTGTGCCCAGGTTGGGTCTCAGGGGGCTTTGCAAGTTTCGACACTGGAGACGTGGTGGGTTGCTCTGAAAAACAGAATTGGAGCTAAGAAAGCAAAGCTGTCAGCTTTGCAGTTAAACCTGCTGAGCACCTTCAGCTACCAACTGGGCAAACAGGTTGTCGCCAACTTCATGTGGCCAAGGCGGAGGGCTGACCTCTAATTTAAAGCATCATTTGTCAGGCTGCTTCGCTGGAAATCTGTTATCTTTTTAAAATACTCAACAAAAGCAATGGTGAAGGAATAAATCAGAGAACCCGCTGCACAGAGTGACCTGGCAGTACAGAGGTTGGTTTTCGCTTTTTCATTTTTTTCTTTAATTCCGTCCCAGGAATTTATAGCTCAATAATTTTTTCTGATAGTTTCAAGTGAGTTTAGGAGCTTGAAAGTCTCTTCATTACCACCTTTTCCTTCTTGAAAGTGCCAGACTGGTTTTTGCACAAAAGGCATATTAATAGACTGAGAGCTGTTGTAGTGATAATAAAAACAGAATGGGTTGCAGCTAGCACCCTGCTGCAAGGGAGCAGTGAATCCAGTCACCAAATCTGTCTAACCCAAACCAAAGGGGCTCTCGGGAGCCCTGCTCCTGCTCCTGCCTGCGACAGAGCTCGGACCGGCAGCAGATGTCCTGGTGGTAACAGGTCTGGACAAAGCTAAAAAACAACTTAGCCAAAGGGCCCTGGCCGAAGAGCTGAGATCCAAATGTAGTTTTGGACCTTCTGGGAGCACAGGATGAAGTGTTTGGTTTTGGGGTTCTTGGTAGCTGTAGAGCTCAGGTCAAGTTCAAAGCTACAATAAAGTTTTTGACAATGCGAGGGGAAGTCGGTCCTGGGATAGCAAGGGTAGAGGCACCTCAACTTCCAGTAAAAACACCCCTAAACTATTTTAGCCTTTATTTGGTAAAGTGAACATTTCTCTGGTCCCTTTAATGCATGTATCGCCCCTACTACCTTTCAAGATAATAGCTATGAATGCCTCCTTTGTTATAAGACGCACACTGCCCTGTGTGTGTGGGAGGTGGGTGTTACGATAGGCATCATACGGCAGTATTCTGGTATTTTAATAAATGAGCTTCTGCTGGAGGTGACATTACTTGAGTGTAAAACCAGGCATATCTGTCTCCTTAGTAAGATACAGGGTATTTTGTGGGGGTGTGAAGTAATTTTCTTTGAATAATTGAATTAAGTAATTATGAGTTATATAAATGTATAAGGCTCCAATTGCCCATAGTATCTGTGTACCGTTCACAGAACTCAATGCAATATTTTCTTCTGATTACATGAACACTTTATTCTGAATATGCCAAACAACCTTCCTTTCTCCTTTTTTATCGTTCCCTGAGAACTACTTCTGTAACACCCATGAGATGTGAAGAACAACCAGAGACCTCCTACAGGGAACAATCTGCCACCAGAAGAGCTGTGCATTTAACTGATTTTTTTGGCTCAGATGCCAACTCACGCCCTCATTCTAAGACAAAAAAAAACTTTTAAAATTTTCAAAAATTTTGTTTCTTGGTGAAGCAAAATCTCAGAACTTCTAATGTGTTCAAAAGATTTTGATTTGGGTCCTTGCAGACCAAAGAAATAAATGCTAGATTCACAAAAGCTGCTGTGGGAGGATATATTACCCAGTAGCCTGGAGCATGCATCAAGCCTTAGGAGAACTAGTTCAGTTTCCATCTCTGAAGAAATCTGAGAGCATGTGCCACACAGGACAATGTTTTTACTAACCGCCTGCAAGCTGGTCGTGCCTATGCAAGGCTTGGAGCATTGCTCCTTGGTCTCTCCTGATGAGACATCCACTCCATGTGCAGCATTTTACATTCACTGCAATGTGCTCTAGAAGCCAAATATCCACTTTCCAGACGTGTGAATCATTTTCACATTTGTTTTCTGCTTCAGCACTTGTTTAAAGTATTTTATTCCAAGTAGACTGGCTTCAAATGGAGTATCTAAGGAGACCCATCTGAGTTTAGAGTAACCGGAAAGGGATTTGTAGGACATTCATCTGCAGGATGGAAGAGCTAGGTTCAGATCTGCCTCTAAAGGACACACCAGAGCTTTAAGTGAGCACCCAGTGCTCCTCAGCATAATGTCTGAGGCCCTAGGCACCCGTGTGCCTCAGGCAGCTCCTTGCAAGCCCTCCTCTCGCAGGTGCTGAGAGCAAGAGTGCGAACGATGCCTGGGTGGCTGGAGCACTCACCTGGGAAGTGCAGGGACACAGTAATGTGTGCAGGGCTTAAGCATGACATTCTTGTACTGTCCAAGGTTTCAATCACCAGCATAACCATGGGGTATAAATTTGACAACACAGAGCATCTGGACAAAACAGTGCATGGTGATGGACATATGTGTCTGAGATGGGAGCTGGGGTGTCACTACACCTTTTTCATTCCTGCTGTTTCTTCCAAAGGCTTACTACAGGATCATATCTGGATTAAGCAAAGCTGGCTGCTTTTGTTTGAGGGCTCTTCAGGTGAACTCTGGGAAACGAAACAAGAACAGTGTTCAGATTTATTGAGAAAGATGAAAAATTACCTGGAATTAGCACATTGATGATGACTCTTCCTGTCTTCTGCTCCTCAGATGTGTGGAACAAGAGCAGTAAGCTTGAAATATAAGTTTACAATACCACGCTATATATCAATCAATATTTACTGCTCTGACTGTAGAAATAGTAAAGATTTAGCTTTAACTACTCCATTTTGTTTCATCATCAAGTTGTCTTTTCGACATTCTTTTTGTTTTGCTGTTCTTTGTCTGAAAGCAGTGAATTTTTCCAAGATCCTCTGGAAATTTCCAAGACGTAGAGTTTTGCTTTGGGCTTCAGTGATCCCACTTGTGGCAACGCTTATATTTTTATTTCAGTTGCACCTCTGAGTCACAGAACCGCGTTTCTTCCTTCTTTTTTTCCCCTTTTCTTTTTTTTTTTTTAGAATATCAGAAAAATATTTCAATTCCCTGCCCCTAAAAATGCTTTGGCAATCTTAAGAACTGGAATCTTAAAAATTAATGGAGCTGTTTCAGTGTCTCTACTAGGAAGCTTATGTTCATCAGTTTTGTTTATGATTTTGAAGTAAGAAAGTTCCGATTTGCAATGCTGTTTGCTTGTGGCTTTGTCTTTTGGCAAGATATTTTAAAATCGTAATGTCCCTGGTGCTGACCGTCCAAGAACTGTGCAATTTCATCCCTTCAGGTGGCTCTGCTGAAACCAAATGTCACTCGACTGCCTTATAAAGTCAGTGAAATGTGGAATAAACCAGTCAGTAGCCTGGGGAAGTACCCCTTCCTGGGTGGCTTTGTGTTCCTTGGCAATTTTATACGCCTGCATACATTATCCTTGTAAGTGTGATCTGATGTGTAGGAGGTCCCTATTTCTGACACATTACATTTATCTGCATCTCTGGAGCAGCTTAAAAAGTCAAGCCTTTTTTACAGTCAGAATATTACCATGAATATGATGTATTCTGGGGACTGCATTCTACATCTCGAGCATTCAGTTAATCAGAGCTGCAACTCCAGCTGGCCGTATTTTGTCAGTGAAATAAAACGGAGCTATATAGGGAGAACACATGAAAGCATGCAGTAAATTTTTATGAGCCTGAGGATGGAATGACCACATTGCTCAAAACTCACCAGCAGAGAGCTAAGAAGGGCTTAACCAAAGAAGTGGCAATTAAAACTTTATAGTGTTTCGCATTGTCATGTATGTATTTGTGCCCTATGTGTAATTTTTAGCTCTTGTTTACACCTGCACTGGTGAAACTGAGGACAGCATGTGTTACCATACGGTCACCCAAGAGGCATGATTTAATTTTGTTTGTTCCCAGCTCTTCCTTGAAGTTTCTTGGAGTTTTTTCACCCTGTTTTGAAACACAGGGCGGCACACAGCCAGGAGAGAGCTGTGTGGTAGCACTGCCTTCTCCCTTTCATGCTGTGTGCCCAGTGGTGACAGTGCCGTAGTCTATAGCTTCTCATAGAACCTCTTTTCCTCCAGAAAGTATACTTCTGTAGATACCATGGAAACAAGCGATGAAATACAGGCATTTATAATGGCCATAGAGTATATTCACTAGACATATCCTTGAACCAAAACTAGGGTTAAACATACTCTTGAGCTTTGTGCCTGACTCTAGCCTCCCTTGGCTGCAGCCTGCTTCTAGGTTTTTTTTACATTTTCTTTTTCTGCTCCTGGTGCAGGTGGTCTCTCTGGCTCTCCTTGTACACTGGCAAGGGCTATGGAGGGTTGGGCCAGGCAGAAGGGAAGGGAGAAGGTGCCAGCTCGGTACAACAGTGAGGAAGAGGGAAGGAAAATCACCTCAGTAAGGACAAGAGAGCAGAAAATAGGACAAGACAGAGTTAAACAGCTGGGACTGCAGGATCAGATTAAAAAATACAGTAAACGGTCTTGGGACATCTCCTGAACCTCCAGCTGACAAAACCTGAATGACTCAGCCCTGTTCACATGATGAGAAAATCTTCCACTTTGAAAAGTAAGGCCTCTGCCATTAATGCTAAACATCTCCCTCCCTGTTGCTGGCCTTAACACGTTCACCAGTGTAACCCTGGAGTCCTGCAAGATGTTACCTCAGAGATAAGCTTGTCCCCAGGGAATCATAGAAAACAGGGATGGAAAGCACCTCAAAAGATAATCTAACCCTTGTTGTTCCCCTAGGCAGAGGAAGGCAGATTACTTACCTTGGGGGCTGGGGTGGGGGGTGTTCATGGGCAGGGTTTATTTGCTGGAAAGCTGTTAAGTAGCATGTTGGGAGAACAGTGACGTAATGGGAATGGCGTTGCATGCATATAGTATTGGAAACCGCCAGGTAGAAATGAGGTGCTTTGTGGTGACAGTGGAGAGGCAACAATACAAGGTAATGACTATGCTCTAAGTTTTCGTATCCAAATGATTTAGGACCAGATGGACACCCTGACTTGACTGAGATGACCTTCATTACACATCTATATCTGCCATGGGGTAGGTAGGGGTAAGGACTAGGAGGGCTGCAGCAGGTCTGCTGCAGTGCACATGCTGTGCTGTTAGTGCAATCGCAGTATTGAGCAACACTGCCCTTCCCAATGACAGCACTGATGGATCCAGCCTGGTTGCTTTATAGGGTCAATAATTTGCAGTAATCAGCTTAGTAGCTGAGCAAGGTAAGAAGCAAATTGACATCTTCAAGAAGTCTGACTATTTCAGACATCTAAAGTGTTGTGATTCTGAGGAGTTGGAAGTATTTTCAGACACAGGCTTCCAAGTTCCTGCTCTGTGAATTGTAAAAGTTCAAAGATGTCAGGGCTGTTTCTTGGCGAATATGAATGTAGAGTAATGGGGAGGACGAATGAGAAACCTGAGACTTAACTGGGTAAGGTGCAGAGTTAGAGTGTATAATAGCTGGCTGCTGAAAGTCAATGTTGGAAAGTCAAGAGGGAAAGTCACCAAGGACATTAAAGAGCTCACCACTCAGTTGGAATGGAAAAGGGAACCCTCAAAGAAGAGCTTCAACATTTACATCGATAAAATTCTGCCAGGCGATTAAATTAAAAAATAAATATTTCTGCAGAACACAAGCAAAAGAGATTGGAAGACAGAGAACAGCAGCATCGTTTGCCATCGGACCGGTGGTGGGGGTGGCGAAACTTAGTCCTTCCATGCCACCTAGTGTAGGAAGCTAAGCAGCTCTCCTGCTCCTGGTAGCAAAACTGGGACCTGCGCATCCTGCGAGACTGGAGTCTGCAAGCAAGGGTGATTAAGCAGGAAATTAAGTGGAGGTCTGAAGCCTGCCACTGTATGAACCAGCTCACCAGTACGGATAAAAACCTGCGTCCAGCACCATGGCAGTAGGTGACGCTTGTTGCTGGCTCTGTTTGCAATGTGGCACACTGAGAGGTTTTTTAACCTATGTGTGGCCTATGTGTTTATATATTTTAACTGAAAGAGTACTGTTACCTACCCTGCAGCTGTCAACACACTGGGAAAAAAAGATAGCATGAGATGTTTTCATTATGACACTTAGTAACATGGTTTGAAAGTCTTCATTTCTGGGAACTAAAACTGGTTTGTGGATATAATGTTTGGTTGGTTAGTTGTTTCTTTTGACAGGATAGGAGAAATTTCTGTTTTGTGGCTGATTTGTGTGAGGAGAAAAAATATGCTATGGTTCCATTAGTAGTTGCTCCAAAACACACCAATGGATAAAAAGGGCCCAAAGTTGTGGTGTGCTGTCTAATTGCTAAACATACATATGCTTCAGCTGAGTGGTTAGGGATAATTTTCTCTACGGACAGTTAGTGCTGTAACTAGCTAAACCAAGGACTCTTGACTTGACTTTGAAACATCTGGTGCTAGTTTCTCTTTGATACAGAAGAGCAGATTAGGTGGGAGAGAATTCTGACAGCCCTTCGTACTTCTGGAAAATCTATACCATGTCATTGGACTCCTTCAAAACTGCTTCTTAACAGATTGCAATGTCACTCCAGGATGTTACCAGTCCCAGAATAACCAGATAGCTATATATATTTCACCCAGAACACCCATGGACAAGGGCACATGCACACTGTCAGTGTCCCCTATGCATAAGATGTGAACTGTGTTTATAAGCAACTTTTGAGAGTCATAATTGCTAGCCTTGATATATAAAGAATAAATGATCTCAGCAAAGTTAAAAAAAAAGACAGTTACCCTGAATACTATGCTGGGGAGCCTGCATCAAACATAGGAAGAAGTAATTCATATTTAGTTTCTGACTTAATAAATATCTCATTTTTTTCCCTCTGCTTTCTAAATTTTCTTCTACCACTTCATTTACTCCCTCTAAAAATCTGTTTGAGTTGTCCAGCCGCTGTCCTGGTGGGGCTGATAAACAGTATTGCATCCAAACAGAAACACTCCGTGCTTGAGTCAGGCTTAAAAGCAGATCTGTGCCCTTCCTCCTCCCTGCCTGTTGATAGACGCCCTCACCTGTGTACAGGCTTCCGTGCCCCCACACGCCTTTATCGTGGTGCAAGTAAGGTTTTATGTGAGGTGTAAACAAGGAAATCCCTAGAAGCAAAAGAGCACTTCAAAAGTTTGGCTTGCATGATGGCAAAATGATGACATGTAACTACAGCACTAATAAAGGCCGTATGTCTGCGTTGTGTGTTGAGAAATGGATGAAGCATAGCACAGGGGAGGAAGAGATGGAATGTCATCATATGCTTTCCATTTGCACCCACATAAAAAAAAAGAGATAGTGTTTCTACTCTTTCCAAGGCAATGTGATGTATGTGTCTGGTTCCATTATTAAAAAAAGATTAAAATGATTTAAAATATGTTTCAGTATTAAAAAAAAAATAAAGTGGATGTTGGCCATTTTGAGTCATCAGCCAAACCCTTGGCCTTCCTGTTTTTTCCTTCTCTTGGAACTCCTGCATATCTCTAGTTAACAGAACCCCCAAAGATGACTGATGTTTAAATATTTAAACTCCTTCTTTTTTGACATTTTTCTAGTTATTGATCCCAAAATGTTTAGTATCCAGGAAGCTATCCCAAGTTCCTGAAATGAAAACCACCTTCCAAAAGCCAGGCTTTTAAAAGATGAGTCATTGGCTGGCACTTGAGCATTTTTTGGCACTTAGCTTAAAAGTAAGAGGTTTTGAGGAGAATTTCTGCCTGTGAGAAAGTAAAAAAAAAAATAAATTGAAAAGTGCTCGGCATGCAGCCTGTCAGCTTTCAGAGAAGAGTGCAATAAAATCATGGTGTCTTGGGTGAAAGTGGGCACTCTTGTATTTGATGTTTAACTCCTTCCTGAACAGTCTGTAATTTCTCAAAGTCCATCCTGTATATCTGTAAGGCCAGAAAGGCATGACAGGAACAAAATAGCCCAAATGGCTGTGTTTCTCCCTCTTTGGGAACACATCTTTTTCCTGCTGGAGCTGTCAGGGTCTGCCAGGGCTTTGGTTTGCTTGAGGGGCTGTGGAGGTCAGGGTCTCTGCTTCTCACTATCTCCTGCTCCTTGTTCCTCACTCCTTCAGGATTGTTGTCCCTGAAGCAAATGCCAGATTGCTGGAAGATATTTCATAACTGATTCACCTGGGACTTGCCCTGCCTCTTTGTCCCCTTAGGCAAGACCTGGAGCAAGGAAAGAGTGAGTAGGCATCTGACCGTGTCGGCTGAAGTGCTCTTAACATCTGTCTGTAGATTAAAATCTTTTCCTTATTGTTTTCATGATCTTCCTCCTGAAAATTCTAGTCCAGTTTCAGGAAGCTCTGCTGGTTCAGGTCAGCAAAGATTAACATAAAATAGAGGGGGAACAGAAAAGGCAGGAGCTGGCATACATACCTCCCTGTACTGAACAATCCCAACAAAAATGAGTGTGATACTAGCATGGTGCGTGGTATCGATTAACCCTTGGAGAGGAAAGACCTATGGGTCACAGGTGTACAGTACCCATAGCAGAGAGGGCAGCGCTGCAAGTTCCTGGGTCTCTCACCAGGCCCATAGCACACTTGCGTGCTCCGTAATGCCTGCCAAGAGAAGGATCACGCTGCATGACGTCTGATTTCCACCTCACTAACGCAGGAGTAAATGGGGAGTAATTCCAGTGAATCATGAGAATCGAAGTTGATCGTCCAGGTGTTTTTTAACATTCTTACACTTTTCATCATGCCACCCTAAACTTGCAGCTTCCCATCTTCAGCTAATCATGCTTGTCCCTCCACAGTAGTCTGCACTGGCTAAGCATTATTTGGTTTGTTTCAGGCTTTATAATTAAATCTATAAAGCTTGTGTTGCAGTGTTTGTGGAAGATGATGATGATCCTCTTACAATTTCCATTCTAGGTACCTCCTTGATAAACTACAAGCTGATGAGGACTGGGGCTATGTACGTGCTTGGACACTTGGACACATGAAACCATGTAGCAGCAGGCAGGTTGTTAGAGTTCCCCTAGACTCAGGCAACATTTTTCAAGCAGAAGGTATAACCAGCCAAACTGGAATGGCCATCCATGGGTTATCAGTAACATCACCTACTGCTACATGACTCTCTCGTCAGTAATTCCTAGCCTGTCACAGTAACAGCTGGGGTAAAGTTTTCCATGCCGAGTGCTGTCCTATGAATCCAAAGGAAAATTTCTATCAAAGTGGTTCGGATATCCCTGTAATACAAGAAATAAAACCTCTTTTGCCTGTGTTAAAAAAAAATTGTCTCCTTTGGATTGCTTTGGTGCTTTTTTGCTCTGAAAAGGCAAGCTGAAATTTGGTAGAAGGCTGGGATGTGCCCTTTCCCATCGCCAAGTTAAATCCCCATGAAAATCAGTGAAGTTACAAGATTTGGGGGAAGAAAAATTCTGTATACCTGCTCATTACAGACTCCTAAAATTCAAGCAAGTGCTTCGAAAACTTCAGCCGCAGCAAGCAGGTCTGAGCCTCTCAGTGCCTGTGGCTGATCACACCGCAGCTGCAGAGAGCAGCCGGGAAAGGTCTCGCCTGCAGTCGAGCAAAGGAGCTGGGCTTTCCTTGTGAAGGCGGCTTCCCACTGCGCCGAGCCAAGGCGGGTGGGACGCAAAACCCTGAGCATTTGCCCTCTGCCCCTGTGTTCCCCTGCCGTGGTCAGCCTGGGCAGTGGGACAGGAGGGAGCCGTGTGATTTAAGTCGAGAGGAAAGGAGCAGATAAGGACACGGAGAGTAACGAAAAGAGTAGCTGCAGCCAGGGGAAGTGGGAAGCTGACCTAAGGAGGGAGGAATGTCATTGGGGATGTTGGGGTGGGGACACACGAGCTTGGCAAAGAAACTGGGAGGGGAAGCCAGGAAGGGAGGGTGTGGAAAGGCTGCGATTAGACGGGGACCAGAGAGAAAGTCTTATTCTGGGGCTGGGCTTGTCTTGGGTTTGGGAAGAGGACTGGGTCCAGAAACCCGGTGAGTGGACCATGGCACTGGTCAGGGAAGGGGTCAGGAAATGGAGTTCAGGAGGAAGACGCTGAAGGGCTGAAAGGGTTGTGCTGGGATGGAAAAGAGACAGAAGAGCGTGCACCCACCCAAGCGTGCTCCAGCCTCCAGAGCTGGAATGGGACCCGAGAGGACTCTGTGCTGACCCCACCACTGTCTGCAAATACCTTTCAGACCTGTTCTTCAAGACAAGATGCAAGACCATGCTTTCAGCTTCTTTCACATTTGAGAATTCAGCTCAACTGGAGTAGGATAACTTTGTTAGGTAGGGTGAAAAGTGAAGTCAGGAAGGTGAGCCATGATATATACGCCTGAACAAATCCTTGTGGGTTTTTTCTGCTTTATGATAATGTATTTTTAAATAAGAATCACATTTTATGGCCAGAGAATTTGTTATCAATTCCTTACTTTGCCATGTAATTAATCCATTAGCTCATAAATTTCAGCAAATACTAGAGTAGACTAATTTTAGAATGGTATGATAAAAAAATAGCACATTATGAACAAAATATAAACACGTTCTCTTGTTTTATCATCTCAATTTTTACCATTCTTAAAGAATTTAAAAATTGCAGCAGAGATTTTTCTATTCATGTAATTTCTAACAGCTGGCACAGATGAAAACAGCCGATCAAGACATGCTTCAATATTACCATGGATTTCAGGCTGACAAAATGTGGTAGCTCCTGTGATTCTTAAATCCTTTTGTCAGGGGAAGTAAGGAAAGGTGATGAAAGATTGTCTTATCACTAGTGTATTTAGCTGTATAATGTAGTGTATAAGCTTAGTAGTCAGGTGGAAGCAAATATATCTTCTCATTTTCTAGTTAATTTGTAGAAAGAAGAGAGTGTAGGTAGAAGAATGGTCTGCCACAATTAACATTGCTAGTAAGAAGTTTACATCTATTGACAAAATTAAACCCATTTTCCTGCAGAACACTTTTTACACTTTTTCAAATACTCCTGATGCAGCTTCAGTGCAGTTAAAAAAATAATCATGCACCAATGAATTATTTCCCTTCAGTTTTATTTCAGGAGTGTAATTCCTGAGACAAGGATGAGTGAGACAAGGATAACCCTTTTTAGTCTGAGTTGTTGTTAGATTTTTTTTTTCAGCTTGGCATTAGTGTAAATCCTGTACTGGAAGCAGGTTTGGCCAATGTTGCTCAGCATTCCCAGGTTGAGGTTGGATTGATGCATTCACCCTTCCTTGCAGTTATGTGATAAATAAATGAAAATCGTGTCTCTCAAAACAGGATGGATGAGCACTCTGCTTCTCTCACTTATGATGAGGTCCTGCACAGTCACCCCCTGAGCAGCTCCATTCCCTGCACTGTGGGAAGAGGGAGGTATATCTGTCCCGTGCAATGCAGCACTAATCTGTAATGTTTCAGCTGACTTCAAAACTGGAAGCAATGTCGATGTGCCTGCACAGCACTGACACAGCTGTATTGGTTGGTAGGACTCCAGTGAGATCTCTGGTACTGCACTTTGCTGTGTACTTCTACTGATTTACCTGGAAGTTGCTTTGGTATTTTTAACATTGCCCAGTGCAGAGAAATGGAAAATATGATGGGATCTGTTAATTGAATCTACATCGAAATGCAAGCACATGAGAGGACTCGGCATGGTCAGCACCTGGTGAGAGAGCACAGGATACTTAATACGCTCGCTCCTTTCTGATAGTTCATTACAGATAGCCTTTGGAATACAGCCTTGATTCTTCTACTTTTTTTCCTTTTTTTAAATACAATGTGATGTTGCTAAAAGCTATTTAATGAAAATAAAATCTTTTCCAGAAAGGTACCACATGAACAGTCCAGCTTTCCTTTCTGCTCTTCATATTTTTACCACATGTATTAGCAGTGCAGTTTTTAAGGTTCTCATCCAGCAAAGTACTTGAGCAGGTGCTTAATTTTAAGCATATGCTTAAATGTTTTTCTCTCTTAAACCCTTTTTCTTGGCTTCCACTAAGATCGCTGAAAAGGGTGATAAATGTATGGAAGTTTCTGTGATGTAGAAAGCTGTCTATTAGTAACTCCAGAGAAACCACCAAGTGGTTCCACATGGACCACCAAACTGTCTTCAGAGTCTAATGATTTTCATTTGCACTGTCAGTCCGGGGTAGACTCAAGATGAAAAGTTATGTAATATTTTTCCAGCTCCCCGAGCTATTCAATCCTCCCTCCATCATTTGTTTAATACATTCCTCATATGTGGCTCTGGTCTCCTGACACCCAGGCTGTTCCTGGGAACAGCTGAATTCCCATATGGGGGGAAACACATTTCCATATGTTTTTTAGTATTTCAAAAGTGTTATTTTATTTAATAGATTTAAAATATTTAAGCCCCCACCCTTCCACCCTGCCTTTGCCCTGCATTTAGTGGCTGTCCCGAGAGACTGTAGAGCAGAAACGAGAAAAACTACAATAGTACAGAAAAGCATGCTTTTCACAGGAGTTCAAGGTGACATATAGTCAAGAAATACATGAGAAATAAACTGAACTTAGTCTCCTCTGAGTTTTATTCAGATGTCTTCACCTCTCGGTCTCTTTTCAAAACTACTTTACTGTTTTAGTTTTAAGAGCTATTAAAATATACAGAACCTGACTCTCCTTTTGCATCAATTTTAGATTGTTAATGTCAGGGTTATATTACTCCATTAGCTACAGGACTCCTTTAAAAAAGTCGGCACTACATCAAGAAGGAGAACCACATCCATGTTATCTGAAAAATTCTGTCTTCGGTATTTTGGGGACTCTTCCAACTTGCCGATTAGAGGTATCTCTTTAACACAGAAGTGTTAGTCCTGTGTGAAGCTGATGCGGGAACAGAAGACAATGGGCTAAATTCTTTGGTTACATGGAGACAATATGAAAAGAAAAGAAGGTAAACTCCTGAAGGCAGTTTGTGTTCTTAGTCATGCCCATCTACCTTGCTGAAAGCTCTGAAACTGCAGAGGACAAAGATGCCAGTTACCCTATGGATCTCTAAAAAATAAAATTTGCAGAGTGAAATACTGGCACAGATGAAGACAGTGGGAGTTTCCCTCTTGCCTTTCATGTGAGAGGATTTTACAGAAATTATAGATGCTATGGGATGCAATGATCATGTCTCATCTGAAAAGTAATGTTCTTGCCCATCAAAATCAGGTGCAATCACCACAGACTAGTAACTAGCTGGTCCATCCCTGGTACAGCAGTGTTGCTCAGCAGCTGCACTGCTCCATAACTATGAAGCTTCATGGTATAGGAAACAGCAAAATAATCCAAGATGCGTAGCGGAGAACAAAAGTAACACAGACCATTGAAATAAATGATCTTTTTAATAGGAACAACATGCAATAACGTGATGTTCACTAACTTATGCTCTCTGGGATTTCAGTGTTCTGCGTATCCAGGGAATGCAGTGTGGTGACCCCCGGCATCTGTAGTTTCCTAAAAGAGTGGAAAACTCCACAAATTAGAGAAAACGTTACAGAGCCAGAACTCTGCTTTGTATCTTTCCTCCCCTTCTCCTCCTATCTATGTCACCAAGCATTTTCTATTAACGCTTCTCCGTTATCCTACACGGTGCCAGAACCTGAATGAGTCACTGCTAGAGACGGGCTTGTTGGATGGTAAAGGCAAAGAGACAGCGTTACTAACTGGTTTCAAAACAATAGGGAATACTTGAATGACCAAAAAAGGAAGCACTAAACTTCTGCTGTGCTAGACTGTCACTGGCTTACTGTCAACTCATTAGGCAGCATCCCGAGCAATGACAAAGGAATGTATTTGAAAATACATTTGGGGCTGGTTTGCAAGCATCAGAATGTTTACACTCGTTGTGAGATTTTCCCTTCTTCTGTATTGGGTTATTGTGCTGAGAGTATTTGTAGGTAGGATTGTTGATTACCCCTGGCCAGAAAACAGCAGTTTCATTTGGTAAGTATTTCTGGGGTTTTCAAATTTGGTTTTGGTCCACAAGTGGTGGAATGAAAATGGGAATTTCAGAGCCTTTTAGCAATAATAAACAGAGAAGAATCATGAGAGAGGAAACAGTCAAAAGATGAACCTGGCATTAACCTAGCATATGGGAAAACAAGAGCTGCTCCTGGTATGGCGAGTACCTTATAAATAACACTTTCGGCTATTCTGCATTCTTCTGTGATAGGCTATAGGAAACCTTTTTGATTAACAAAACATTCTAGGTTTGGCAGAATGGCAATTCTGGAAATAAAAAATATCACTGAAAATATTCAGAGTAACTTTACTGAGAACCCAAGAGCCAACTTTACCTTAAGAGATTAGACCTGGAGGCATGGAAAATGAAGAGATCTGCAAATCTTGATCTTGCATTCCCTTTAGAGGAAGCTGCCTCTAAATTACGTTGATTTAACAATATACAGTTCCATGAGAAAGTGTTAGCAGCACGTACATTTTACTCTTGGAAACATGAACAATATCCCAAGACTGTGCCTGCAATGACAAATGTGAGGCTGATATGTACATAACATCTCTCATTACCAAATTGGTATTTTTCCCCCTGAACAGTCATGTGGTTTTAAAAAAACCCATAGGCTCATCATAGCCAATAGCTATTACAAAAAGTTTCATATGTTGGAGAACAAAAGAGAAGCAGGTCAAATTGAAAAACATAGTCTGAGGGTTTGATATCAGATCCTACTTTTCCTTTTCAGGTGAGACTTCCACTACTGTGGCAACACCTAAAATTTATAAATTGCTCCAAAAAGTTAAGAATGCTATAATTCAAAAATTTCACTTGACATTTAGAATAAATTACCAAGAAAGGAAATTGAAGCAAGGAGCATAAATAAGCTTAAGAGTCACCTAGATTTATTTCTGGACAAAAGATGAGGTGAGAGATATGGTAAAAAGCAAGTAAGCGTAACAAATCTAAGTGAAAGACATAGGTAGACATAGAAGAAAAGCAAGATAGCTGGCCTTTTTCCTGTTCTGAAACTCTTTTGTGCTTTAATCACAATCTAGTAACAACTTAGGTCTCACTCAAGATCTACATGGCTTAATTCTATAAAACCTGTAGTTTTGCACCATATCCTCTAATTGCAAGCAGACACAATAGCAATACCAGGCCAGCAAGATATCATATCTGGAGAAAAACCAATCTATTCAGGAATTTTAAGAAACATTTTAGGTATAGTGATCCAAAAGTGGCCCAGACAGTGGGCTTGATCCTGCATCCTTTGCATCCTTTGCATCCTTTGCATCCTTTTTGCATCCTTTACACCCTGATCCTGGCCCGAAGCAGTGGGGCCGGTGCTAGGCTGGGTCTGGAAGCTGCTGTGCTAGTGCAGCACTGCGCTGTCAGCGGGGGACCAGGGCTGGCCGCCACAAGGACCCTGCTCCACTTCTGTTGTGGATTCAGTTGGCATCAGTTCAGGGCTCTATATACTGCGTATTCCTGTGCTGTGTAGGCTTGAATAGTCCTATGGGATTTTGTCTGCTGGTTTAATGTAAAGCAAAAGTTGGATTGTCGATGCATCCCAGAGATGCAACTCTTAGAGTCTTCTGGCATTCACTTCTGGTCCTGGAAGACAGAAGTATTTCTGGCCCCAGTTACAGAGAACAGTATTAAAAATTGGCTTTGCTGCATACAAGGAGACTTAGATGTTGAAACAGGCTTTTGGAAAAGCCTCTTTGTGCTTGTGTGTAAGTGTAGCGTTTCTAGGGCATGAAAAGGCCAGAAGGGTAATCCTGTGGCTCTCATCTTCAGGCTTCTTGTGTCTGAGGCACGTAAGAAGGAGGCAGTGGCTGTCACCACAGCTCTGTGGTGTTTGGGACAGAGACGCTGGTGCAGATGGGGATGTGCCTCTCTGACAGAGGTTGCCAAGCCCCCTTTCTTTCTGAAGCTGTCTGCACATCTGGAGAGGTCCAACAACAGTGTAAAGATGCTTCCTCCTTCCTTCTCCTTGGCTCTGAGTGACACTCAGAGAAGTGTATCACATCATCTCTAGTTTAGAGCATTTTATAAGCTTATATCATTTATTAATCCTATTTTTTCTCAAATCTTCAAAGATCATAATAACTGTCAGAGAGTTTTTTGCTGTTATAACCTGTGTGTTGCTACCATCGCATATCCCTTCTACACACAAGCCCCTAATTCGAGCAGGGTGGCATTTTTGACTCAAATTAGTGGGCTCACAAGGGAACATTAGCTACAGTTTATTAGCTCAGCTCCCCAGCTGCTAATCCAATCTCTCTGCATGGCAAGCCAGTCGCTGTGTGTAGTACAGGTGTTATTTCACAGTGTGCTCTTACTCCAGCCAGGCTAGCCCAAAAGGCATTAACTGCAAGGCAAATGGTTTCATTCTGCAATGAAGATATGGTCATGGCAACAGAGGCAACAGAGGAGTCACCAGCAGATAGTTGCAAGTGGTAGACTTAAGATGTTACCTTCTGTGTAAAGGATTCAACCAAAATTATCCTTTCACGTACAGGAAATGCTCAGAGGATGGCCTTCTCCAGACATTTGAGATACTTTGCTTGAATCACTTCTGAATCATCCATTTATGGCTTTATACATCTGTGTTTAAAGATCTATTTAACACCACACCAACCTACCTGTGTTTTTGTTGTCTCCAAAATGCTTGTGTTCTACACTAGCAGTAGTCCCACTGGGGACAGACCCACCTGCCCGACGGCTCTTCTGCACAGCTAGAGAGCAGACGTGGAGTGTCCTTTCTTTAAAAGACTGCTTAAGGTACAGCAAAGTAAATGAAACTGTTATTAAGGCTTTTATTACATTAATGTATATCCCAGACACTTATTTTAATGACCAGCATACTGTAATGGGTTTCCCTGGCTTAAAAAAATGTCTTATCATACCCAAGAGCCTAGATAGATGACTGCAAGCAACTGAGTTACTGCAGGTCTGAGCTTTTAGCTTATATTGTCTGAAGACATACACTTTGCTCATTTTGGTCTTTCCTAGCTCCCTGTAAGGAAGGAAAAACAAAAGCAGTCTGTGTACATCTAGTTTTGATAGCAAGTTTGATAGCAAGATGGAAATTTTGCAGTAATGTAATACATTATGGCGTTTGAGTCCTTTTACTCTAGCACAGACAGATGACGGGAGTGACCATGTGGGTAACAGAGGTTTCACTAGTCCCAACTCTCAAAGGCTAATGGCCTGTTTGTGTCACAAAACTCAGATGAGCAAGCTGATCTGTGAATTTTCTAAAGTCTAGGTCTCCCTTGTTTACTCCCTTTGAAAGTCAAGTAGGCAACTTCTAGCTTAATGCTACTAAAGGCCACATTCAGATATCCTAAATTCTACCAGCAGGCTTGCCTGGTGCTTCCTACTGACTGAACCTAGGTAGCTCCCTTTCTGGTGCTTGTGCAGTTTCTTTGCCATATACCTCTGTGGTTCTTGGCCTTTCCACAGACTGGAGATATGTAATTAGGTGGTATTTAATTCATCCTGGGATGGGTTTGAGAGCGGTGACATTGTGAAGGAGTACAGAGTCTTTATTGTAGTGTAAATTCTCCTTAGTTCACTCTCTGGTATTTAAGTATCATTTTCTGCCTTGAACTTTAAAGGCACAGTCCTGAAAACCAGGGTAAAAATCCCCAGTAGAGAGCAAAAAGAAAGACTTGTTGACTGGTGGCTTTATGGAAGCTGAAAGAATAGGTAACATTCTGGCCTCCCTGACACAGTATAAGTTTTTGCTTAGGTTGCAGGACCAGGATTTCACCTGTCCTCTACAAGCTGCTTGTGGTCAATGTAAGGGCTCTCAACTCAAGTTCTGTTCTGGAGAAATGAGCAATATAGTGGTTTATGTATGGAAAATCAAATTGGTTGATGGTCATAACCTAATGAGTTCCCCATATTTTTCATCAAGAAAGTTTTTTCCCATTTACATGCTATAACTAAGCACCGTAAAAATACTTGGAATGGAATATGGTTTCAATATAGATAGGTATGCAAAGATTAAGTAAAACTAGTTTTTCATCAGAGTATGCAATGCGGTGCAGAGAAGGGCATTGCTGGGTCAGAGGGCCATCAGCTGACTAGCAAGATGTGAGCTGTTAAACTGGACAAAAGTCTTGTGACCACCTGCTGGGGAAATTGTATTGTCTCCCTTGAGGAAAATGAATCAAAAGTTTGTGCTTAACTATAAAGATTTGATGAACAATGCATTGGACAGAGTCCTACTGCCATAAGCAGATCTACAAGCAGTCTGCAAAGATGTGTTACCAGCCGATACCTTATAAACACTTATACCAGCACCAACCCTGTGAGCATCAGCATCCAGTGCCTCAGACCAGCGTTGGGTCCACCGCCTAGCCCAGCTCTGCTGCCCAAAGGTGCGCCCTCCACACTCACATTTCCAGGACTGCTACAAGACAATGCTGTGGCTCTTTCTTATCTCAGTACCAAGGTGTCGTGGTTTAACCCCAGCTGGCAACTAAGCCCCACCCAGCCACTCGCTCACTCCCCCCCC
Source organism: Oceanodroma leucorhoa (assembly GCA_030449065.1). Taxonomy (NCBI): domain Eukaryota; kingdom Metazoa; phylum Chordata; class Aves; order Procellariiformes; genus Oceanodroma; species Oceanodroma leucorhoa. The sequence goes on along the minus strand of JASVER010000084.1, from coordinate 583,547 downwards.
CGGTGGCATGGAGGAGAGAATCAGAAGAGTAAAAGTGATAAAACTCATGGGTTGAGATAAAGACAGTTTAATAGGTAAAGCAAAAGCTGCGCACGCAAGCAGAGCAAAACAAGGAATTCCTTCACTGCTTCTCATCGGCAGGCAGGTGTTCAGCCATCCCCAGGAAAGCAGGGCTCCGTCACGTGTAACGGTGACTTGGGAAGACAAACACCATCACTGCGAACGTCCCCCCTTCCTTCTTCTTCCCCCAACTTTATGTGCTGAGCATGACGCCATATGGTATGGAATATCCCTTTGGTCAGTTGGGGTCAGCTGTCCCAGCCGTGTCCCCTCCCAACTTCTTGTGCACTCCCAGCCTCCTCGCTGGTGGGGTGGGGTGAGAAACAGAAAAGGCCTTGACTCTGTGTAAGCACTGCTCAGCAATAACAAAAACATTCCTGTATTATCAACTGTTTTCAACACAAATCCAAACCATAGCCCCATACTAGCTACTATAAAGAAAACTAACTCTATTCCAGCCAAAACCAGCACACAAGGGAAACCTCACTCCACTACATGAAGTCATTCTGTCTCTGGCATTCCCGCTTCCAGCCAGTTCAACTCGTTCTACATTTGGGCCTTCTTGCCCTCCATGCCAGATCATACCTTGGTCACAAATTACCACTGCTGAGCAGTTACAACTTGAATTTCCCCTTCACCTGTTTTTAATCAGACCCTCGAATCCCAGCCCAAGAAACCTGACAGAGGATATTTACATATAACTACATATAAAAGTTCAGCTAAGCTCCTTCCCAAGTCTATCAACAGGCGATTCATATCCTGAAGCATGAGAGAATGTCAGCTCATATTTTTACATGTAAGTTGTATATGAAAAAGGAAGAAGAAGGAAGAAGTACATGAACACTACAGAGTTCCAAAGTAATTCATTTTCACTCTCCGTAATTATTGAGAAATGCAGGATATGTTATTTTCCTTTGGTCCACATCTTGCCAGCAGATTCCTGAATATCTGAGCATATCTCACTGAAGGTGAGCTATATTCAGAGTGCTGCCCAGATTGGGTTAAAAGAGCCTCAAGACGAGTACCTAGAAGCTGATCCGAGGAATAAAATCTCAGCCAGCTTTTCAGAAATGCCAAGATGTTTAACAGATGTATCGTCTTTCAGAGTTAAGCTCTTCTGAGCTACAGTCTAATGCTGATGTATCAGAGGTTGATAGCTGGTTTCTGTCACTGCGAACCTCTGGCTCAGAGGCATTTAATTGGAAAAAGTCAGTTATGGTCACTAGAAAATCAAGCCCTTGGTCACTGGTTACTCCCCCTGCTTGGCAAAAGCATCACCTCCATGCTCACTGAAAAGTAGATGCCAGAGTTAATTTTGAGAGGCATTTGGTTGCCAAGTGGGGTTTTCTAAAAGATCTTTTGATCTGTAAATGCCTAAAAGTAGCTTGAAAGTCTGGTCCCCTGTGACTATATAATTACATTAGAGAATATAAATTTGGTGTTTGAATGACCTGAGTTAGATATTTTAAACACATACTTCCCCTCTAGATGAGTTTTCCATGTTGAACTTTGTTTCAGATAATTGCAGGTGTAGACAGAAATGTTGGAGTTGTTCCTAAGAAGAAGGAAAAGACGCTGAGTATGGGAAAGCATTTCAGACTGTAAGGGCCTGACTATAGGATTTCAAAGGTCTTTGGAGCAAGTTCTAGATCAGGGTTTTTATTTATCTGGGTTGATTTTAAAGGACCTGTGAATCTTCATGCAAGAGGATTCTGTAACAAACCATTTTAACTAGAGAAGATTTTTGTTGAATTATCGCTACTTTTGACTTCATTTTCCAGATACTGCAGCCATGCTGCATAACTGGAAGCAATTACTAGAAAGGTACAGAAGATAAATCTGGCAAGTTTTCTCTACATATGTCAGAACTGTTCTTACGTTAATTGTCTGAATAGAGAGTGGGAGTTCTGTGTCTTTTGGAAGCGCTGGGGTTTTTTTCCTCCAAGTGGAAAGCAAGGTCAGAAAACAGCAACTGTCTCTTCTCCTTGCCTTGCGCTCTTTTCCTGCACAGATTTGGGAATTTGAATACTGTTCCCTGGCTGCATTTGTAAATCTGTCCTAAAGTAAGTCGTTTACATTTGAGTTTTTGCCCAATGAATCATGTCCCTAGCTCTCCTCAAAATCCTGAACTAGCTCTGTGAGAAAAGCTTGGAAGTATTTGCACTGGGAGGGGAAAGGGGAGAAGAAGGGGTGAAAATGTGCTTTATGTGCCTGCTCAAAAATGTTAAGGCTGGTCATTGGGGTAGTAAGTTCATCTAAGCTCCTTCCCAAAATTTGCTGGATGTCAGAGCAGGACTTAGTCCTTATTCTAGTAAAGCCCAGCAGTGGTGGTCTTCAACTGTTTGAATTCAACATAAATACCATTTTCTGCATTGAGATTTATCTCTGTGTCCCTGTGAAGCTGATTTAGGGGAATAAGAACTAAAGAAATATTGGAACTCCTGATCTGGACTTACCAAGGTATGCAGGTTCTCTTGTGTCTAAAATGAACTATCCTGAGTTACCTATTTTCCATCGAGTACTTCATGCTGTCACAATATAAATCAAATGCTCACAATAAAGAATAACTGGTTGCTGACAAATAGCATTGAAAACAAAAGGTTTCCTTTCTGCATAAAACATTTTGAAATTTTAAGTGATGCTGTTACTAGTAAGTGTAACAAAATGCTTGGGAAAGAAAAATGGCTGATATGACTCTTGAGGGTCTGACTGAGACTTTTTCTGCAGACAAGCTCTGACCTTGGAAAGATGCAGAACACTTTCCTCTTTGCTGGCTGCTTGCAACCACAGAGACTGTGAAAGTGCTTTTTCTCCCAGGCCCATCTGCAGCTCCGCGGGGAGGTCGCATAAAGCCACTGACTGTCCGAGCTCTGATGCTTGCGTGGGCTTTGCGGGCAGCGTGCTCCCACAGCAAGGCAAGCAAGGGTGTAGTAGGTCTCCACCCCAGCAGATCCTGCAGTTTCAAGGTCTCCTCCACACCCTCTGGTTCTTTCTGCCCTTAGTTAAGTGATGGAGAGGACATTTCCATGGAAAGACCTGGGCTCCTGACAAGACAGAGTTAGGACATTCCTATTCTCGGCTCCGCTACCCCTAGCAGAAGAACTGCTCCAGTTTCACTGCTAGTGGTGCCCCCTTGGTCCCCAAATTTGCCTGTAAAACTCATTCCTCAGCACTGGCGCAGCCCTGATTCCACGTGTAAAAAGTTCTTTTTTTAAGCATTTCTCCAGTCGATGAAGACAGATCGCTCCATAGTGTCTTTGTTTCCGCTCCCTACACAGATCTCCTGTAGATATAACATATGCTCATCAAACCAGCTGGAAGTGGGACACGTAAACAGCAGTCACTCAGCAGTGGCTGCTCATGCCAGCATCAGTGGAACAGAGTGTGAGAATTAAATTTATATTCTCCTGCTTCCCTACAGAAAATAACTCTTTGCTCTTGGCACCAGTTCCTTAGCTTGTGTAAAAAGTCAGAGAAGCCACACCAGTTTGCACTAGCTGAAGGTCTTTATCTACCTCTGAATCTCTAAAAATCTGTCCTGCCTGGGGAGAAGGAGATGGGGGGGAAAGAGAGAGCACTTGACTATACCGAGTGAGAGCCTGTTCTGGGCTGGTGAGAATGCCAACATGCACTGTTAGCGGTTATGTTACTTTTCCTACCGCAGGTGTTAATCTTGGCATTGGCGAGAGCTAGCAGAACAGAATGAGTCCTGGGCTCCTGCGATGCAATGACGTTTCTTTAAATGGTCTGTTTACTTAGGTTGACAAATGGCAAACTGGCAAAACTGGAAACAGGTTTTCCATTGATCCCCAAAACAGCGATAGCAAAAAAGAAGGAAGAGCAGACCTCTCCACTAACCCCCTTTCCCGAGTTCCCTCCAGCCAGCCACTCAGCTTTAAAAGGGTCTTGCCCGGGTCATTAAACTGGCTTTTGAGCTGACAGTGCCTCTCTTGCTACAATTGCATAGGCTGTGTCCACAATAATAAATTGAGCTGATTTTAAAGCTCTCTCAAAAGCCACTCATTACTACTTACCTGGCTTGGATTGGACACTGATTTTTTAATGAAAATATTTTTTCTCCATCATCCTCTTTCTTTAGTGAAAGACATCCCATGGAAATGTCTTATCATAGCACAGACACATCAGCTTGTTTCTCGGGTCCAGTTACTCCTAGCACAGGTACAAGAAATCTTTCCCTCACCATCCTGAACATACCTGCAAGCAAACAGAAAAGGCAAAAAGTAACTTTCTTTTGGCAACATGGATACTTTAGGAATTGCACAATATGTAATTTGGATCACTTTGTTGTGCAAACTGGCCCTGTGGAGGAGAACACCGCTTTGAATCAGCCTCGCAGAGACTTTCTGTGAAAAGAAATAAAATGAGCTCATTTACATGTTTGTCACCTTTTGGCAGTTGTCTGGCAACTTTCGGAAGTACTGAGGTGACTAGCACACTTTTAATGTAGGCATGTTATTTCGAACTGCTGAAATTGAAAACATTTAACATCAAGGACCAGAGATTCATTACCTTTGTGTGCTGCATACAACATATCGGGGTGCTGAAGAATAAGGAGACCTTTGAATTCCATCACATTTATTATTACTTTATTTTTGAGTATGGCAATACAAATGTGCATATAAGGCTGTGTAGAGTCAGCTATATTCATTGAGCTTTAGCTTTTAGATTGTTAGAGTTCTTGTATCCTGATCTGTCCTTTCACGCAGCCTGATGCAAAAATTGCTGAAGTCTGTGGCTTTGGGTTAGGCTCACAGATATTAGCTGTGCCACCTGGACTCACCTAGTGGCTACTGTTAAGTTCCTGCAATACTTTTTAAGACATGAAAAGCATTTGAAGAAAATTAAATTTCTAATGGAAACATGAAATCCCCTTTGGATATTCTAACCATAAAGAAACAAGGAAAATACATTAAGTAATTTTTAAACCAGCAGTTATTAATTAACAACAATAATAATAGATTTTAGCTCTGATTGAGGTAGTATTGGTTTCAGTCAACCAGCTGAGCTGTACCAATTCAGGTCAGAAACATCAAAATGAAGATGACTTCAGACCTGCAAACTACAACTACTTTGGAGCGAGGGTTTTTCCTTCCTTTACCTTCAACAAAACATACTCTTTTCATCTATCCTTCCTCTTCAGCTAGTTCATGTAAATAGAAATTCTAAATTTCTATTTCTAAATTTTATTTAGAAATTCTAAATTTTATTTATTTTTCGAGATTTCCTGCAGTCTTCTTGTATCTTCCATAAAGTTTTCACTCTTAGTGACAGAGGAAAGCAAAGATGTTATGCAGATTGTTAATTTTTTTTTTCTTTTTCTTGGAAGTATTGGTAGAGAAGGACAATGTGATAGTTTACATTTGTGTTGACCAAATTCTTTGCCTTCTGTCTCCTTCCTGTCTTTGGGCTCCTCATTCACTTTGCAAGCTATTCTTGCTTGCAGAAGCACAAATTATTCTCCCTCACCAGCACTGAAGGTACCTCACTGTTTTATTTAATGCATCTTTTCAGAGATGGTTTTGTAGACCCTTACTATGACCTGGGTGTTATCTAGCATATCCGTGAATCTTTCAGCAAATCAGCAAATTAAAATGTTTTAACCAGTGCAAGGAAGATTTTCTCACCTCTTTGATCAGCTTTCTATGAAAAGAATGGATTTTTTTTTTTTTTTTCTGTATTAGAAAATACAAATTCCAGTCTCAGAAAAAGCTACCCAGGCTATTCTGCCTGTTAAAAAAAGAGTGGATTAACCTCGGAGAGGGTTCAACAATTGTTTGACTGTCCTGTATCGGATGACGGGGGATGGATTACAGGGAAGTGGGTGTCAGGATCATGTGATTTTCATGTGCTCTTACAGTTCAATGGCAGCTGTGTCTGCTTATCTGGGGGCAAAACTGGAACCAAAGCCTTTTAAATAAATAATTGCCCCAACATTTCATAAAATGGATGTAACATGGATTGTTCACAAATAAATCATTCTGCAGAATTTAAACACAGACAGCAAAGTCCAGTTTAGCAGCCAGGAACCCCTCACCATAGTACAACTGAATACAGAAAGTACTGAAAATATGCTTTATATAGAGAGATGATCTTTTATGTGAAGGCAAGATTATACCATCAAGTTTTTAGCATACAATTCTGTGGGAATCAAAGAAGTGTGCTCCCCAGAAAATGGATTGCAAACTGTATTTCATGGGGAAGTGTTCCAGGGACGGGGCTAGTATAAAAACAGGCTTCTTCCCAGGCTTGATGGAGGAATTTATATGGTGCTTTCTGCCCCTTCCCCCTGCTTCTACCCACCCTGCACCTGTAGTCTTTGCCAAAGAATGCAAGTTGCTCTTCTTTAGCTGATTCACTCTACTTTATGATCTGAAAACACTCTTCCAGCCTGAAGCAGATGTGGAAACTTAGAACAGCAGCTCTGCGATTTTGTGCTTCAAAAGGAATTGGCATTGGTGCAACGAGCGTGTTTGATACTTGTTTGTCCCTTGTAAATCACCTAGCCTTTTTATCTAAATGAAACCATATGAACCTTGGGAACTGTGAAGCGAACACCTTGAAGGTGGTTTTCTGTTCAGCATGATATAGGAAAATACGGGAGAACTGAATGGGGGAGAACCAAAATTCAGAGTGACAAGGGGCAGACCCATTTGTTCCCAGTGTCAGGTGAACAAATTTACATTCAATGGGCAGATCTGACTTGCTAAAATATATCTTATTCTCCAAAGGTCTAAAACTGTCTGTGACTCACCTGGATATGAGTCTCTATTACAATACCACTGTCGGTTCTGGTCTGTGTTCTCCAGAAACTTGTGCTGCTTTTACCATACTATGTGAATTCCTTTAATGGTGCCTATGCTTGGGTAGCCATTTCTCTCGCCTGGGAAAATGTCTCAGCTAATGCTACGTGTACAGTGTTTGGTTTAACAGCTGATTTACCATACTGTCTCTCCCTCCATTTACATCTCTCAAGTACGCATCTGGGTGTTTATCTAGCACCGTGCTAGCTCATCCCACAGCTCCTTAGAAAGGAAAGCACTACACACAATCTATTTTTCAACAGGTAAGTAGAAACGTAACAAGATGCCTGCAATCACACTTCAGGATGATCTGGGAGGGAACATAGCCCCCTCCCAGAAAAGAGCTGAGCCCACCTCCAAGCAAAGGGGGAAGAGTAATGTTTACCTCAATCCTTAAATGAACGTGGATGGAAGCTGTCATGCCATTACTGTGCAGGGTGGTGCATCGAGCTTTCAATGTCTCAACCATTGCAACTAAACTCTGAGTTTTACAGCTAATTCCGCTTACTCCTGTGTTTATTGTCATGTTTGCTCTTCAGACCTTTTCTTCCTCATCTTACGTAGGCATCAATTATCATCTTCCTCTCCCTCTGCAAGCAGGTCTTTTGAATGAACATTGCCAACTTTCCCTTGGTGCCCAGTGTATTTATGAAATGTGTTAGAAGACAGGTCCAGCAGAGAAAAGGAATGAGACACTCCAAATTAAATGATAAAAGGATGCTGCCAAACTCAGTTTTGAATACAGCCCAAGGCACAATATGCATAAGAATTAGTTTAGGTACCAGCAGCCCAGACTGTGGTGTTTTATGTGGGTTGGCTTTTGGACTACCTGCTGCTATTAGACAAGTATTGTAACAAATTAGGGAACAATTTTCTGCCAGAAAAATGTGAAGTCTAAAGATATGCATGGACTTCTTCAGACATAAGGTTTCTTACTGTTACGTCTCTCCATACTTTTGTGTCTCTGTGTGTGTGTGAATACATGTGCAGGTTCTCTAGGAATTTAATGTTAGGTTTTGGGGGCAAAATATATGCTGATGTTGACACATACAGTGCAACTGGAGACCCTAAATAAAGGAGGTGAAGAAAGGAGGTAAGAACTGTAGTGGACTGAAAGTACAAAGCTGAGAATTCAATTAAAATGGTAGAAGAGAGGAGGAATTAAAGGGAATCAGTAAGTAATAAAATAATGCATATTATTATTTTTGTTGTTCCTATTCATAATATGTATATATATGAAACACACCTGGCACAAAAACATGCAGGAAGGGCATTTGAAGCTCCTTGCACCATTCAAGAAGCAAGGTGTAGTGCCCAGTGCCCCAGCTGTGACTGTCATACTGCAGTCGGGATGCACGTGCTCCCCTTGTGGGGAGAAGCAGCTCCGGGCCAAGGAACAGTGTCCTTGTATTGTCCAAATATGCCTAATGGGACATGAAGCAAAATGCAAAATGCTTGTTATGCACTGAGCATAAAGTGCTCTGCGTGCCTCTTCCCCTGGCTTTCTCCCCGTTGGCATCCAGGACCGGAGCATGTGGCTGCAGAGCTGCGCTGTGGGACAGTGCTCCAGACACCTCCTGGGAAGAGGAACGGAGCCTGATTGCCATCAGATAGCCTTCGGGAGAGCTGACACTTTAAATGAGTTTATTCATAGTTAAACATTTCACGAATTACTCAAGAGAACTTGTTTGTTAGAGGCAGGTGGTGACTAATCATCTCTTAGCCCACCTTTACCACATTCAAGAGTTGTCAGAAAGTTGACAAGTAGAAAAACCTCTTAGTAACTCTTCATTATAACAAGCTGACATAGGAGGCACCGACCCCCGCTGCTATTGGATCAAAATGGGAAAAATAGGGCTTCCAAGTTCCTTTTTCTTGTCCTTGGAGCTTCATTACTTAGGTAATGGCAAAAATATGTTCCTCACATGGTGAAACTAATACATGTATAATTCTCCTTCCCCACACAGAAATTAATCATAACTTCAAAGTTCAGCACTTAAATTTTTTTAACTCTTTTTTGCTGCCACAGCTGAGGTTAGAGATTTACAGAGTCTTCCTTCATGGTCCCATGAAGTGCCTTATGCCCTGCCTGTCAGCAGAACAAGTAAGCCAAACTCCAGTATTACAGGTCAACTTGCAAGCAGAGAGGGATGGCTAATTGTCAGCATATTCTCCAGCCTGGAGCAGATGCCGAAGTGCCCTATACTCCATAGCTGCCAGACAATGAGTAGAGCAGCTCTGAGCCTGCTGGGATATAGCCTCGGGCGCGATGCAGCCATTTTCTTCATCCTCAAGCTGAGGAGAGGCCAAAAGGCAGAGTAAAGCTGCTTTTATACCCATTCTGCGGGGAGTGGGACTAATGGTAGTTTGGGTGAACACAGAGAACCAACTTAAAATGTAGCAGATGCTGCTTTTAAGCCTAATCTATAAAAGGTGTTTAAAAAAAAAAAAAAAAGAATTAACAGTGCAATGAGGAAAAATATCCTGCAGCTGGAATAGAGAACACTGTAGGGATGAAAGGAAGCTAGATATCCTTTGAGATGGCAGATGTACTACCAAATATTTATTTCTTTTAAATATTTTCTTAAGTCTTTAAAGTAAGGTAGTAGCTTCTATTGTTTCCTTTGGCAGCTTATTCTAGCCATGAGTTTCTCTGTGTAATGAAATTCCACCTACAGTAAATCTTCTGAGTGCCTGGCTGTTTCTGAGGTTTAACTCTTCCAAGTCTGGCTCTCTGCTCATCTGCCTGCCCTGCATTGAGTTAATTCCAACTCATTACGAGACTGACATCAACAGTTATGTCCTGGATGTCCTCAGCTGTCAGCTGGATGAACTAGCTGACCCAGACAGCTCTATCTTATGTGATTCTTTTATTTATCCACCTAATTTGATCACTGGAAGTCTCAGTCTTTGTTCCTGCCTAAGAACTCGTTATTTTGATCTGGAGAATCACTTTTTGTGAGTTCAGTGTATTTATTTGTCACAGCTGGAATCTATCCAGTTGGATGACCCCAGACACACCAGCTATCCTACTGTCCTGGTCAGTGATCTTCAGGCTGGGCTGGGCACTCCTCCTATCTTCATTGAGTGAGAGGACAGTATCGTGGTGCCCATATGTATGTAAAACATGTGTCATGACTGGGAAAAGGCACAAGCACCCGGAGCAGGCTGCTGTCCTTTCCAGGGTGGCTCTTGTGACTTTCCTGCTGTCAGAGGCCAGCTGATGCCTGGTGACTTATCCTGCAGGTCAGCCACAAGTTCTGAGCAGTTATGCCCCATATCATATTGACTATAGATTTGGAGCCATAGCTGCAATAACCCCAGGCTGTGCTCTAGCTATTCTTCCTTGACTGTACCAAACCAGGCCCTGTCAGCAGGAAGCAACTCTGATGTATCTGATGTGTCTGCCCAAGAAGCACAGATGAGGCAGAGCCAAATACCAGCAGAGAGATGCTGAATCCAGTAAAAACATGACCAACTGATGGATGCAGGAAGCCAAACAGACCCTCCCTGACAGCCTTGGTCAAATAGCAACCAGGCAGCCACAGCTCAACCCCAGAGAGCTTCCTCTTTGGACTCCTGGCTGCCAGCCTCGTGGGAAGCAGGGGACTTTCCTATGAATCTTAAAGCCCTTTCTGTATTGCAGCCCTTTCTGACTTAAGAATATTTATCAGCTATTTGGAAAACTTATAGTATTTCTGGAAAAAAAAAATGCTAATTTATTGAGCAAAGAAGGGCACACAGTCTGCTGAATAAACTCTCCAGCCTCAAGCCGGTGCCACTGTGCTTGAAGTGCCAGCATTTTCTATGGAACGCTGGATCCATGTCTGCTCCAGGCAGAAATTGTCCAAAAGGTTAAAAATAATGACCCTGATGTCACCAGCTGCAATCATCTGAATCTCATATGCCTATATATATGTCTTGGAGGCATTTTACCTTTGTGAAATCAAACATAATTCCAAGCAGACAAATTCAGTTCAAATAGTTGGCTTGCCTGAATAAAGCCTATGGGAACACACCAAAGAGCTGCTAATTTTGTACCTAGTATGTACAGAGTACTTCTGATTACCCAGTGCTGTTTTTCTTCCTCTTAAAGTGCTATGTTTTAATGATCAGTTTTACACCATATTCTGAATGTGACTTCAGTAGCCCAAACAACAGGCTGAGCTCCTTCTGTTTTTCTCTGACTTCAGGAAAAAAAAAAAGAAAAAAGGTTTTCAGGAGCCATTGTCACATTGCAGATTTCAGAGTATTTCCTCTCTTTACATACAGAATGGTTTTCTTAATTATTTCTCACTATTTGTTGGTAAATACCGTCTTGATATTTATTTAGCAGCTTGACACTTCAGCCAAGATGAAATTCACAGTAAGTAAACTGAAAGGTGGAAGATGAAATTAGTGCAGAACTGAAGTGACTCACTCGGTGTCCATGCTGAAGTCAGAAATGGGAAACAAACTGGAGCTTAAAGAGAAAAAGATTTTGTCATCTGAAGAAAGCATTTTTTGGGGGCATAGTGTTTCCATCTACGCATTGTTAACTTGCTTTTCTCCAGCAGGAACTGCTGAGCTTATATGAACCAACATCCCTCTCTGATTCATTCAAACTGCTCTTCAGAATTCCTCCACTCTGTTGCCATTGACTAAAACAGTAAAAAGAGAGCTACTCTGATGGACCAAAAAGGTATGTGTGGATTCTGGCACCTGTGCCAAAGCTTTGGTCTGTATCTGTAAGTAGTGGAAGGCACTTATTCACTGGGAGTTAGATGCTTAAATGCCTTTGAGAGTCAGAGCTTTATTGGGAAATTATGTAAGCTTACTACTTTTTTTAATCCTTTCCTTTTATGATCCATTTAATTCAGATGGTAAGCATGTTGTGGAAGGAAGCAACCTTACTGTTTAAGCATTCTGACTGCTTAATACATGAACAATTGCCATAAATAAATAATTAGTCCAGGTCACTGCATATGGTACTGCCTTGCTGACTGACTGAAAAGGGGGAGGCTAGAAATGACAGAGAAGAGGCTGTGTGCATAATTTTTCTTTCCTACAATAGACTAGGAAACAGACACCAACTCATTTATATTGACAGAATTTGAATATTGGCTTATTTTATGTGTACAAGAACTCCTTCTGTGTGAAATTCTAGTCTTCCCCTTAGGAGCTGTGAACATTACATTACATAACTATCGAACAAGAGTCTACACACTGTGTAAAATTTCCAAAACTTGCAAGGAGGAATGTGTCACCTGTCAGAGAGGTGTCACTTTGGCTGGCTGCTGAGGGCTTTGAAATGGGCTCTACTCCCCTTTGCACATATTCTCTGTGACATGGTTTAACAGGATGAAGTGATTTATTTCAATTGACAAAGCTTCTCAAGTAAATGAAAAAAAAATTATTCCCTCCTGTAGATTAATTAAGCCACAACTAAATTATAGCTATTCAAATAAGACCTGAGGTATATCTACCTGGGAACTTCTAGCACTGTGTACCCAGGTACCAAATCTGTCATAGCTGCATTAGCTATGGGATGATACAGGTCTACCCTATTGCAGGGTAAATCAGTCCTAAAGGGCTTCTGCCTAATGAGTTTGTTTTGTGTTCGGCTTGCATGGTTATCATACAAATTTTTGTGCCAGAACAATGCACCCTCAGTAGTAAATCTAATTGTTCTACTGCCTTTCCCCCTCTTCTCTCTTAATTTAAATGACTTTTTATTGTGGTTCTGAATAACTAATGCTTCATAGTGGATCTTTCTTACCTTTACAGATCATGATCAGTTGGAAAATTCTTTCTCTACTTTACAGGCACAAAAATGAAGCACAGAAGAGAGTGACCGAGTTCTAGACTCTGGATCTGTGTTTGTACATCTCCATCCTATTCTTGAGTTCATTCCGTCACTGGGTTAAAGCCATGGGTGACAACATATTTCTTTGCATGGCAACTGGAAAAAAAGAACTATTATGACAAAGTGTTGAGCGATTTTGGAACCCTATTGACATGGAAAAATGATCCAAGTTTGGGAGATGGATGAGTTTCCTTTGGGAATCACTGTCATCATTAACTGTCAGTGACACACAAACAGCACCTTCCAAACAAAACATTAAGGTTAAAGAATGTAGAGCAAAAGGTTATACTGCTATGTAAAGCTCTATACCTTTCCCCTTACCTAAGCCCAATCTTTTATTGTAAACATTTATAAATGCCACTCTGTCCTGCTCCCATTGGGTGCTCTGTCACTTTGCGTCCCTATCAGATACTTGGGCCAGGTACAGGGCCCGCCATGGTTTAGTACCCTCCTCTAGTTTTACAAGTAGTCTGAGAGAAGCATCTGTACGTGGGGCTCTCCCAGGATCAACTTCTGGTCAAATGGTGGGTTATATGGAAATTATTGTATTCAGTTCAAGACATTCACAATTAAAAAAATGTTGTAGAGAGCTGAAAAATGTTATGTTGCTGGAAGGCCCAGCCTGTATTCCAGTAGTAAAGTAAAGATCTTGCCCAGTTGTACTGCTGACCTAGCTGTTACATCTAGACCTCCAAATGCTGACCCCATAGAGATAACTTCCTGTGTGCTTTCATCTGGACTAACGAGCTGAGGTGCAAAGATGTGGCCAGATTTCTGTGAGCTTGTGCTGTTACCTCCATCAAGCATGCATGCCGTGCAGGTGCCCATAATGGTCATTGGTTAGGGGTCTCTGCACCGTGCCCATTTGCATGGTGTAAATATTTCTTCAGACTCATCAATGTACTGAAGAGAATGCTGAGAGGTGACCTTAATAACACATTACAGTTACTTACATGAAGACTATATATGTCAAAGGGTGGATGCTTTCAGTGTTTTGCTAAACATACATAGCAGTGTGATAAGGGATTGCATAAATGTGGCTTAGATCCATGACAGGGCTCTGAAGACAGAAACATTTAGTCCTGAAATAAGGTATGGGTCCCCATAATCGTCTCCATCAGTGGAGATGATTAGACCTTCGGACGGTTTAGCAAGGCAGGTGATAAATTCGCCATCTATCATAATAATCTTTACAGTGTTTTTCTTTTTTTAATTTATTTTTCTGGAAGACAGCTCAGTCCAGCAGTGGGAAAACATTTTACAACTTGGATATGCTGGGGTCAGATGATCACCGTAACATGGGCTGCCATTTTTAGTATGAAGGAAACCCCAGAAAATTAACCTTGTGCGGTTCAATTACCTTATTGATTGTCTCTGAAGTCCATAACCCATTAGGTATATATTGGCAAGTCTTGCTCTGGACTTATGGATTGTCAGTAACTGAAACTGAGCAAGCTCAGTATATATATGTGTGTCTGTGTATATATATACACATGTTTATATCCATACTTGTTTATAGCACATTATAAAAAGGAGCTAATTTCATCTGCTTATCTTATATGAAGAAGTACTGAGGTACCAGACACACAAATCTTCATAACTGGTATTTGTCTGGCAAATTTTAAAAGCAGACATGTAAAAGTGCAAAATACATAAATCATCTCTGACAAGTCCAAACAAAGGCTGCTAAAATTTTTTTTAAATGCTTTACAAGCTCAAAGGTCAAGAAAAGGTTATGTTAAGCCAGTTAAGGTAAGTGCTCAAGCATCATGGGAGTCTCATTCATAAATTAATGTGACCCAGAAAAAGCCTTTGATCAAATAAGCATGCTAGCTAGAAGGAATACATACATGTTGTTGTTTAATGCAAACAAATTAAAGAAGAAATATTTTAGCTAACTATATATTTTCTGACCTAAATTGGTGAATCAGTAAACTCTACAAAGCTTGGGAAGAGTAAATCTTTTTTTACCCTATATGGAACAGGTTATGGTTCAATGAACAGTTTCCTTAGTGCTCTCTCCAGCACCCCTGTTGGTTTTATTTTCCAGCCACATTTCCTTAGTAATTCTTTTGGTCTATATTTACTGCATTTTGCTCAGTAACAAAGTCCCTGACCGTATTCATACCAGATAATGTGGTAAGTTCTATTATATAGTGGAGGTTTTGAATTTGCAGTGTATATATTTTTTTTTCCTGAACAGGAAAGATGCACTAATCACCAAATCAATCAATATTGACCATTGCCATATGGATTTTGCTGTCCTTAAGCATTATGTGAAAAGTCTCTTACTGAATTGACTTCTGTGAATTTTATTGTTGTATCAGAATCATGAGAATATTTTGAGGTATACGGAACTGTAAGTGCTTTGAGCCCTTCACCTTTGAAGTTGACATTTGTTTGACCTTAATATTTCTTATTTCCTGTAGAATTGAAGGCATTGTAACTTCAAAAATTCTTTCAAAAATCAGCAAGACATTTCTGTGTTAGTCTCTGCCCAGAATTTGCAATCAGGCCATCGCCTAGAATATACTAACAGAACAAAGTAAAAAAATTCTTAGCCTAAGATTGCTTCTTTTGAAAGATGAGGAAAATGCCAGAAGCACAATAGCTGATGTTTTGAACCTCTCTCTGGACTACAGCATCTATTTCACTGAATCACGCACAGACGGTCCAATGAAAAAAAAAGTCTGTGTTTATGCTGGCAGGAATCCTGGTCACTGTCAAGGGAAACACTGTCTTCAAAAAAAGTGATGTTTCAGATGAAAATTCCCAAAAGACTGCCTCTCAGTTTTGACATCACTATGGATTCAGAAATGAAGTCATTAAAAAACTAACTCAGGTATCGCAAAGACTCATACTGTAATGCCAGATATTTTAGTACTCCGTAAGGATTCTTGCCTCGTGCTGAGTTGTACTGCAGCTTTTTGTTCAGAGACAAGAGCGGTGTATCCTGCACAAGGAAAGGACACACGATTTTATGAGAAGATACAGAGTACAAAGCAACAGAGGATGAGGTGCAGAGTCTTTCTTCACCCCATCCCTTGTTTCCCATGATTTTGCAGGAACTCACTGGAGGGATACATGGTTAATACTCTCTGGGGCATTATAGGGCAGCACAGAAGAAGTGTTCCTTATAGATAGGCAGCTGAGGATTTTTTTTCCTCCCAGTCCCAGACATTAAAAAAGTGTGTTACACAAAGAATAACTAAAAAAGTGCGCTACACAAAGAACAACAAAAAAAGAGCTGGAGATAGGTGATAGAGGGGCTGTACGGGAAGAAAGGAGATCAGCAGGATACATGGATGTCAGCACAATGACGTCCAAAGGTCCATCTGGTATCCATACAGAGGAAAGAAAGGGAATGCCTGATAATCAGGGTTTTGAGGTATACTCAGAGAGTAGGAAGGAGGTTCCAAGTAGGGATAGGGAACACAGAAGAATCATTTATGGGTGGGAAAAAGTGATCGCCAGAGACTTGTCTATGAGGAAAAAGTTTAGCGCAGCAGTCTTCATGATACAGAGTCTCTTCGTTGTCAGAGAAGAGGAGGAAGAAAGCAGCAAAAAGCTCAGCCTCATTCTGATTGTTGTTGGTTTTTGTTTGTTTGTTTGTTTGTTTGTTTAATTTATTTTTTATTTTGATATGCAATACATAAATCAGTGAAGCCATGACCATGCACCTAGAGTAACACTACAACTCTCAGACACAGGGGCCATTACACTTTCGTTGCTGTTTTTTCCAAATCCATCTTCCCCAGGAATGGTTGCTGGGTTGGAGACCAACAGGATCTCCGCACTTTTTTTCTCCCATCACCGGTGGCTCGGTGCTCCAGCAAGACTGAGGAATGTCTGATCTCATAAATATTGGTTTGATCCTGTAATCATTAGTCATGCTGAAATACATTTCACTTCACTGGTAGCATCTTCTCATCAGCACAGATGCTTGCTCTGTGGATTGGTACAGTGTACCACTACCACTGAGAGACTCCTGTAGCCAAGTATTGCAGGATGTATTTCCAGAACTTTTAAACGTATGCTTTAATACCAGCTTCTCTAATTCATCATCCAATCTCTCCTGTTGCACACGTTAGAAAAAGAGAAGTACACATCTCCAAAATATAGTAAGAAAGCAGTGTTAGGGATTTCTCATGAAAAATGACCTTGCCTATTATGAAACTGAACTGCAATAGGTTAGCCACTAAACCTTAATCCAAGTAAAAAATGGCTTTCATTAGTCCGTGATAAAGCTAATTTACTGGTGGCATGCATTGGTACCTTACCATTCAAATGTTTTTTTAAAGCTTGATGAAGCTCCAGTTTGGAAAGCCAAGGGGAAAAATATTATATTCGTGACTTAATATAATAACAGACTAAACTTTTCTCGTATGTATTTTATCTTCTTTATATGAGGAAAGGTGGCAAATATTCTCTGTGGGGAAAATGGAATCCCACAGCTGCTAGGTCTTGAGACTTTATCCTTCCCCCTTTCCTCTCTTGTAAGCTGTTTAGCTGATTTCTTGGGAGTACTAGGACGATCCCACATGTATAGCATCCTAGTGCCTTAGTAGAGTCCCAGTACAGGAGCCTCTATGCCTCTGCTTCTATTACACAGAAAAGGCAGCTCTGCATGAAAGCTAAATAGTTGTTAAAAATCAGGTGTCTCGTATTTCTTTTAAAAAGACTTTTCCTTGCTATCTGCAAGTTTCTTTTTGATTTCAATTTGTATCACCTTTGAAAATGGACTATGTTACTATGCAAAGATTTGTACTTCTTGTTTTCCAGAATTATTGACATTTCCTAACAAGACAATATGTTATGTGATGGAGGAATAGGAGGAAAATGGAGTTGCTGGAGGAATTAATTAGAGAGTTTGAAAACACTTCCTTCTTTGTTTTTCCATTTTAGCAATCTCCTCTGTATTTTATACCCAAATTGTCTTTCTCCTTAATTTGGCCATTTCTTTTTATTTTCTGATCTGTTTTGTGCATTGCCATAGCATCTAGTTTTGATCCAGGTCAGGCATTGGCACACAGCTGTATTTCTGTTGCATAAAATGATATAGGTTGTATGTTCCCTTGGGGACTTCTTCACCAGTTTCAGACTACTTGCAGGAGGACAAATGATGCTCAAATTGAAGTGAGGGCTATACCAAAGTACCAAGCTGAATAATAAGACTGTTTTGATAAGTGAGTTCCTTGCAGATCAGATTTTATGTCATGTGGCCATAGTGCTTTTGTCTTGCTGTTAGAGCCCTGAACCAGGATCTCGTTTATGATCAAACTACAGCTACTGCAGAAAAAGCTCTTTTTTCCCCCTGCTTTCTAAATGTTGTTTATCTCATTTTCTTTCTTCAGGTTTTCAGATATCCAGGGTCTAGACTTTTCAGATGATTGTGTCCACATCTGCTTGTGTCTTCAACACTGAAAATGGGTTCATTCACTTGAATTAAATACAGAAAATGTAAAGAAAAACATGTTTTTAAAGAAATAAACTTCTATATATTTCTAAAGTATTTGACATGATTTTTTTTCCTTCCTGTTTTCCATTTAAAAGCAGAATCATTAGTAGCAGAAATCTCAGAGAAGGGTTGTCTTTGTGAAATTTCCAAGAGCTTTTTCTCTTTTTCAGGAAATGAAAGATGCAGAAAGATTGGATAAGCTTTCAGTTGTTTGGATGGTTGCTTGAATCAAATCCAACCCCCAAACCTTTCAAGGCTTCTTTGCTGCAAGTGCATATTGACAAACAGACAGCCAAATGCCACAGAAATAGGCTCTGGTAACTGACAGTATTGAATTATGTTACCAGAAGAGTGCTGAAACAGAAGGCCAAAATAATTATTATAATCAGGCTGAAATTTATAATCTGTTTTGATTACAAAACGTAATCAAAATTACTCTACAAGTAAAGCCTACTCCTTCATTTTGGTGTCAACCCCTACTAGTATTAAACTTCTACTGTTCCATATTTAAGAAAAACAATACTTTCTATAGCAGTTAAAAGGTTTAGAACTCTTTCTCTTCTTTTGTTTATTAATAACTTCAAAACCTTTTTTCTTGCTTCTGTAGGACTCTCATGTCTTTTCTACTGACCTATACGTATTCCTTTCTCCTCTTCAGGGTCTCCTGAAAAAGCCCAGAGCAGTGCAATTCTTGGACACCTTTGTCCCCGCATGCTCTCCATTCTCCAGCTCCAGAGCAGGCATTGCTCTGTCTGGTCACGGTACCCCTTCATTTATTCTTGGACAAAAACTTTGTAAGTCATAAACAGATTTGTAGACTCAGATTCCGCTTTAATCACACAACCATGTCATAAGGTTAGACTTGCCTGGCTAGTTGAGTAATCTGTTTTGGAGATGGAGTAATCTCAGATGGAAAAAGGAGGAAAGTTTAATATAAGAGACAGTATTGACCTACTATTAGCAAATCCCACACCACTCAAAACACACCCACAGGGCATGACAAGAGGACATCTTGTTCATTCTTTTCACCCAGTCTGGTCAAAACATTTTAAGAGAGACCAGCAAAGAAAATGTAGAACTTAAAGTTCCAGCACGTGCAAGCACATTAATTTTAGCAATGGCAGGGTTCCTTAATGTCTGATTCTTCCCAAACCATCCTCTGCCATGCCAAATGGTTGAGAAGTGTTGCTTCCTGAATTCCAAAATAAGCTATTCTTCATCTTGAGAGAAAAATGCGGATTTTTATGAGAATTATTTTTGTCTAAAGAGAGGGTTATTCTGCCCTTTCCTAGCCAGACCTGTGTGTTTAGACAAGGCTCTGCAAGTGAACCTCCCAGTTAGTGTGTTGAATAAAACTGTTTTCAGGACACTGTTTTCACTTTGTGTGATCAGAGTCTGCCTGAAAGAATATGGCAGGAAGTGGAGGAGAATAAAAATGTCTGTTCATCACACACTGAAGAACTCTTTTGAAAAAATATAGTGTATTCCCTATTGCACAGAACTTCTTCAGAAATACAAATTGTTATGGTGATAACAGTAGTAAACTGAGATGTCATATCTCCTCTACATCCTCTGAATAACCTGATTTCTGAAGTTTTCTGGAGATATTTTTTGTAAATATCCTTCTTATGAGATTTTCTGGGGGAAGGATAAAATCAGAACTAAAGGTGAGATGAACTACTCAAAATCATACTGATGTAAGGTCTACAATACCAGATTCCTAACACTTTATCCTGAATATCAACTCATTAAAGGATTCATCTTCTCCAGATACATTCCTACAACATACATGCCTAATTTTTTTCTGCTCCCACCTCTTTCAGGAGGGGGATGGAGAATGCATTTTGATAACTGGTAGTTATCAATGTAATAAAACAAGTTTCCAAAATACCATGAGGTTTCTGTGCTTGGGATAAGGCACAATTCTCTAAGTTAAATGAAAAAACTCTAAAATTACATACCAAGAAATCAATACATTTTTTCAGTTTGCTTGAAAAATCATCTTGCAAAAGGGTCTTCATTTTTCAAACTCCATGACCACAGCTGAAACACATAAACTGAAAAGAAGTGCTATAAAGACATAAATCTTCATAGGAATCATAGATTTGTCATGCCATTATTGCTGCTCCTTGGCAAACTATGCAGTCATTTTCCATTCATTTAGAATTTAGTCAAGTAGCATCAATTCAGGCTTTGCTTGTCTGTATCCTGTGATGTAATGGCATCTAATGAAGTTGTAAAGTATAAAATCTAACTTCAGCCAGCAAGACCATTATAATACTCTTCCTTTTGTTTTGACCTTTAAGTAAGAGCGTAAGGCAATGAGTGCTGCCTGTAACTAGCACTTGTGGCAACATGTTGAGTACAAATACAGATGATGGGTCTGTTGCTATGAATCATTTAGATAATGTTATCTAAGCAAATAATTTATTTCAAATGAGAAAACTTCATTAAAGAAACACTACGACTGCAAAGTCAAGCATGCAAAATTTAGGAAATGGTAGAACTGAGATGGACCATTCAGCTTCAGTTCAACTCCCCTAATATCTGCCATGTTATGGTTACATGAGAAGTAGTCATATGTTCAGATATGATTTTTCCACGGATGTGTTCAGCAATTGTGACTTAGTGAGTAGCTAAGTTTGTTCTGCCTCTGTTGCAGGGTGCATGTAGCTCATGAAGACACAATCTGAATGCAGGACTATAAATTTCCTCATAGATCTTCTTTTACTAGACTTGCTTAAGAAAATTAGTGCTTCCGAAAGACTGATCAATCCTCTCTCTTGCCATATATACACATCGTCACACATGCATGCAGGTAAGTGTATGTATAAGATTCCTATAAAGCATGTTGTGATCATCACATCTTTATAAGGCCTACGCAAGACAGAAGCACCAATCTCCTTGTGCAGTTCCCACGACATTCTCCTGGCCACAGAAGTTGGGAGACCCTGGGAGAAGGGGCCTGTTCACTCCGTGCGGCTTTGGAGTGCAGCACGCTCAGTCCCTCCAGGCTGCCTCCCACGTAGTGCAGGTGGTGCATGACAGCTGATATTGTAACCAAATTTGGGCAGGTTTCCAGAGGACTGTCTGATGTCTTCTTTACACATTTGGTGCTATAGCAAGAAGGTGCTCAAAAATTCTAGGCTGCGCAGTGTGGCTAAGCGTAAGCTTTATTAAAAAAAGAAAAGCATAAATAAAACAAGTGAGTGTGCCTCCAAAGTGTGATACAAGCATCAAATGTTCCTTGTGACAACTGGGGTAATAGAATAGGTGGAAACTCTTACCTCTGCATTGCAAATGGAGAAATCAAGGCCTGGACTGAAGAAATCTGCCAAAATCTATACAAAGATCCAAGGCCAAATGGGAATTAGCAGTTTTCATCTCCCATCTCTGTGCAGGATGCACTTTCAATAAAAGTGAAAGAATTTTGTTATGCAAGTATTTCCTCTTGACAAAAAAAAGAAGTAACAACCACCTCAGATCAACCCAAGAACGCAAGTTTCAGCAGTAATCGCACATCACTTCCAGGGGAAAATCCCAATTACTTTGAAGTGAAGGGGATAACTTTCATTGTATTTGATAAACAGAATTCTGCCATTAGCATCTACATTTGTACAAGGAATCTGTTGGAAAGCTTGCCTGGAGTAGCGGAAAGGGAATGGGAAATTGTGGCAGGTGAACAAGAGAAATTGCTTGAGAACAGTTTGTTTTGTTCCAGCTCAAAACTCATTACTCACCGCAGTGACTGTTCAAGATCCACTTTAACTCCCCATTGCATAAATTCTGGTCGTGTTGAGTTATTTGACGATCTAGGGTGCCAGCCTAACTTATTACAGATGAGGCAATAGAAAATACATTTCTATTTTCCTTTTTCTGATTCAACACTGCACATTTACATCTCCAGCAAGACTGAAGAATCACCTGTTACTCACATTTCATTTGCTTTTGACAGACGTTATAACCCAGACTTTCTAACCATCCTTGGGTCTGCATTTTGTTTTCTCAGGGCAATTTCAAATTCCTTTTGTTTTTACAATGCTCAGTGAGAGACATCCATCAATAATCTCATGGAAATTACTCAGGAGATTAGATTGCTAAACAATTTTTCATACATATTCCCCTCCTGGAATAAACATCTTAAACCACAAAATTATCTTTCTGAAGCACTATGCCAGTAGACTGAGATGGCTTCTCCTAACATTTACATTTTTTAAAGTCTGCATCAACGCCAATGAAGTTGGAAGAGGTACTTTGCAGTAAGTGTAGAAAGAATCAGATTCAATGAATGCAAGCTTTAGACCATCATAGCAATCCAACTACAAGATAGAATCTCTTTTTGTTCTCTTTTTTTGCAGCAAGGTCATCTGCAAATCTGCTGCTAATGGGGGGAGAGTTTGGATTATATCGGCTGTTGTTTACTGAGAAGAGCCTTTCCAGAAGTATATGCTTTGTATCAAACACTAAGGAGCCCTCTCTGCTCTTTTTAAAATGCTCACTGTCAGGAGGTCTTGTCCGAAAAAAGCAAGCTGGCAATTTCTTAGCTGGGAATTTACACTCTGAAGTTACACAATGAGTTCTGGTAGCCAGAGGTACTCTTTGATAGAGTAGATCCAGAGAAGTTCAGCAAGGGGAAGCTCCCAGCAGCCAGGTTTCCATTGGCAATGGCAGGTTTTTTTGGGAAACCCGTGCCCTGTTCTTTTTGCATTCTCTTCCAGTGAGCCAACTCAATCAGAAAGTTCTTTGGAGGGAAATTGCAGTGGCACTTGGTTGTTAAATATTATTATATCACCTTTATATGTCACATGGCTTCTGCAACTGGGTCATTTGATTCTGCTATTGCTGGCTAATCAATAATTTTGGTATCACTTCTTACCAGTCTCTTAACTTCTGTGAAGAAGAGAGAGAGATAGGGATTCATTATCTTGGAGATGTTAGAATTTCCTAATGAAAATTTGAATCAGTTCCTCCAAATAGGAGTTGATATCTTTCCAATGGCAATCACTGCAAAAAAAACACCCCACTGAATCACATGCCATTACTTATCAAAACCATTTTCCTCAAACCACACATCAGAAATCATATCCAGATTATTATGTACCAGACCAAGTATGTGGACACTTGGTAAAGTGTCTGCTATATTTTGATAGTAAAGATCTACTGCTATATTTTGTAAGTTTGAAGGGATTGACCAAGTGTGTTTTTCTGGGTCTTTAGGCTTGGTCATTTTCACTGTTTCTGCTAAACCTTCGTTCCTCTAGAGGGAAATTTACTCTAGAGAGCTTACTCGTGTGGCCAGCCATTATTTTAAATAGTTGGCCAAAAAGAGAGGGTTGTTTTTTATCCAAATGTGGATTTTCCAGCTAGCAGGAAAGTCCGTGGGCTTGCAGGTACCTGTCTCCATGGCAAAGTGCCTGGGGGGCCCTGGCATTGCTGGCCGTCCTGGTGCCACAGGCCCTAGAAATTCAGTTTTGTTTCCCGTCGGGTCCGGTTGTAGAGCACCTGCATAATACAGGTGACTTTCATTAGTGTCTTGTTAGAAGGAGATCTTTAGAAGTGAGGCCAAATAAATGTTCTATGCACAAACAATGCACAAGTGGCTTTTGGTATTGGTAAATTGATCTGTGTAGTAAAGTGACTGTAAAAGTGATAATAACTAAAATTGTTCCAAACAGATAAAAATCAATTTACATTACATGTGAGTTTGCCAAGCAGAAAAGGTCCAAGACTTTATTATTTGGCAACTTTTGATCCCATTTTTCAATCTATGTGCAGCCTTTTTAGCAGAGTGTGCATTTTCCTTTTTTTTTTAACATACGTATGTAAACATAAAACCAAAACCATTCAAAAATGTAATGTTGACATCCAAAATGTGTTAGGCATCAGTTCAAGAACTTGGAACAAAATTAGTTACAACTCTTTCTCCCTATTTTTGCAATCAATTTGCAAATCAGATATTTGATTCAGACAGTGAGATTCTGTTTTGTTTATTCCATTAACTTTGAGTAATGTTTTTCAAGTGGTTGGAAATTTTCAGGTGAAAACAATTGTAGGAAAGTAATATGATGTGAAAGTATGATACAAAAGCAAATATGTATTAATAGCATTTTCCTATTTAAATAATTATAAAATCCCTGAAGAATCAAATTATTGTAGGCTTCTAATTCCTCAGTCTGTTATTTGTCTGTTGAAAGAAATCTTAGCTCTGATGACTCCTAAACCACTCTTAAAAGCTGATCCAAACTCCTCTGCAGTCAGTGGAAGGACATCAAATGCTTTCACCAACTCTGGATCAATCCCTGAAAGTTTTTACTTGGAAAAATATTGAATGTTAAATTCCTTCTCTTGTACCTTGGACCTTTTTTGTAAGTAGGACATTTTCAGAATAAACTTTTACTAAGTTTCAACAGGGTCTGAAATCCATCATGGCATCTACTATAAAGCAGTATCTGTGGTAGTATTGAACTAAACAGAAGCTCAAATGATTAACCAGAAAGCTTCTGTATCTTCTTTGATTTTAGTTTAAGGATTAATTCAGTGTAGATTTCTGAGATTTTTGTCTGAGTACTAGACCTATTGAATCACCCATCTTCTGTGGCAAACGTAAGAAACAACCCCCCCCTTGTTTTTATTATCCAGTCAATGTTAATTAATCAGTAGAATATAAAGGACATGGACAGTACAGGCAAAACAACATTGGTTGCCAGATAAAATTTCATCCATAAGTCACTGGAAGATTTTTATGTATAGTGGTGGTGCGTATGACTGCTAATAATTTAAACAGCCAGTATTTTTAAAATGGAAGATTTGCATACAAAAAAGGGCATGGATTCCTGTGTTTATTGATTCTTTAGATGTTTACATTGGAGAGAAAATGTTGGCATAAACCAAGCCAAATTATGATATGATATTTTATGACGTTGTGATACTTCACAATCAGTTAAGATTGTGACTCAGAAACTAACGTTTCTGTGAATCTTGAAGTCTGGCATCCAGGAATTCCAGAGTTGTAAAAAGTAATCATACATGGAAATTTAGTAAATGAATGGGGGAACAAAGTCCTTTGTTTCAGAATTACTTTTTAATGCAATGCCCGGGACTGAAGAGCCCACTCTAGATCAGAGACATTTTCAACCCATACACATTTTAGAACAGAAGTTCCAGGATTGTATATTGAGCAAAAAGGTCCTGTAATTTCACTATTTAAAATACATCTTGTTATTTAAAAGAGGAAAACATGCCATTTCATAAAAGCGTTATCAAATATAATAAACTTCAAGTTGTTCTCTTAAATAATTCTGGTTTATGATGCTTAGCATGTAACTTACTGCTCTCTAAAGTGGCCCAGATTCTCTAGGCCTAAATAGTATCCAAACAGTTTAAACCTCAATCCCAGGGAAAAGAACACAGAACAAAACCACCGTTCTTGCAGGGACGGTGACACTGCAATCTGAGCTGGGCTTCCCGAGCTGGCAGTGGTGCAGAAGGCAAAGGGCAGCAGAGGCACACCGACATTTCCGTATGAGACTGTGTGTACGGACTGTGTGGCGTGGTCCAAGGGAAGTGTTAAAACTACTGGGAAAATCTCAGGCGGGGACTCTGTGCTCTCCCTCTCTGGGTACGCACCTCGCAGGTATCCCACCCAAGGAGGGCAGGAGGGGTGTATGGTGCCTTTACGGCCCCCAGACACCCCTCCCCATGACAGCAGGTGGCTGCAAGGGCCAGTGCTGCCCGGGGCAGGAATTCCCAGCTGTGGGAACAGATCAGGGTACACACGGGCTCCCTGGGGCTGCCCCGCCAGCTGTCTGCTCGGGCTTCAGCCTCAGCGTGACTATTTTACGCCCACAGCCAGGGTTTTGCACCGAGGCGCGTGAGCAGGTCCCCAGCACTCAGCAGGCTCTGCTCGGACACGTCCCGGCTGCGCCAGGCGTAGCTGGGGCTCCAGAGGCCCTGCCGGATCCGGCACCGCAAAGGGGCTGGCACCGGGAAGCCTCTCACCCCAAAGCACACCGTCGCTCGTGATCGGCAGTCTGTGGAAAGAGAGGTTACTGGCCCAGGTGGTGGCTGCGTTACACCCTGAAACATCAGGACTACCAGGTCTTAAAGGTTATCCTACCTAAGGAATTGCACGGGCTATTTGTGTAAATGTCTGCATCTTATCATTGGAAACCTACTGAAAGTTTGTCTCTGCGCTGCTGGAGCAGGCTTGCTGCAGGCTATGAGCGCCCCAGGGAAAGGTATAAACGTGTCCTTCATCCTTCCACATTTTCTACTTCTAACAGCATTGTGCAGGGCCTGTCCCATTCATGTCACCTTTCGTACTCTGGTGAGGCAAAGGACTATTTCTCTCTGTAGCTAATATAATAGTATTTTTAGATTTTTTTTTCACTTTTGTTTTTGCATTCATTTTCCCCAAGAAGGAAAAAAATTACTCTTGATTACATGTGTTCTAAACCTAGCAATAAAAATTATACACCAACACTTCTATCAAGTACCTATCATTATAATGATTATTAGAGTTGTAGAATGAAGCATCACCAGTATTAAGTATTTTTGTGGCTTTCAGTGACTTGCCTCTCATGCTCTGCAGTTTTTCACCATGTGTTTGTGCACTGTGCTTAATGGTGTCTGGAACAATGAAGAATAGTGCAGTACAATAATAATGCTAAGTCCTCTCACAGAGAAACCTCACATTAATTTTAAAAGAAACTTTAGTCATTTAGGGACTGCAGGGTTAGGCTAACAATATCTAATGAGCTTCGTTCCAAAGTCTATCCTGATAACATCAGCAATTCTGTTTCACAGATGAGGATGCAAATAAATAGAAGGGAATTATTTTCCAGAGCCTTTAATAATAGTAGGCAAGGGGAAAAAAATTACAGCTGTGGGAAAATAAGGTGATTATTTATCAAAGAATATAGCTTAACAGTTTTTCTCAGCTTTTAAGCTACTGCTAATAATGAGCATGAAGTTATACAAATGACTTACAAATGTCTCTTTGAAAGCTGTTTCACTTGACTTCAGTAATACATTGTTTACCAAATATTTTCCTCATCTTAAGGCAGTATGTGGGGTTAATTTGCTGCTATTCATTGTGATGGTGAACATCCTTGCTTAGTATTAAAAATATACTGTAAGTAATTCCAGTTCACTGAAACACAAGCATTCCAGAACATGTTCTGGAATAACGTAAATATTGTATTAAGCATATGAAATTACTATCCAATACCTTGGTGGACATTTTGTGGGTTGGGGTGGGGAATTACATTTCATTTATAGAAGCACAAACAATGTGCGAGGAATTGTCATTGTGTTCTCATAATACAAGTGACCCTGACATTTTTGTATGGGATGCAGAAGGAATTTATCAGATTTTACAACCCAGTCAGGATATGTGAGTGCTGGACAAATATACGCTGTGGAAGTGGTGGTATAACATCATTGCCCGGGACAGCTTGCGTCATGGAAACCAAAATCTGAATAGGAACAGCAATTTCTCTTCTTACTTTCAGATGGCATCAAAGAGCCATGGGAAATTTGTTTTCCTTAATGCATTCTTCACTGATGGCAGCAGGAAAAACATTTTTAGTCTGGAAAAAACAGATCAACCTTTTTCTGAAGTGGTAATTATCCATAAGTTTTTTTAATTTAAATTAAATTAATTAATTTAATTCTTCAGCATATGCTTTACATTCTGATGTAGTAGACTTCAAAATCATTACATTGGATTTCTTCATGTTTTTGTTACAGTGCTGCCACACAGCCCTCCCTCCCTGTTCCTTGAGAAGCT
This sequence comes from Oceanodroma leucorhoa, assembly GCA_030449065.1. Classification (NCBI taxonomy): domain Eukaryota; kingdom Metazoa; phylum Chordata; class Aves; order Procellariiformes; genus Oceanodroma; species Oceanodroma leucorhoa. The sequence continues at coordinate 555,573 of JASVER010000084.1, read as the reverse complement.
ATTTCTGGTATTTAACTGCATCTGAGGCTTCAGCTCCAACACCAAGCGTGACCTAAAGCCCTAACTGGGACTCTTAGTGACCATTGTAGACTGGTAGGTTATCACAAGATTTTCTTGTGTCTTATGTGCATGAAATGGCTCATGTAAAACAGAATCCTGGAATGGCTGATGTGGGAAGGGACCTCGGGAGATCGTCTAGTTCAGCCTCCCCAATCAGAGCAGGGTCAGCTGGAGCAGGGAGCTCAGGGCCATGTCCAGTCGGGTTTTGAATATTTACAAGGATGGAGATGCCACAGCCCCTCTGGGCAACATCTTCCAGTGTTCTGTCAGCCGCACAGTAAAAAAAGGGTTTTCTTATGTTTCAGTGGAACTTACTGTATTTCAACTTGTGCCTAAAAAAGGTCACATGATGACATTATTTGCAGCTGTAAGAGGTCTTTCAAATTGCATGACTGAACCAAACAAAGCCACCGCGCATCCTAAGAGCTTAGAAGAGGTACTATCTAAAGAAATGAACGTACAAGCAGGTGCGCTCAGTGGTAAATTTTGAAGTGTGGGAGACGTCCAGATAGATAGAAAAGCAAACCTGGCTTAAAGCACAGCCAGAAAGGCAGCCACTTTTCACCTGCTCCTGATCATACGGTTGGAAATCTCAACTCAGCTGACCTTGGCAAGGTAATATGCTGCATAGACAGCTCAGCAAACCTTTACTCATGTGGAATTAATGATGAGGGTATGAGCCTACATGGTAGAACAGTTATTTGGGCACTAACCCACTCATGCTTTTGCCTTGATGGCTTGACTGGCCAGACAGCTGTCTGGATGTGCTCCCTGACAAGGATAACTGGTGTGGTGAGTGCCGTAAGGAGACAGGCACAGAGTATTCAAATGCCAGAGGAGCTCTGAAATGCAGGCTACAACTCAGCGCCTGCAGGCTTCCTTCAGCTAAAATGATCACTGTGTCAATCTCCTCTTGGTCAAACCACACGAGAAGTGACAGTACTCCCTGTATCACAATAGCATATGGCCTTGAAAAGACAAAAAATTATAGTTGTGGGTATGACAGTTCAGTTGTGCCTGACACAATTTTTGTCCACTACCATGGACCTCTCTTCAGCGAGACTAGCATCCTTTGGTCTGAGGAACGCCATGGTGTGCATCCTCAGGTCCCAGAGCAGTGGAGTGGCCCCTTTCTTTGATAGCAAATGAAAAGGGAACATAATGTTGTCCAAAGACTTGGCCCTAGCAATAACATGCTGAAATGTGGAGGGCAATGTTTCAGTAAGAATATCAGTGGCTGGAGATTTATTTGTTTTCAAAATTTTGGCCAGAAAGAGAGTGAACCCTGGCCGGTGCTGGTTGCTCTCACCGTACGCAACAAGCAAACCTCACTGAATCCTCTGTACATCAGCCTTTATCAGGTCTGCAGGCAGAAGTTTTAAATATAAAATGTTCATGGGGCACTCAGTTCGTAAGTGAAAGCCTGAATGTTATCATCTCAGCTCCCTGACAGTCATTCCATCGGGATGGATTTCCAGGGCAAGGCCTGGAGGGATGGAGGTGGCACTGGGGGCAGAGAGAGAAGAAAGCATGGACCAGACTGCTGACAGCAGCAGAGAACATTTCTGTCCCTCCTCATCCCCCTCCATCCACAGCTCTGCATGCTGAATGTAAACCAATGGTTATGAGTGGAGTGTGCAACCCGTGACAATAGCCAGGAGACTGAGACAAGGCAAAAAGACTGTTGGAACAGATTTGAGAAAAGATAAAGGAGGTAGGTAATGGCATGTGAACCATTTTGATGGGTTGGATGAGGAAGGTCCAGGATCAGATATAGAACCCCAAAACTTCCTAACCTGGGGCAACATAGTCCTGGTGAGGATGGCTCATGTGGGCCTGAATTCAGATGAAGTGAAATGGTCTTCACTTTGTCCAAGCCAAGAGGACCTTGAAGCACGGCTTCACCTTTCCCATGTGCTTTAACTGCCAGACTGAGTAAAAGCCAGAGAGGACTCTCCATGTTTCCCTGCAGGCATACCTTGAGTGGGGCATGCTGGGCCCCATGGCCAGGATCACCCATCTGTGGAGCCTAGGAGGCCCGGGGATGAGGCGGGTGCTGGGAAGCTCAGTATGATCAAGGCTCGGGGAGCCTTGCACTGCCCAGGGGCAGAAATTTAGAGGCTCTGGTGGTAGCTGGCAAAAGCTAAGGAGGTGCAACGTGATAGGCAATGCCTCTATCCCTCTATGTCTTTCACTTGGGCTCAGTGCTGCCTGCAAATATTTCCTCTTTTTGCTCAAAATAGGCAACTGAAAAAGATTTTTAGTTGTCTCTCTAGTGTTTTTCTGCACAAAGATGCATTACATTCCTGATTCATCCTTGTCTAAATTTTTTACACTATATTTTTTATTAACTCCAAAAACACATTAAAGAAGAACGCAGTAAGGTTTAGGATCCTAAGTCCTATAGCAGGATTTGGTCCTTCAAATTATACTTACACTTTCTATCCTAAGCCTTCTTTTCCCTTCCCCAACTGAGTTCACTTCTTTTTTATGTGCAATGGATAACTGGAATGAAACAAATATGTCTCCTTCCTGTGTATTTTGCTCATTTTCTGCAAGTTGGGTCCCTTAGTGTTTGAAATTTCTTTTCAGGGATGGAGTTTTTTTATGACATATGTTGAACATGTGGTAAGTGTATGTGGTGCTTAGGGACATAGTTTAGTGGAGGACTTGGCAGTGCTAGGTTAACGGTTGGACTTGATGATCTTAAAGGTCTTTTCCAACCTAAACGAGTCTATGATTCTGTATCTATAGCCTTAGTATGAATTGTTAGGCAGTAAGGAGAAAGACTTACTACTGAGAGGCTTAAAGTTATAATTATTGCCATTTTGGAGAAAGTGGAGGGCTTATGCAAGTGTTTAAATTGATAAAGCAATTACATTTTATGCTAAAGGGTTTTTTTATTCCTATTCTCCTCTCACAAATACTTGTTGGAAACCAGTAGTTTCATTTCACTCCAATAAGCATCAGATTCCTTTGGGGAAAAGATTGGCTCTAGGCAGATGCTCTGTTTAGGCAACTTCTTTTCTTTGGAGGGAAAAGAAAAAGATGTCAACACAAACACAAGTCTGTGATTGATGAGATGTTTTAGGGCAGCGGGGAATATTTCCAGTTTTAATTTGTTATGCCCTTAACGATGAAGAAACTAAGGAGATCCTGAAAGCTTATTTAACTTACTTAAACTTACTTATTTGTTGGCCTCCTAAAGACTAGGCTTTTGCCAAGAATGAAATGAAATTTAAAAAAATAATCTTTTTCTTCTGTTGAGTTAGGGATTTTTTTTTTTTTTATCTTAAGTTAATTTTTGAAAGGCGTTATTTGCATTGGTACACAGCTGTGCCAGCCTGGCATTATGAATATGATTAAGTGTGTGGTAATAAGTCCTTGAATATAGTGTATTTTTATTATTTGACCAATCAGTCTAGCACAAAACTGACAATTCCTGTGGGCAATGTCAGCTGTGAGACCAAGAACTCAGTGGTGCCAGCGACCAACATCTGGTCTATTTTCTTAGAAAATCAGGATTGATTTTCTAAGAATAACTGAGCACTGTAACCAACGGGTATTGATTATTTCAGAGAATGAATCTCTCCTATTAGACTTGTTTCTTTGCCATTAGTAAGAAGACACTCACTAGGTAAAGGGATTTGAATCTTGAACAACTTGACAGGAAGCAACCTCTGTTTGTCACTCATGTCAGTTCAAATTTGTATAGACAAATTTATAACGTTCAGTCATATAAGAAACAAACTTTCCCTTAGAACTTACATGGACAAATAAGGGAAAAAGAAAGACTTTTATGTTATCACAATATTATTCTTTCTCATCTAGACAAGCCAGTGAAGTCTTCCTAAAAAGACATTCCCAATTCTGAATAAACTGCCTCCTTTTCCAAGCATTAGACTGATTTACTTGATCCTGCCTTAGGAACATATTATTTTTAGGAGTATTGCCCATTTGGTTTGCTAAACAAATACAACTGTAAAATTAATGGGTTTTGCCTGCCCTTGTGTGTTTAAGACCTCATTCAAAACAAAAACTTTTGGAAGGACCAAAAAATATTCCTCTACTGTATTTCCTGTCTCCGTTTTGATTTTCTCTAAGTTCTCTTTTTAATGTTGTAATAATTCTTATGATACAATATCTATTTTTCATTTGAAAGAAGGAAAAAAAAGTCTTATTTGCTCTGCACATCTAGTAGATGGTCTTGATTTTACCTTTCTCATTTTTAACTCATTTATAGACATGTAAGGTTTCTTCTGCTTCATGACAGGAGACAGTGTCATAAGAGGACACATAAAGGGTATTGCCTTGGCTTATAGCAGTTATATGAAGGAGGAGATGTGAGGAGGGACCATGTTACCAGGCAGCACCTCCAACAGGTAAAGCCCTTAGTATGTACTGTAGCTCTTTCAACACTGTGGCCAAGTGGTCTTTCAGCTGCTGAGCCCGTGTTCCAAACACAGCTTCTCTGAAAACGAGCAAGGTCCAGTTCGAGGTCAAAGATCCCAAAGAGCATGGATTGTCGAAGTCTGAAAATGCTCAGTGTGTGAGATATGGCAGGTCACACTCTACTTTCAGTCAAGCTCTGGATCATTGCGTTTCACTTCCAGCTTGTTACCCAGAGTCTGTCTAACTAAGAGGAGAATAATTTCCTCATCACCACGTGGTATCACTGGCAATATGATTTCCTGTTCCACCAGCACTGCCTTGCAATCCCAAATTAGAAAGGAATTGTTTATATTTTAGTGTCTCTCGTAATACAGATTTCCACCTTTCTTTTGCAGAAAGATGTTCAGCAAATGTGTCAGCAAATTGCAAGAGCTCTGTCTGCAGGCGTGGTTTCAGTAAGCCCCTTGTTAAAGATGGAACTCTCCCTAGACACTTCTCTGCAGCCAAAGATTTAAATATTCAAATAAATATTTAATGACTTGATGGTTTTCTTCTTCACTGGTGTGTGAATTTTCCTTTACACGCCAGAGGGACTAACAGAAGAGCCAAGTGGCTTGAATCATGATAACCATGTTGCCAGTAAACGGCAAGCTGTATGTTTTGATTGGCAAAGGCACTAAGGAACATACCAGCTGTGAATTATTTCTTCTCCCTGAGTAAGGGGGTTTGCGGGACAATTAAAAATAAAGCCAGGTAGTCTTGGGCTGGGAATGATAAGGAAGTTGGGGAAAATACTGAAAAGAGCTGAGATAAGTCCAGAATGAGCTTCCCTATGTTGTTCAGAACTGTGCATAGTTAGCATCTATATTCGAGCTACAGACTGCTCAACACACCTTTTATGGAGAGGGAGCAGATGAACCTGAATGAGGACAAAGACTCAGGAAAACCCACATGTATTGTCCTGACATAACCAACATTAGATTTTCTAAAGAAGAGTGTGTATGTAGGGGAAAGTTGTGAAATAACACTCTTAGTAAACTATGGAAAATCTTAGTTAAGAGATGGAAGTTGGAGATGGAAAGATCTTGTTAATCCATGTAATTCAAGGTTGTCACTCCAGGAGGGCTCCCTTGTGATATTTTCTAGCCTCACTTAAATTCTTATCTATGAGGTTATTACTTTCTCTTACTTTTTAGGAGTCATGATCATGGAAAGTGGGAATCCAGCCTTAACTGCTAAGAAGTTAAAATTTCTTGCAGCAGAATTCATGGTTCTGCTCCAGCAGAATGCTCCCTTATCCTTTCTCATTAAAAATGAGGGCTTTTTTCACCTGCTCCTCAAATGTCATTATTCTTGATATCTTGTTCCCTCAAGTACCCCATAGAGCATGCCTAAATGATGCTTTTTCTAATTAGCTTAGTGGAACAAGATTGCTTCAGTACCCAGTTAGCTGTGGGATACCTACAGGGCAGCACCAGTTACAGACCTTGATGGACACAGACTTAATTGAAGTTATGGTTAACTCTGTGGCTGGAGCAGCAGCATGTATAGATTGTATATAGATTTTTAGGTGTGTAATGCTAAATGACCGGCATTGTCCTATGTACTTTGTAGCCCCAAACAAAAAGCGATTACATGAATAGAGGAGGCCATTAAATTATTCCTCTCCTGCTGCCTTGAGGTGCCAGCCACTGAGAGAAGGCTGGCTAGACACAGCGAGGGGCCCAGAGGTGAACTGCCCCTGTGCACCACTTGTGGCCAGCTGCTGGCTGGGTGATGCCATCTGTGTGTCGAGGCACAGGCTGAAGGAAGGAAGCATCCCAGAAAAAGACACAATGCATTTTCCTTTTGCTGGCAAGAGAATGTATTGCCTTGCACATAAACCACGAGAAAGACTTTGTTAAAACAGAAAAAAAACCACATATTTTTCAGGTCAGTCTACCATGTAAACCATAACAAAATTTCTTGCAGGTATTTACATTTCATGCTTTCAGGTGAAGTAGGACAAACTGTACAGATTGCCAGGACTAGATGCGTTCTGAAGAATCTCAGACATAGAATTGCTAAACTATTACCCATGATAATAACACATAGTTTAAACCTTCAAGAATACCAAAGAAATTAAAGATGACAAAGGTAACTTCAGTCACTGAAAGAATGGTCTTGGAAAATGTAGACCAATGGCTCTAATTTTTCATCCTGGGAAATCAGTAAAAAAAACTAATAAAGAGTAGAATAAACAGATACTGGATAATACATTGCAGGAAGGAACAGGCAATATGGATGTTATCAAAGGCAGTTATGCCTCACAGAGCTCTTCTTAGAGTCCTTTGTAAGTAATGTATGTAGATCCATGTAGGATATATGGACCTTCTACAAGCTTTCAGCAAGATCATTTGCCAGAGGTCTTAAAAAACCCCCTAAACTCACTTAAAAACCCCATATTTACCCTTTGGGGTAGATAACTGCTAAAAGGTAAAGAATGAAAACTTTTAGCAATGGAATGAGGTTACTAATGTAGTCCTATGAGTCATGCATTATTGCAGGCTATACTGTTAAATATGCCTATACATGATTTGTGAGGAAAACAGAGAGGTGATGAAGTCTGAAGGCGATTTGGGATACTTAACTGGAAAGATGACTGGTAAGAAGCTGGAGTGTGATATCACAGTATTGGGCAACAGGGAAATAAAATGATAGGTGAAATGTAATGTAAAGTACTGAGCAGGGGCAAAAATGACAAATCCAGTCAATGGGCTCAAAATCAGCTACCAGCAATCACTTCAGATATGGCTTGTTTTTTATAATTTTTCCCAGAGTACCTGCAGATAGCTGCTATTGGCCAGACAAAATACTAAGCTGGATGAATTTTCAGTCTGAACCCATGTGGCATTTTGTTGTGGTTAGCAAATTTTGACTGAAAAATTGGGAAGAGATGCAGACTTCATGAGCCCACTTTAAATATTTTCTGCTTTCTTATCCTCTCTGTAATGATCAATTTTATCTTAAAATGTTTGAACCATTAGTACTGTAATATTGACAGAAGACAGACTTACAGGACAATACATGTAAGTTGTGTCATTCTCACCAGGCAATCAAAAAAAGCAGAGGAAACTCAGATGATATTGCAAAGGTGACAGAATTCAGGAATATAAGCATATGTAAATAATTGAATGCTTCTGTTTTAGGAAAGACATAAAAATTCATGTTCTAAATCTCTTCAGAGTTCATTGCTGATCCTGTGAGACACAAATAAAATCCTGTGTTTTGGACAAGAAAGGAATTTTAATACTAGCCCGGCAAAAGCTAGCACAGATGATTATATTCTATTTATGTAAATGTCAGAGACAGTTTTAACCTTTTTTCTTTGGTTTGTTTTTTTTTTTTTTTCCCTAGTATTCCTAAGTGTTCCTGTACCGACGCTGTATTGCACTTGCATTTGTTATATTCCCTCGTTGCTTTCAGAGGTTCCCTTCTGTGCCATTTTCAGAAGGATCAAGGTTCTCTGGAGGACAAAAGTGAAAAGCAGCATCATCAGTGCCTTGTCCAGGGCCTTTCAGTCTGACGCTGTCAAGCTGTCATACACCAAAAACACTCTGGCAGTGGCCTTTATGCACCAGCACTGACAGTGGAAGGAGCAGGGATGTGGGAGGGACTGGCCACTTGAGGACCACGTCCTGACTCAGGGCTGTCCTCTAGAAGTATATTAGCTGTCCTTTTCCCTCTGCTGTAGTCCATGCACACTGTAGGATGGAAAGGTGGCATCAAGGAGTGATACCCACCCTCAGAGACAGAGAATATTCTGTTTTCCCTAGACTTCTGCATCTGAAGAGCCATAGTGGAACAGATACTGTCTACTGTGCTGTGCCCTCTTGGCCAGGCAATGCCATGAAGTCAGGGTCATCTTTTATCCTGTTCCTTGATTTTTGTTTCTGCTTGCTCTTCCTCTAGACGCTGTCATCAGTTCTATACTGGAATGTGCTGCACATCTTTGAAAAGCATTATCTTACGTAGATCATAAGCTCAAGTGTTGCAAGTGTTTTGCGATCCTTGTGTGGCAGGGAGTGGAACCTGGTCTATTGCTGAAACAGAACCTCTGGAAAAGGAGGAAGAATAAATCAGAAAATTGTTTCTGTCTGGTGAAGTAGAAAAAAAATCTATGGAAAGAATTCCCGTTCATAAACTCTAGATTGCACTTGTAGTTTATTTAGCCCAGAACAAAGATTTGATATCTATTTCTTTTCTATTACAGCTTGTCAACTCACAACTGGAATTTTCTTTTTATAAAAGAATAGAAGAAGAAGAAGAAGGAAAAAAAAAAAGGTGCAGTGAGCCAGACCATAAAACAGTATTGGACTCTTTAAAATTATATTATAATTGGAATTTTTAAACCTATGTAGAATCATTACTGTGCTGAAATATCTGAAATAAAATATTTTCAACATAGAAGTTAAACAAAAATAAACACCAGTAGTACAGGGTAGGAAATTACAAATTGAAGCACTCAGTTTAAAAGGGATTATGGCTAATGTAAAATAGGTCTTTGACTTAACACTGCTCTGCCACTTTGGCAACTATGCACCAAGAGACAGTTGAACGGTTGCATTATTTGTGGCTATAAAATGCTATGAGCAAATTCAAGTTACAGAATAAATAAGCTGAGAAAATGAATTTTATGAGGAGTCCTCTTACACCACTTAGGCTTGCTCCTGTCTCAACAATGGTGATATAGAAAGGAAAACCAGAACAAGCTCCCTAAAAAGGGCAAAAACTGAGTGCCAAGACCACAGAAATCTGTGACTCTCAGTTTACCTTCAGTTCCTCCAGTCTGAGGTCTTTGGCTACCCACCACGCCGGGGCCAGTTTTTCTGAGAGAAGAAGGAATAGCTCTGGTTTCCAGTAAGAAAATAGCACACAGAGCCCACAATGCCTGCTGAGGACCAGCAGGTCCGTACAGGTAAACACCAAAGCGACTGCAGCTTTCCCAGGCTGGTGTCCAGAAACTTTTCCCCCCACCCTGCCCTCCCGAGTGACCCGGAGAAGCAAAGGAGGAAGACGGGTAAGACAATCAAAACCAAGGTGGGCCTAGCAGAGGGGTAGAAATGGAGATGTTGGAACTCCTACAACACCTTGCAGGTGCTTATCAGGTCACTGGAGCCTGTGGGGCTAATTCTGACCTAACCTGATGTCATACTGCAGTACTGTTACTCTGCAATTGGTTGTGGTGTGTTGCAATAACAGAGTGAGACCCTGTCATGGATGAGTGATTTAGATTGCTTAAAGAATCACCATCAAGGGTATTAGCAAAAGTGGTTTTAATATGATCTTGTAGAAGTGTCAAGGTTCACTCTATTAATTACTGCGTGGAAGAAACATACAAAGGAAAATTGAGTTACACTCAAGTTGGAATGATTCACAGAGAGATCGGGGATGCAAAAGGATAAGGAGGACCATCCCGTTGAGTCACGAGGTTCAGAGTGGACCCCCTTGCTTTCTGAACTTCTCCGAGAGGAGTCTAGGTGCAGCTAGGTCCAAACCTAGTCTCAGACTAGTCAATGGTTTATATCTAAGGGATTATACAAGCAAAATTTATGTAATGTTTCATTAGCATCAATTCAGTTAGTTACCAAGTTATCAATTAATTATCAATTCAGTAAAGTTACCAAGACAAAATCAAAGTTACTATACTACAAGATTATACGTGTTATCGGTCACTTACCAAAGATCTGCTGTTGGTAAAAGGTCTCTCTGCCTCAAGAAGCAACCTCAAGAGGTGTCCCAGCTCAAGGGGAGATCACCGCTATGCAGCCACGCTGTCTAGCAGGGAGAGCTCAAAGAAGGCACACCTAGGCTGTCATATTTATGGAATAGTCAAACATGGCTTGTAGTCAAATTACATGCAATGAGAAAGGTATGCATTTTGATTTTGTCTTGGTAACTTGCATGCTGAATTGATGTTAATGAAACATTCCTTTGTATGTTTCTTCCATGCAGTAATTAATAGAGTGAACCTTGCCATCGAACTTTGTTAAGTCGCACTTTTACAACATCATATTAAAATCACTTTTGCTAATACCTTTGATGGTGATTCTTTAAGCAATCTAAATCACTCATCTGCTACAAGTTGGCGTAGTCAGCAGGGTCCTAAATCAGGATCTGCAACAGACCCGGAGTGTCCTGATTTCAGCTGGGGTAGAGTTAAATTTTTCCCTAGTGCTGTGTTTTGGATTTAGTATGAGAAGAATGTTGCTAACACACTGATGTTTTTAGTTGCTGCTAGGTAATCTATTAGCCAAGGACTTTTCAGCTTCCCATGCTCTGCCAGGTGCACAAGAGGCTGGGAGGGAGCATAGCCGGGACAGTTAGCCCAGCTGGCCAATGGGGTATTGCATGCCATGTGATGTCATGCTCAGTATATAAATAGGGAGCGTGGTCCACGAATTAGCAATTGCAGCTCGTTATCAGTCAGTGGGTGGTGAGCAATTGCATTGTGCATCACTCATTTTGTATATTCTACTATTATTATTATTATTATTATGCTTTCCTTTTCTGTTCTATTAAACTGTCTTTATATCAATCCATGAATTTTACTTTTTTTTTCCTGAATGCCTCTCCCATCCCACTGCGGGGGGCGGGGGAGTGAGTGAGCAGCTGTGTGGTGTTTGGCTGCCAGCTGGGTTAAACCACACCACTGAGTTAACTGTTTAATCTTTGAGAAAGTTTGCTAAAAGTACTTATGAACACTAAGACCTCTTGTAGTGACAAATTTTCTAGCTGCATCAGTTACGGTTAAAAGCAAGGGATTCAGATTGTCACAGGGTAAACATGTTGCTTTGTAAGCATTTATATCTTAATTCTTTAAAATTTATTACAGGGCTGGGAAAGAAGCAGCATGTGAGAGAAATGGGATGACAAAAAGATGTATGGCAAGAACCTGTGATTATTAACTGAAACAATTCAGCATAGATTGTAATTCCACCAGTGTGACTCTGCTGATTTATGCCAAATGAAGCTGGGGTTGTTTGTTTGCTTGTCTTAATTACATTTAAAAAGTAAAGTATTCATTTCTAATCCTCCTGTTTGCAGAGAAGTGCTTGAAAACGTAAGTGCATCTAATTGTTCGAAGAAGCAGAATGCAATTATAAGAGAACCTAATAGTATTATTATTTAATCTTGTGGTATTTAAAGAAAAGTATTCCTATTTTTTTCAGCCTGTTTTCAGAATTTGATAGGAGTTTGGTATAATGGTAGTTTCCCACATGTTTTTGTGTATCTTTCAAAGAGTGCCAAAAAGACAGTAAACATTACTTAAGGTAAGAAAGCTTTAGCATAAAAATTAGGCAAGTTTGATGGTAGTAGATGTAGTGAATTTAGTAACTAAATTACCTCCTGCTTGTCTGGAGAAATTTATTAATTGCATCCTGTACAAAGACTCCTAGAAATTTTTTACTCTAGAATTTGAAAATACCTTTTCTCAGAATCTCACACCAAAATAGTTGAAACCTTCTTTAACTGAATGATCAGAATAAAATAACTGAAATCTATGACCACATTGAAATTAATTACAAACTTCTTATTCTTTTCAGAAGGATTTTTTTCTGATGAATTTAACATAGTAGAGTGTGCTGGTTTGGTCATACTAGGGATTGAATTCTCTGTCCACCAGCCAGATACAGAACAAGAAGCAGCACGTACAATCTACCAAACCTTTTCTTACTTTAATGGCTTGCCTTTAGTGGTGATCTGCCAATGTTCACTGAGTTACTGGTTTTGCTGCTGAGCCAGCCTATAGAGAATCTGTTTGCACGGGATGTTTTTCCTGGGCTCTGGAAAGAGAAGAGGCAATTATTTTCTCATGCTTTTCAAAGAATGCAAACCCAGGAGAGGGTGAACTCAATGGCTTGGAGGAATGAAGAGTTCAGGTGGGAGGTGGGGGACACAACAACTTTGTGCTGCACCTCTGCATGACTGTGCCGTGTGTTTGTGTGGTGTTCTCACAGGCACTGGCCGGGGGGTAGGGGGGAAAGACTAAACCCTTTCTGATACCTACATGCCTGTCTTCGTCACAGACCAGTCTACTTGGTATGACAAAAAGCCCCAGACACCATGTAAATGTAGAAAAATACTCAGTGATGTGACAAAGATCTTTGCACATGAGCAATAAACATTACAAAGATGTCTAAATATTCTTCTCTGCCTAATATTCTTAAAGAATACCAAAAAGAGTCAAAACTGACACTGAGGTAGCTGTAGGCCCCTTCTATTCACAGCCAGGTGCTCCAGAGCGGGGGGGACCTTGCAGCTACAACTGATCAAGCATTTCTGCTCCATCTATTTATAATTCAGTCCCTCCACATGGATTTCTTTTTTTCTTTTTTTTTCTTTTTTTCTTCTTTTCCTTGAGGACGTCCCGATTTTGCTGAGACCAGCAGTTTTCCAATAGCAGGTAGCATCCAAGGCGTTGGCTTGCCCCCCCTCAACACCGAAGAGCAGTGCTTCAAAGAATGGCCTATGAGTCAAAGGGTGTTTTGGGGGTGACAGTTTTGAAGAGTGCCTCACTGGTCACGCTGCCACAGAAGCGAGGTCGTGTCCCCCCCCCGGGACCCCAGCACTATGGGGAGTTGGATGCAGGCAGAGGTTTTGCAGGCGTGTTGGGAGCTAAGTTTTGCATGTACAACATGTAACTCAGTCATTCTGTAGGTGAGAGAAAGTTCAGGCATGCAAAGAGCCATACGAAACCCTATAAGCCAGATAAGATCATTCAAGAGGCAGCTCTTACACTGACTACTGCAGCCTTACTTGCCCACTGAAAGGACAGCAAAAGTGTTTTTAATTCAGGCCTATGCTGTAGCCTGCAATGTCTTTAGTTGTTGGACCTCTGGATGAGTTCAGAAAAAACTTATACTAGTGCCTTTTGTTATTAGATCCTCTGCTGGGAACTTTCATTTCAGTGGATTTTCCCTCTATTAAGCAGGAAAAATCTTAGAAGTTCTTGCAGAATGGGAAAAATATGTTGTCCTCAGCGCTGCTTGCAGTCAGGTAGCACTGTTCGGGCATAGAGGGGCTCCTCTGAACACACTGAAGTGCAGGCTTGAACCATTGTGGAATGAAAAGTGATTTCTGACAAAAAATAAAACTTTGTTTTGACCACTATTTCCCATAGTGGTTTTCTTTTTGAAAACATAAATAAATAAAAGAAAAACATCTGTCAGTGTCTGCAAGTTTTTTGTACATACAGTTTTTATTTTAAAAATGAAAAAATATGCTGAAGAATTAAAAATATATAATTTGTAAACATATCCCAGTAAAAATATTTGAAACTTTTCCAATATTTCCTCTTACTTCTCTTGAATGTCTTTGTTGCCTTATAGCTTATGCATCAGTTTATCTGTGTCTTGACCTGAATTTCAAGCCAGTTATGCCAGACAGAAGTTTAACATTTGGCATGTGACAGATTTCATAGGAACACCTTTGGTCATGAACCTGTGGCTCTTTAGTGTCACTGGTGAATCTCAGCAACATTTGTCTTTCCCTGCTTCTCCTCTGCTGTGCTTTTTTGTGACCTGCTCCATACAGAAGTTGGAATGGATTTATTGAGCCAAGCAAGTGTGGCAGCACTTTTCACAGAGAGAAAACCGCTCGAAGAAAGGTAAAACTCCCACTTTTACATTTCTAACGCTGCTGTGGCTACAGGAGCACAATGAGCACAGGCACGGCTGCAGTTACAACCAGCAGCATGGCTTCTGGTGGCAAAGGTTTCCGTGTGGCTTATCACGACTCGCTTCGCGGCTGCTTATCACTGATTATTCCTCTACATTTCTAGATGGGGTTTTCTCTAGTTGTTCAGTACCCTGGGCCTGATTCAGCTTATTTTTAATCATCCGCCCATCCCTGAGAGCTCCTGACTCGCCTGAAGCCCCGGGGCTGCGCGGCGGGATGGTATCGCTGCGGCTCTGCCTCCTTCCCACGCACGGCTTTGTGCCCACGGCTGCACCTGCCGCCAGGCTGCCGGCTAAGAATAGTGCCCCGTTAGCCGGAGTTATCTCCAAACTGCCGCCCAAGGAAAACAGATAGCGAAAACCTCGGTGCTGCTGAGGGTCACAGAGGAGGCCTGGGGCTGAGATAAAGAGCATGAGGCTCTTAGGGTGCCAGCGGGGCACTTCGAAAGCACTATCTCCTTTCTGCCCGTGTGTCTACCTCCAAGCACCGGTGTGCTCCGAGTGCCGGAGTGCTCACCAGGAGATCCACGGGGAGTTCGAGGACAAGATGACAGTCGGATTAATGAACTCACAGAAACTGAGCTTCACCTAACGCTGCTGTCAGGAGGAAGGTTTTGTTTCAGCGGCATAGCGACTGCAAGATGAAAAGGGCCAGGAATGAGAGGGGAAGGCGAGATGGTGTCTCGCTCTGTAATGCAGTTTCCTGGTGGGGGAAATGCTTCTCATCCTGTGGTGCTCTAGAAAGACTCCCACTGAGCAGAGCTAACTGGGCTCACAGGACTCGGGATTTATTAGTGCTCCATTGCCCTCGTAATGCTTTGATGCCTGTCTCATGTGGTTCCATTTGGTCTCAGTGCAGAGTGCAGGAGCTCTCCCAGATCCCCAGTAAGGACGCACATGGTGTCCACATGTTAGGCTACAGGCTGAATGCTCAACCCCCTTCTCCTCCCTCACTCCCTCCTTTCCACGGGAAGGGCAGCTCAGGTGGGTGCTCTGGCAAGTCCCTTCTTTGGGGGTCAGGCCAGGAGCTAAGCCCCTTGCCGAGCAGTAAATACAAATTCTCCCACCAGGACCACACTCAAACCTGGACCTCTTGTTGTAAGTCTGGTGCTCTTCCAGCAGAGCAACCCAGAGGTCCATTCACCTGGTGCACAGTGTCACAGGAGACACCCACCACCCATCATGGGGGCAGTCTCGTGGGCCAGACTTGGGACAGCTTTTACCCCAGAGCTTCATGGCTGCAGGAGAAAAATGACATAATTTAAGGCTGTCCTTTTTCTTGGTTTTTAGCTTTGACCCATTCCTGAGTCTTAACTATGAATTTGCGTTTGGTTTAAGCTGAGGTGCTGGAGCGTGTCCAGAGAAGGGCGACAAGGCTGGTGAAGGGTCTGGAGAACAGGTCTTATGAGGAGCGGCTGAGGGAGCTGGGGTTGTTTAGCCTGGAGAAGAGGAGGCTGAGGGGAGACCTTATTGCTCTCTACAACTACCTGAAAGGAGGCTGTAGAGAGGCGGGTGTTGGTCTCTTCTCCCAAGTAACAAGTGATAGGACGAGAGGAAATGGCCTCAAGTTGCGCCAGGGGAGGTTTAGATTGGATATTAGGAAAAATTTTTTCACTGAAAGGGTAGTCAGGCATTGGAACAGGCTGCCCAGGGAAGTGGTGGAGTCACCATCCCTGGAGGTGTTCAAAAAACGTGTGGATGTAGCGCTTCGGGACATGGTTTAGTGGGCATGGGTACTGGGTTGATGGTTGGACACGATGATCTTGGAGGTCTTTTCCAGCCTTGGTGATTCTATGATTCTATGATTCTATGACAGTTTCTTGCAATCGATAGATTTATCAGGGCAAGCGGAGACAGTCAATTTACATTTCGATAAGCGTGCTTGCAAATGGTTTTTTGTCCTTGCGGACAGAGAAGTGCAAGATGTGCTGTTCATTCACTCTTATGCAGTGACTGACCAGCTGCAATTCCCTTTTCCTTACTCAGGACTTTGAAATCTGTTTTCGTCTAAAATTCCACTGCCGTAAACTTGTAAGCAGCATTCCTTCTACCGACAAAAGTATGGTAAATCCAGTATGCCAGAGAATTTATTTTCCTTTTTTCCCCCACATTATAATGCACGCTGCTAAAAAAAGTACAGATATTTTTAAACACTACATATGTATTATCCAATGGTCTTGTAATTTGATGTTCCTGCCTTTTAAAAAAATGGTAATTTCACTTACATATAGAAATTATTCAGCTATAAAGGCTACAAATAGAATTGCCTCATTAATCCACTCTGAAATCATTTATTCTTATGATCAAAATCATTTCAAAGAGAAGAAATCATTTATCATTTTTTATATAGCTAGTTACACCCCGCTTCATATGCACAACAAGAAGACATCAGTAGCATGTCACACTCGATAAATCAGTGCGTTAAGGTCTCAGGCATGTGGTTCTGTTACAGCAATTCAATGTGCATCAGCTGAATGAGGACTGGCAGCAGCTAGCTCGATTCTTAACTTGTAGCAAGTGTAAGGTAAAACACATCAGAGAGAAAAAGAGGTGGATGAAGAACATTCACCTTGGCAGTCCCGATGACTCAGGAGGATTGGGAAAACTTTTTAAATGACAATAACTTGATTGTATGTCTGAGCCCCAAGATTTATGGAAAGGGAAAGCTGAGTGCTTGAGAAAAGATGCCAAACTTCATGGATGTGAGAGAGACGAGGAGATTACACGTGGTGAAGCATCAGTCCCGTGGCTTTAAGCTTCTGCTACCTCTACGGTGAGAATATAGATCACATAACTATCTGAATTTAAAAGCTATTGCTGTGCAGTTAAATGGATCCTGATAAAATGGAAAAGTAAATAACGCCTAGGGGTTGTGTGTGCGTTTTTGTTACAATATGTGAGCAAGGCCTGGAGAACCACTGCACTAATGCTCCACTGAAAGGACATCCAACCTAGGAAACCAAAAAATATATAGGGAGGTTATGCACAATACTAGGCTCAGGTTGAGCCCTCCATCTGAGGAGAGAAGAAAGAGGGCTCTGTTCAGCCTGAGTGAAGTTGACGCTCCTCATCCTCCTTCAATAAGGTGGCTTAATAAATAAATTACAAGTGTATGGCAAAAGAGTTAAAGCAAACTAGCCCTATTTTAGCTGACATAAAGAAAACTATTTCTGCGGGAGATATCTTACATGTGGGTGTTGGTTCAGTGGACCCTATCCATCCCAAACTGGACAAATGAAGTTGTGCTAGACAAACAACCTTTGTTTTCTGAACTCAGGCACTTAGTCATCAGTAATTATTTAGAATGGGTAAAAGAGCCAAAACACTTCATAAAGCAATATTTTTTTTTTTGTTCCTCAGCTATTGCATCTGCTGCTTTTCCACAACCACCTTAATATTAAAATGCTTCTCTTGGCATGGTGCCAGCCATGGGAGAAACAAGCTGGTTTAAAGTAGCCACATGCCAATCACAATCATAGGGCTGCTCCACACACATCGAAATGTCTGGTTTATGGGAATAAGCCACCGCAGCTCCTATCATCAGGCAGCCAAAACCTCGTGATTTGTATGCGCCAAGACAATTCAAGGTTTGTGTGCATAGAAACCCTGTTAGGCAGAGATTGAGATCTAAGGAGGAAGGACTCTCTGCCAAAGGGAGATTTTTTTTTCCCGTGGTATGAAAAATAATAAAAATCGAGCCATTTAATTAAATGCCTAAATGTGGAACTGGCTTGATCCATTTACTTGCAAATATCCTGGAAAACTATCTGTTAGTTTCTGTATCCTGGACTTTGAGACAATTGCAGCTAGTATTTTGCTTTTGCGCTGGACTGTGTATGGAGCAGTTTAGAAAAAACCAGAAGAAACACATGGTCTGTTTTTCAGACCTGGCTGGGATGTGTGTATGTGCATCGGGATATTCCTCTCTCTGCATGTGGTACCAATATGCATTGTTACTCACATCCTTCCCATCCCACTGCCTGCTGAGTACCTGCTGAAATGGTTGCTTAAACAGGGAGCACCGCAGCAGCCTCTGCATCTGCATGCCCAAGCATTTGAGAAGCTAATGCTTGCCATCCCTGACAAATGTCAACGCTTTGAGTCAAACTTCATGTTAACATTATCCCTGAAGCTTCTTTCTCACGTTCTTTTTTCAGCCTCACTGAAAGAACACACTGAAATCTCTTTTGCAGCATCTTCAGTAATGGATGGATTTCTTTTAACTGGGAGATTAAGGGCCTGTCAATTTTAGCTGGCAGAATCAAAGGAGGTGCAGGCCACCATGCTCACGGTGGCAACTCACACAAGCAACCTCATGAATTTAGCAAAAAGGTTAAAGAGTGAAACAAACACGTGAAGCTCTGGCACAGATTTGACCTGGTCCATAAAGGCGCCAGTCAGAAGCCCTGGTTTCTAGTGTAAATAGCCCACACAAGCCAACTGGAGATGGCAACGCTCCTACAAGGATGCTAATCTGAGTAAAATAATAATAGAAAAGGAAAATGGAACCAGAAAGGTTCTCAGGATAGCATCTCATTTTCCTCCCTGCTTTAAGGCAAACTTACCTATGTCAAAATCAACGCTGAGATACATATGCCTAACCCAAAGGATTGCAACCCACCTCTGAAAGGGACCAGGGCTGAGAGGTGGTGGTGGCAACGGTGCCTGCGACTTCTCCTCCAGCACATGCGTTGCCTACACACGGCAGGTTACTGCTGACCGGCTGTGCCGCAGCCAGGCTGCTCTGTGCCAGTGTGTCAGTGCCAGGCACTGTCCCAATGCCAGGCTGCTCAAGAGCGGGGAGCTGTTGCTGTTGTGGCCATCTCTGCTTTAAGTCTACAGCAGAGGCTTTGGTAAGTGAAGGGATAGAGGCTGTTGCCTCAGTAGGGGAGGCTGGCAACGGGTGATTAACAGTAGCATGGAAGTGTGATGGGTGTGGGGGTCCTTTTTGGGAGGGTGAAGCTTTACGGTGGATGAGGCAGCTGTTATGGACAAAGGGTTTATAGCTGAGAAATTACGGGGAAAGAAGAAGAAGATAAGCCATGGAGATAGGCTACTGATATGAATTTATAGTGGTAGCATCTTCCTCCTCATGCAGTGTACTGTGTTAGTAAAAATAGTTGCATGAAATTAAAGAGGATCACAGGGCAGGAGGTTGTCTCTGTGTGCCATCTGATACTGCTGTTGGTATTGATGGCACCCACATGCGTGGGTTTAGGAAGCCCAGGTTCAGTCTGTTCTTAGACACCTCCAGTGATAGAGGGTCTCCTCTGTCCTGAAAGTCTTCCGGTGCTTCACTAGGACATATCTTTCACCTTTGCCTTGTTCAGGAGGCAATTTATAGACTATACTTACACTAGTCTCCAATTGATGTCCAGTCTGATTGCAGTGAGAGGATCTCTTTGCTTGAATGTAGGAAACATCATATACAGCATCAGGTAAGATAAAATACGGTCAGAGGATTGCTTATTTGCTGAACCAGAGCATGCATCAGTTTGGGTGAAAACAACAGGCAAAGTGAAAAAGACCCATCTTTGGGAGGCATTAAAAATCAATATGAGAATAGAAGAGCAGGATGCTTTAAAGTCAGCTGGCTGTTACCCAGCAACAATATTTGTCAGTCACACACTCAGGGACAGGCTGCTTCTGCCTATGCTGATCTTTTTCAGGTTGATCTTTTCTGCAATGAAATGGGCATTCGGCTTTTCTCTCAGTTCTGCCCAGCCACCTCGGAAGCACCACGACAGACTCACTTCACCATGCCTCTATCTGAAGCTGGTACAAAGATCTGGACGTGTGCGGTGTGGGGCTTGAACAGGCTCATCTTTTCTTTGAAAATCCAGTGAAGTACCTCCACAATGTAATCCTTAGAGTCACCTACTAGGAACCGGCAGGCTTGACCCCAGCTTCTGTTCCATCTAATGTAGCTAAAATAAATGTAAGTTCGTTCCTCATCTCTGTTAAGAGCTGCCACCTAACCAGACTGGGGGGTTGGGGGCTGGTTTGGATGGCCGTTTTAAGGCCCAGTCTGCCTAAATACATCCTGCTAGCCTGCAAGAGGCATTAGCTTGACTGCTTCAAATTTTGCTCCACAGTTACCACTATCTCTAGGCTACACCAAAGAAATGGTGAAGAAGCCATCCATGGGTCGAGGTCCAGCTAGGCTGCTAGAGCTGCATCCCCCGAGCTGCCCTCCCTGCAGAGCTCCTCAGCCTGGGCCCGTCCCACACTGAGTTGTTGCAAACACACACAAAACTCCTGTGAGAACTCATTGAGTTGCACCCTGCATGGGAAACCACAGTATTTCAGCCCCTGTCCTCCAGTGCCCCTGCAAAGCTTTGTAGGAGCTGGTTTCCCATGCTTGCCCTCCTTTCTTGAGCACCCTCACTGTCCTAATCTGTCGACTGTAGCTCTGTGATCTGGGTAGTGCTGTCAGCATCTGTATAATGCCCAGCTCACCCTGTACCTTGGGTAATTCTAGAAAATGACCATGTCTGAGCAGCGAGACATTTGCAGCCAGACTGAGAGGCATACTTCACTGGGAAGCAAGCGTTGGTTGTAGGGAGCACAGAGAAACGGCAGGGAACTCACGCTGGCTCCTGCCTTGTGCAGAGCCGTCCTTGTGTAAGTTCACCGAGAGGTGATGTGCCAGTAACGCAGCTGTGCCATGACTCTGAACTTGTGCAACACCACAAGTGTTTCGGACAAGTGACGGTGTCACGACGTCTGTCATACTAGTCTTGTGCCCCGCTCTGTACACCAAGTCCTGACTGTTCCTGGGCCTCCCTTCCCACCGCTCCTTCATCGCATGGCCAGGGCAGCCACGCCTCTCTCTCCAGAAAAAGCAGGAGAGGCTAAAGCAGGTCATGTCCTTCCCTGCCTTCCCTACTCCATCTGCCCCAGACCACCCCTCTCCCCTTAGCTTGGTGCCAGCTTCATGCTGGTGCAGGTGTGGGGTGAGAGGGACATGCCAGTGAGATTCCTGGGACAAGCGCAGATGGGAGGGATTCAAACTGTTTCAGAATTTTTTCCCTGAAGATCTCGCCAGAATTGCAGATGAGACATTTTAATTTCAACGCAGTGCCATTTTCCAATAGAGCAGCTTTCTGGTCAGTCCTGCCCCATGACTGAGCGGCCTTGGGGGCAGCTATACAGCTGAGCGTGTAGCTGAGCGGTTCTGCACCTTGCTTGAGCTGACTTGATAATACGTGCCGTGGGGAAAGAGTGTGTGGAGCAGAGGGTGCAGCTCTGTCCCTTTGCTGTTGAGTGAAAAAGTGGTTAGTAGGTGTGGGCCTGTGTGCCATTGTCAACAGAGGGCTGCTGGTTTTTGTTTCCTCCCTGGATAATTATGCATACAGTGAATTTCTGAGTCACAGCACAGCAGCCCAGCAGATCAAATCATTTGTCCAGTACTGGAATAAGCTAGTGTGCAAGCCTGAAATGGTGACCTGGCTCTGTTTGCTCAGCTGACTGCGGTGTAGCAGTTGCTAATTCCACTGCATCCCCTCAGAGCAAAAAAGGAGAAAATGTAGCAACCAGCAACAGAAAACACAGAGAGACTCTGTATTCCTCTTTCCACTAAATATGCCCAAATGCAGGCAGACAGCTCTCTCCCCTCACTTCCCTGAGCGCACAGTGTTTGCTTTATCCGGTGATGTAACAGATTGCTAAATAATAGACAAACCTGATATGAACTCTCCTACTTATCTCTGCGCCGGTGCTTGCACGTGGAAGAATCCTGTTGCATTTTTCACTTGATTTTAACAGCTTTATAACCAGCGATACGCCAGTGCCCTCTGCTGGAAAAGCACGAGCAGTCGTGCCGGGCGAGTGGGAAGGAAAACCAGAGTGGAATTTTGTAAATGTGCAATATTTACTGCACTTGGAACTGGAGTGCTGTGAAATGCAGCACGACAGGGCCAGCGGGAGCCCTCCGCCGTCGGGCAGAGCAGGATGCACTCCCCTACCACGGCCCTCTTCTTCCCTTGCTTCGGTGGGCTTCCAGGATGGGAAAAACCTGGCAGCAGAAGGAAACATCAGACCAGAGTTATCAGCATTCGCTCTTTCTCCTACACTTCACATATGGAATACAGTCGGGATTTTTGAGAACTCTTTTCTGTCTAAAGCTATGTTTTTTGAGAACTCTTACTACAATAGTCTGGATACAAAGTGCCCAGTTTAGGCTATGTGGTACATGCTGAAGATTCAAGCTGGCATTTATTTTGTAGGGTAGTTCATTCAACATACCTCGAGAAAACCATGTCATTCAAACTGCTGTCAGATGGCTGTGGTTATACAATCCATACGGACATCACCACAATATGCACTCCTCATGAGTACCAAATCTGGGCTTAATCTAAGACCAATAGCAGCATTGGCTTTGAGCGAGCAGACATATCTGAGGAAGGGCTATCTTTCCAGAAAAGGTTTCCATGAGATTTAGATAGCTATTTCTGGTGTGGTGCTTGAACCTTATCAGACTGATTTCTCATCATGAGGGGCATTATGTTCTTCCTGAACTACAGAGATGATATTGCTAGGTTAGCCTCTAAGCATCAAAATACTGGAGTTGTTGCCTTGAAGAACCATGGCAGATCTTGAGGGTCAAAAATACTAGTTTTAATTGACAGGTGCACAAATAGCCATGGTGGCGTGTTTCACCCACTCCAGTGGCCTGCCTCCATCACTGGTCAGGGTGACACATCCTGGGGAAGAGGCAAGAAATCATGTGGAAGGTGTAAAAAGATGCAGAGCAGACCTTGGCAACTACCCTTTCCCTTCCCCTTCTTCCCTTTCAGTTTCCTTTTCTTTCTTTTTCCATTTCCTTTTCCCTAGCACTGCAGCAAATGATTGTCCTGGCAATGGAAGTGCCACGATGGGGCCAGGAGCTCTGGAAATTAAACAGACCGAGTAGCCAAAGACCAGCTAAGCGGAGGGTGAAGGGGAAAGCCTCCTCAGTATAGCAGCAGTTGGAGCACTGGGCATGAAACGGATGCTCCACAGACTGGTTTGCATCATTGGTTTCCCTGACATTAACTTCTAAGCCCTTTGCCTAATTTGCTGACCCATATATGGTTTTATGTCTTTATATATAGTAAATGCGTAACAACTTTTTATAATGGCTCTATGAATGACACACTGCTGCCCTGTAACTTGGTAGCTGTCCCTGTGGTTACATAGATACGCCTTTCAAAAGTAATAAAATGAAGTGGCATTTTATGTAACTCAATGGGTTACAGTAGGAAGCTGTTAACAGTAGAGGATTAAAATAAAATTGTTCTTGATATTTAAAAAGTGATGAAACAAGGAGAAAAATAAATCCACCCCCAAACGCTGCAAATCACTCCTTACAAGTTTGGCATCTGCCAAGATCCTACTTGGAAAAAAACCCCTGGGCTCCTTCCCTCAGAGGGTCCTCCCACACCGTTCACGGCATAAAGCTCAAGGGTAGTGTTCACTGTCCACAGACATACATGGACAGACCGTCCACAGGCACACCCAGTGTCCTCATTAATAAATGCCACTTATCACATGGGGTTGTTTTTGATTGCTTTCTAAAAATATTACTGCTAAATCTTCATATTCTGTGCATTTTCTGTGATGACTTAAATACAGGGTAGCAGATCTGACACATTTCAGCAGGCTTCCGTGTTCTTTAAAGGTAAACATGGAAAGGTAGGCCATTAGTGTGTTCCATTTAATGTTTATATTTTAGTGTGTATTAATCAAGTGATTGGCTGACTAAAATATTTCAACAGTGATCAGTCAAAGTATGATTACAAGTTAAATCAAGTTATTGATAATGAGAGACTACTTTCAGCTGGAAAGAAGCATATGAACAGAAGTAACTCCTGAGTTTTAGATTATTCATTTGTATTACTTCTAAAAGATCATCCCAGCATATTGTCTGTTGCCTTGATTTTCCTTTCATTTCTATGACATGACTACTACCATAAATAAATAAACTTGCGTAACTTTCAGATCGTTCACTGGATGCGGCATTAAGTAAATCTCAAAAGGGAGAAGCATATTCTGCAAAATGCATTCTTCTGAGGAGATGGAGTTAGTCTTGCACGTTTATTTCCAACATTTTGGCTAGGCATGTACCTGTCTCGCATACTTAATAAACACAAGATTATTTTGCAGAATTCCACTGAGTAATTTTTGCCATTAAACACTCAAAAAGAAAAAAAAAATCAACCATATTAAAAGACTTTAATTATTTGGAGCACTAACATCAAGAATGTTTACTTGAAAATGTTTCTTTCCACTTTAGTCCATCTTCAAACCTGTTACACTATATTCCACTGACTAGTATTACAAATTACACTGACATGTTTCCTCATACTTGTAACAGATACAACTACAGTAAATTGTTTCACAAGGTGTTTGGAAAAAACGTAGGTAAGAAATTATTTTTTCCCTCTCCTTCTATGATGAAGCAGAAGTTTAGTTTTGAAGTAACAATAACAGTCATTATAGAGCTAAATATATTTGACATATTTAACCTCACAAATAAATAAATATATACAAGGGAGGTTACAGTATGTCAGCTACGAAGTAGAAGCTTTACATTGTAGAATTGAGAGCATTCAAGAGCATCTAACTGACACAGACAGTTTAAGATTACTACATGGTAGTAAAAAAGAGAAAAAAATCTTAAATCAGCAAAAATATAGGTAGCTGTACATTAAGCTGATGATTAGGTTACAGCTCAGCTTCAGTCAGGATACTGTGTTTGCTTTTTATTTATCTTTTACTAATCTATTATGTTTTATTGATTCCTCATTTTTTCAGGAATGTTTGGTTTTCCTTCTCTTCACTTCTGAACACCTTAATCAGGTAGAAATCTCACAGTAAGCTGCTATATGAACACTATTATCTACAGTAGTTAACCAAGTGGGATGATAAAATATAAGTTCAGTAAATGCTTGTACATAATCTCTCCCTAAATTATTTCCCTTATTAAAGATATCTGATAACACTCATCCCTGTGTAATTAATAATTACATTTTAAGTGAATCGGGTTGACTTTCATTCATGCCACCACTTAAGCATTTGCAGTTACGAGACTGAGGTTTCATTAAGGTCCGTGTAGCGACAGCAGTGTTTCTGGACGGAATACCGTCAGGACATCCTCCTCCCGCCGGGTGTTTGCAGCCAGGGAAAATACGCCATTTGTGCGGTCACAGCATTAAAGGATCTCTGCACGCAAAAGCGCGTGCAAAGGGCAGAGAAAGGCACAAATCCACATCCCTAATCACTGAACATCCACCTGCTTGGCAACTGAAAAATCTCACAGCACAACTTTCTGGTCACTTTCTGAATACAATTAATTAAATATTTGGCTAAAAATATTTTGGTAAAAAAACCCACCCTTTTTAAAGATGAAAATTTCCATGAGGAGACATTCTCCTCTGAAAACATTATTTGAAAATATATTTGATGTTCTGGCCCATGCTTTCAGCGACACGTGCAGTTACAATTTTTCTAAAACCTGTCACGGAGCAAGATGTGCTTAATGAGGAGAGATGCACTTTTGGCAGCCATGGCCGCGTGCTGATGTGTCACACATTTATAGAGATTAAAACAAGTAAGCATTTTATGCTCTCTTCTCTTCACACACACACATAACTCAGTGTCGTTATGCACACAGAATAGCAATGCGAAATTCCCTAATGTTGCCTGAACACTATTTAAACTCTGTGCCTCCAACAACCTCAATCAAGTCAATCAACCGGGGGGCAGGAGGGGATACTGATACTGATAACGTTATGTGCCCAGAAAGATGTTATTTATTTATTACTGGTAAATGTATTCCAGGTTATTCTAATGTTGCAATGCCATCTGATGGAGGTGTCTATACATACAGTATATCTGAATACAGAGACTGACAAATGAACCCATGGGCTTACAAAGTATTCATCTTGTATTTAAATACTTAAACTTAAGTTTTAGCACCGTTCATTGTTTTTAGATTGTCTGTGGTACACATTGTGGTTTCCTCTGTCATATTTACTGTGTGCATTATCATAAAAATATGTGTGGAGAGAGATCTAGGTATATAATTATATATATCTATATATAGTTGAATGCCTTCTATTTTGTTTAGTGAAAAAGAACATTAAACACAGAATTGCGATGGGAGATGCCACATTTCATACATACCAATCAATAAATGTTGAAACATGACCTTGTGTAAAGTTTGGATTTACCTGTGTACTTGTTCTGCACAGATGCAAATGATACGTACAACTGTCTCTTTCCATACATATCAACAGGCTTAAAATTTGCAGGAGTTACTAGCAAGCTGCATGCCCTTCTCAGCCAGCACATCTATATAGCGTTTCTATGTACATGGATACAGAATAGCCTGAATTTACAGCACATACTGTTTTGGTAAGCAAGATTTGCATGATTAGGTCTATTTAGTCAAAAATGGTTTAAAATAACCCTTTAACACCAGTGTTAGGGTTTTACTCACTTACAAATAAAGAACAGATGGCACCAGACAGTCAAGAAGCAAGAATCTAACAAGTGTCGTAGGGGAAATCCATATTCTTCAAAAGAAAAAGACCATCAGTAAACTGTTCAATAAGAGCTTGCCTGTACTGTGTGACATGTCTGCTATTTTCTCCAGGAGTCAAGCCTTGCTTCTGTTTGGACTATATAATTTAGAGTTAGGCTTGTGGCTCTTCAGTCTTAAAAAATATTTACACAGGATTACAACTAGCTGTCCAGGCATCATGTTGGCTGGCACACATTTAAAAACAGCTCAATACCATGGTGGAAAATCGTCTTTTTCCACAACGGTAAAAAGGTAGAGAAATTGGTCCTCGAGTGGAAGCTGTTAACAGGAGAACACTATAAACTGGGGAAAAAAATCACTAAATAGGTCACATTCTATGACATCCAGTATTCTCAATTCCAGGCAGACTTTTGTCTTCCTTTGGTTCAAAAAATTCAGAAGCCCAGTTAGAACTTTGTGCTGTGACTAAATGTGTCGGACATGATGATATTTTTATAGAAGTTGTCGGAGCGAGGATTGCAATATCCCTTGACCTTGTCAATAACCTGGTGGACAGGGATGATTGATGTCTGTTCTCCATCCTCTTGGGCAAATTTTGAAGATGGCTTGTCAAGAAAAACATTCTCTAGGAAAAAGCAACAAGAAGTTAGGGCTTCTTAAGCAAACTCATAGTTTAAGAGGCGTGTCACTCCCACATATGTATGCCTTCAATTGCCACTACTGCTGAACGAAATTACTGCCCTAAAAGCCAGCAAACAAACTTTTTGGCTTGGCATTGCTTCTTCTAAATTCCTTCCAGACACCTGGTTTTGTGGGCAGACCTCTCAGGTCTCTCTTGAAATTATCCTCCTATTATTTTACCCAAAGTGTAACTGACTCCTATGACCCCTTAATGTATTAATTTACTCTTGATGCTTTGAATCTTTTACAAACTAAAACCATTTTGACAGCACTGGAGAAGGGGTGACCTCCATAACATCCAGTAAATAATATCTTCATATAATAAAGTAGTGGAAAATGACAGTAAGTGGATTTAATTATTTCAACAGTGGAGGTTTTAAGCTATGCACAGAAATAATGTATTTTGCGCAGAATGTAGCAGAAGATGACTTGCATCTTAAATCAGATAACCAGAGCCAAAACTGGCCTAAACTTTGCGCTTGCCTAGAATCACTTTGTCTTTTCCATAATGTGGAGGGTACAGACTGAACAACTGTGGGGAGCAAAAGATGCAGAAAACTGGAATCCCTTCAGAGTTCATGTGCTATAAGCCAAAGGTGGAGCTGAAGAGAAAAAGGAGCAAGGCAATTCCCAGCCGGGCTGGGAAGGTCTGCTTCAGCAGCTAACAGCATTGCTGTTCAGAGAATGGTCAGTAGGTAGAGCTCATGTAGTGAGCAATCAGAAGGAGAGAGCCTGTATCTCATTTCTCAAGTAAATTGTCCTAATGAGCTCTCTTCTCTCGTCCACTGTTGTAAATAAAGCTGGAATTAATTCTCTTAAGCCAGACAAGGTTTGGACCATCGCAAGCTGACAGTAAGATGGAGCATCCTGTGAAGCAATGTTTTGTACAAGTGACATTTTTGATCGCTGTTTACAAAACCTTGGTGAAATCACCTTCAAAAATTCCTTGGTAAAGGATCACTTAACAATCTTTCATATTATTTAAACTACGATTTCATACAAAACTTGCTTCTTATAGAAATAAATCATTAATTAAAAATAAACAGAAAAGTAACCCACCCCTGCAGAAGTCATGATACCAAGCCATAAAAAAGTGTAAAGTGTTGCATGAAGGAGAAATGGATTGCAGAGTGAGAAATCAAAACAGTTGTACTCATGAAGAAAGAAACCGGCATGTTCAGGCATATCAGAATGATTTTTTCATAGCACGCAAGAATGTCCATGAATCGCAGCAAATAACTCCATGTCCAATAGCAAACTGCTGGGTACTGTGTGCCTTTCAAATGTATGCATTTATTAGCCAACAGTACTACATTTTGAAGTTTTTCTACATATCGAATATCTTATTACAAAGATGAAAAGTTAATTCTTAGTCTTTAGGGAAGGTTTTTGAAATTCCTTGCAAATATGTATACTTTTTTTCACAAGGCATCATTACATTGTTAAATACCAACTATTTCCTCACGAAATTTGCATGCCCAGGAATTATGAAAGTCATTTGAAACCAGTGGGGTCCTCTTTTTTTTTAGCTCAGTGGGCTTCACACCCAAGTACAGGGTTAAAATCCTGTATCATTGAAGTAAATGGGAGTTGTACCACCAAATTCACTGCAGAAATAATCTTAACTTCTAATTCATGGAAGTGTTGTATATGGTATTTAAGTATTGTCTACAACAAGTCGTAGACAGCAGGGCCACACGATGCCAAAGTGATTTCTTGCGTCCACCCAGGGTCCACCCAATATTTGTGTCCTAATCAGTGCATTCTGCATTCAACCAGCAGTTCACAGCACGGCTTTCAGGCGTATATAGTTTGTCATTCAGACTTACTTTGGGTGTGACTAGATATGAAAAAGCAATGGCTAGAAAACTAATTCCATAATGGCCATAGACCAAATAGAAATACAATATCTTAAAATCCCTGTAACAGCTTTTAAAAATACTAAAATCTTTTCTAGGACTCAAACAGATTGTTTTTGCTTTTTAATGTATGCTTTGTATATGGGTGTTCCAACTTAATCTCCTTTCCTCAGACTACTGTACACAGGCATTAATATCAGGACATGGTCTGTTTTCTGAAATGGTATCTTCCAAATGCTGCATGCCCCATGCAGAGTGCAGACACCCAGAGTCTGAAGCACACTTATCCTTTGATTCAGCATCAATGGCGCAAGATGTAATAGAGAGAAACAAGCAGCGTTTCTGATTAGCAAAGTCCTTTGTGTCAATGAGGACATCATGCAAGTGGCATCCCTCCACCCTGTTCAAACCATGCATTCAACAAAAGCAATTCTCACTTTACCTGTAATGCTCCACCACTGATGAGGAAAGGGCCTTAGAAGACATTATCTATACCATAAACACATGAATGCTTGTGTCAATTCCAGGGAGCACATTATAACCATATTAACAAGAGTTGCCAAGACATGTAGCTATTACATTATTTGCCTGCAATTTAGCTAAGATATCAAACTGAGTTTAGCTGTATTAAAAATCAGAATCTTAATGTTATTTGCTATTCTTTTAACATGAGACAAGATACGTCAGTATTTAAAAACCTAACGTTAGCAAAAATTCCTTTGGAGTATCACAAAAAAATGTGCCTTTTCAGAGGTCAAAGCAAAATGTATTAAAATTTTAAAAATATAGAGAAAACTGTGGTATTCCCTTAACGTCCAATAAACAATCACATTACAAACTATGATTACATTACCAACTGCAATCCCTTTTAGGAAATAATTTATGCATGGGATTAAGCTCACCACTTTTGAAGGAAGTACATGAGCATGTTCCTAACTGCAAGTTTCTTTTAACTTACTACTTCTTATCTGGAATGGTTTTATTGTTTTGCTTCAAGAATGCACTGCAAAAACTCCAGCACTAGGTCTCTTTCTTTAATTGTCAGACTGATAAAAAGCCCTGAGTCCAACAAAACATTTAAGCATATTTTTACCATTAATCCCAATACCAAGGGTCTAAAGGTTGATCTGCCACGAGTACAAATGGGGATTCTCTGTCTGCAGAATGGAGAATGCTCTGCAGCGGAAAGGGCACGATGCTCTCCTCCTCGACTATTAAATTAATGTTAGCACTGTGATCGGTGGATATTATAGACGCTGTTCGTGGAAGACTGCTGACAGAAGTGTCACTCCATAGGAGAGAGAGCTGAAGACAGCTTGCTCAGGGCAGCTGGGTGCGTGGCACATCAAACCTGAGACGGCAGCACGGACAGGCACCCTGGTGAGGCAGGCGCCCACCGCGTGCTCCCAGCGTGGCTGTGAACGGCAGCCCTGAGAGCAAGCTCAGGTACGCGGGGGATTTCCCAAGATACCGCTCATTTTTACTGTATTCAAAGCAAAGGTACTTCATGTATATTCTCGATAACCAAAAAAGATATACACACTTTTGAGTGTAAACACGTGATGCACAACCCCTCGTGCTAATGGATGCACTGAATATTGGTTAGTGAGAAAATAACAATGTAATTCTTAAAAAAGGGGATTTCTAGACAAAAACTGTGTGCCTAACTGAACCATCAGTACTGATCATCAATTAAAAAAAAGAAGGTATTTCCTGGAAACTATGCCATGTATCAAGAAAGGAGTCTGTACCATCATAAATGAGACATTGGGGACTTCTGAAAATAGTTAAGAAGTTAAGAACTTAAGAAACAACGTAACTTTCCTTCCCGTAAAATAATATATTTAATATTTAAACATTGTTTCTAACAAATATTTTAAAGCAAGTAAACACATCTTTGGGTTAAATACGTATGGAGATTTTATTTCCACTGTGTTTCAGAAGAGGATTCTGTGATAATGTTACATGACTTTATACAGGACAAAAACATGAGTTCACAAAATCCCAGTAACAAAAAAGTGTGAACTATTTAAGTGATTTGCTGAAACATTATCTCAGACATAAGCAAACAGACTGGCAAATCATTCCAGCTGCTCTCTTTTTTTGCGCCTTTAAAGTGTTCTTAAAATGAGCACATTTTTACAGCATGAGCGGAATACAAATGATGCCTTTTATTACATATACCACCGACATCTAAATAAATAAGCAGTGGATTTGGCATGCTATTTGTAGAAAGGAAAGACAATGCATACTCTGGGAATACAGTATCAATTTCCAAGTAGCCTCCATTTGTCTCTTTACCCATAAATGTGTAACAGTTAAGTGGAAGCAGTTTGACCAAGTGAATCAACTGTGGACTTGGGTTCAGAAGACTTGATTCCTATTTCCAGATGTGCTGCTAGCTTTCATATTACCTTGGGCGATCCCAATCCCCTGTGCTTTGGTTACTCTGTGTTTACAATGGGATAATAAGACTTACCTTCTTTTAGTCAGAGCGGAAAATGCTATAAAAAAGTAAGGTTAGCTTTCGTCATGCCTACTTTGTTTAGTATGGGAACATACCCAGATCAGAATTATATATTGGATGTATTGTATATTAGGTCAAGATTCTTATTAAACAGTAACATATATTTTAAAAATACTGAAACTATATAAACTGGTGAAATTTTCCCACATTAACCTTTGTTAATCCCTACTGTACCTTTAACATGAAACTACTTATTTACAGATGCACTGTATTACAGTCCAAGAACTCACCTGTATGGCTGTTTCGTTTGCAATATGTATTCGTTGTAGATTTTGATTTGGATGTTAAGTAGGTTGAATTGGAGCCGATGGAACTAGAGGATAAGGATTTCCCAAGATTATCAGAACTCTTCTTTATAATATTGGTTGCTGTTTTGCTCCAATCTAAAAATGATTGAAAAGTTTTACACAAATAATTACCATAGGTACTAAATGCCTAATTCACTCAATTACGAACACTTCAAGTATCAGATGCATTTCTTAATGTTGTTCATAACAAACAGCCTGTCCTTTTCCTGTCAGGTAGCCTCTTTGGTTCTTAGGAAACACAAGAATTATTCCAACTTTATTCACTTTGCTGTTTACCAGAGTAGTTAAAATTGGTGGCTCTAACACTCTAACAATCATTTGGCTGGATGGCAGAACTGTAAGATCTGGCTTTCCAGGATGCAGGAGAGCAGTGAAGACCTGTAGCAGTATAAGGATGCCAAAGTTTCATCACCTGAACAGAGAAATCCAAAGGGATAGGAAAGGGATGGATAGGACCATTTACAGAGGTCTTATCGTTCGAGGGCGTGATCTGCTGAAGTAGATACTACATACTAGTGGGTCTGCACTTGTTGTTATAGGGTTTAGCATACTGGTGCACTATTAATAACAATGAATAATGGTGGTTATTCAGTAGTTCAGATTTGAAGAGTTTTGTCTGAACCATTAACACAATAGGCTCTTATACTGGAACAACTTCCAAAATTAAATTAATAATTAATACCAATAAACTTATTGAGGAAAACTGATACTGAAAAACTCATTACAAGTGTCCCAATACTAGTAGAATAAACATATCTAACTACTTTTGCATCATATACTTGCAGGTAAGTACAGGTAGTTTCACGCTTTAGTCTTGTTGCTGTTATTCACTGTATTGCAATGAAATTCACAAAATGGAAGAGAAGTCCAAACCAAAGACACATGGGCCACTTTAGCCTTGATTTAAATCAAGACAAATATTTTATCCTAAAGCATTGCTATGTGGTATAAGTTACTATTTCTCTCATCTAGCTATGGCAATGTTGCAAGGTTTCGGCTTTTTTGTTTCTTTGTTTTATGGTAGTATGCCCTAAAGTACAGTTCAGTTGGATAGGTATGCAGGTTCACATTTGGCTTATATTTCACTGTTCTGCCTGCAAACAGTGTCAGGTTCATGGAGAATAAAACCAGCCGGTGGTGATGGACTGATTAATGCTAGGCGTAATGATAGCACATTAATTATACCACTGAAGTACTCAAATCCTTCAGGATTTTATTTCTATCATACTCACAAGCTGCCCAACAGCAGCATAAAAATCTGGAAATAATTTGATCCATCTGTGTTTTCCAGTTCAGGAGTTACAGCATGAACCACATGGAAACTGAACATATGAAACAATCTAGATGTCTGATCTGAAATTCCTAATTCCTATTAACTCCTTGAAATCACAAATCAGGTTTTCTTACTACAAAGTGAAAGCATAAATGTTTTATAGTGTACAGTGAGAATGCATTCCCTAAACAAACCAGAGCAAGACAAAGCAAAAGTCTTGATGGCAAAGCAGTTACTTAAAACCTTGAAACAAACCTTGGATGCCAAGAAAGAAAGGACACAAGGGTATTTGAAGCGCTATTATTATCCGGGATAGACTGGCTTACCTTAGCTAAGCAACGAGCTTATGCCACCTTACATCAACTGTAGATTTCAACCCTGGTCATTGAGCAAGAACCATATGAGCAAGAATTGTATGGTCCAAAATCATTACATCAGACAGCAAAGCAACATCCAGCTGCCTAAACACAGGAGTCTAATGCCATCCGAGATGGCCAAAGGTGCAGGAGACTATAAATGCACTGTCCCAAGTGTTGCACTTTGAAGTGTCCAAACCAACTGCTCTCCTTTCTCTCTGAGAGTCGCAGATAAAGATGAACTTCAGTTCTGGAACCTAATCAGGCTTCTGCTAAAGGAATTTTCTATGTTTTTGCGTCTCTAATGGTCTCTCTGAATTATATGGTGAAGGACAGAACAGTTTGAAAAGGCAAAGATAAAAGCAAAAGACATCAGAGTATTTCTATCTGCCTTTTAAGAATTGCTCCTACATCAACCTAACAGTCCACACAATTCAGTCAACACACTATAATGTAGGAGAGAAGGAATAAGACTGACTTTTGAATGACAGAGTTTGAATCTCTGGATCTGTTTTGGTTTTTTTTTTTAGGGTCCAAAGGGCCTTCGAAAACCATGCTTATAGCACCACAAAATTTACTAGCTGCTTTCAGTGGAAAACTGAAAGAGAAGACTTGAGAACTTTTATGAAGTGATATCTGAAAAGTCCCTTGGCAACTGTTAGTACTGAAGTGAAGTGACAGCCTATGATTAATCTGTTTTTCCACATCTCTGGCTTACATCGTGTTACATTAAAAATAACATAGCAAGCTGTTCACCTGGACTTTTATGGACTACTGCAGCATCTAAGGAGGGGAGCTGTGAATTGCTTTTACCTGAATTGTCTGCCAGTCGGAATCTGCCACAACAGAGATGTCTCCTCCATTGTTTCTGCACGTTTTCTTTCATAGCGCAATGGAATACAAATATAAATAAACCTGCGACAAAAGCAAATAAACAGCAAATGAAGCATGTATTTATAAATAGACAAATAGATTAACTAAAATCTTCTAATAAAAGACTATGAAGTACAAGCAAAGGAAAATCATTAAGTTTTCTTCTTGTCATCTATGCCTTATTTAAGAGGTATGGATATTAATTAAAGCTTTCCCATCCTCTACCTGCTATGTAAGTGCTTGGGATATCAGAAGAGAGAGAATAGGACGCCTTTTATTTTACACTATTGATTTAGATCCAGCTCAGTGTGGATCTTTTAATTATTTTTTTCTGGCTTAGAGGAAAATAATTAAAAGGTTTTGTCTTTGAACCAAATGAATATTTTGCAACAGCAAGAGCCAGATTGCAAAGTAAATACAGACACTATTATATTAGCAAAAAAGATATTTTATCTCATCCCATTCCATATCTACAGAACGGTGGGCTGTATTCTATTAAAACCAGAAGTCTTGTGGTTGGCATTAAAGAGTGCCCTGAAAAAGTACACTTGGATGTATGCACATCACATGCATATACTTGAAATGATTATGAAAATGGTAAGAATATGTTCACAAGTACTAATTAGGTGTCCAGCTACTTATTTCTGAAGAAAATTACTTGGTTTGTGCATGCAACCACGAAAAATGCATTTAAGAATGTTTTTGTAGAGGTCATATTTCTCATGCAATTGCATAATCTTTAATTTCAAGACAGAAGATAAGCATCTACCATGTGGTAAAGAAGGTCTCAATTGGGCGTATGGTATGATTTCATCATTCTACAGAGATACTTTGGACCTAAATATAGAAGTTGGAAATCTCATATGCTCCTGGCGCTTCCCAGGCAGGCACTGGCTGTGGAATCTTCCATCATTCTCCGGCTTGGCCTGTTCTTGTTTTACTCTTATTCACTGGGAGAGAGCCAACCTGGCGCTGAACACCTGACGGCAAAACGTTACCGCCAAATCCCTCATGATTATATCTCAAACATGAATAAATCCTACATAATGTGGGCAAACAGGGTTAAGTGCCATCCTCTAAGACTGTTCCTTTATGATCATCATGAATAGCTCCATATACTAATGCCTACTATGTTTCAGCTGGTAGAACACAATGGCAGGGTAGAGCTTGGAAAAAACTGCTCTGGAGCATAAAATTATCCTCTCTCCTCCAGAGTGCTGAGGTCTAATTTTGCATGAATGCTTGCCATTGAACTGGACTTGTATTCGCTTATAGCCATCAGGCCAGGCTGCGACCACTGAGATCAGTTAACTTTAGGTAAAGGTTATGTCATGAAACACATTTTTTGCAAAATTTTTCAAGAGCTGATGGGGAAAAAAAAGGAGAAGCACAATTTAAGGAAGGCAAGCATACCTTAATGCATCCCACACACAAGCTCTGTTGAATTATGGTTACTATGTTTGCATTTAGTAAAATATTTCTGTGTGTGGTTTGTAGTAACTCCACAGAGTAACTCCAATGCAGTCACCAGCAGCTCTTAGAGGCTTAGAGTTATGCAGTTGTTTGTGGCCCAAAGTATCTCCTATCTGTACAGCTACAGTCTTACTAAATTGATGCTTAATTAAATTGTGGTGAATGTTTGGAACATTCTGAATGGTTAAAAAAGAAAATGCTTATGTCTATAGTAATACAAAATGAATGTACTGCCTTAAGTACTTTGCCTCTGCCCTGTCTGGGCTTGGTCTCTGACTTTTTTTTGCTGTATTTCATTATTCATTAAGTTTACAATGTGCTTTAGTAATACACCTTTGGTTTTGTTTCCCAGAGCCAAATCAGACCCTAGACTTGGCTCTAGCTTGGTTCTGACTTGAAAGTATTTGGCTTGCCCAGGCATATATATAAAATGAGCAGCGAAAAAAGAGATGTTCCCAGATTTTTTACTCTGAGCATCAAAGAGAGAAAAATCATTTCCTATGTAGATGAAATAGCAAAGTACAGTAACACCAGTAGTTGCTGCAATTTACTTTTTCACTGTCAGCGCACAGAAAACTAGGTTGATGGAGGCTGCTGGTATAGCTTAAAATACTAGTGCAGTTTTCAAAAACTTGCAAGAGAGAATAAACATATTTACTGAGGGCTCAGTAATTAAGCTTATGCTAATACTGATGAAAGACTTCCCATACTGAACTGCTTTTTGCTGCCAGGAAATGCTTCCTGATAAAAATCCTAAATTTTTCTTTGCTCCATTCCATCCCCTTACTGCTACATTTGTACCACACCGGTTGTATGTGATTTTAAATATCCTCTTTCTTGTTTCTTTAGCTTTGCCTAGCTCTTTCTGACACAGCATTAAGCATTTTCAGATATGGACTGTTCTCTTTCTGTGCTTGATATGACAGGCCTGAACATATACTGTGCCATCTTTGCTACCACAATGCGTGAAAAGCTCATCACTACTCTTCTTTTTGCATTTACTCCTCAGGTTTTTCAGTTTCATCTTGTGACTTAACTGCCTTCCAAATATTCATTTTCCATTGAACAGTGCTATTACCCCACAGAGACTTAAGCAGTGGTGGTCAACCTTGTGTGCACTCTGCACATACAAGCTTAACTGCTTGCACTGGAAATTCTGGTTACAGAGAACTTGCTGAATTTGATCCTTGGCATGCTTTTCAGAGTTTTAATCTTTTTTCATGTTCTTCTCATAATTCTAATCTCTCTAGGCCCTTCTGAATTTCTAACATGGACACACTGCAGCAAATACTTCATTATGCTGCTAGGGGAGTATCAGAATCAGTCCTTTGGAAAGTCTTTAGTAAGAACACCCCACATCCAAACAATTTTTGCCATTTTGCCTAGCATTTTAGGTTGAAACTGAACCAAACCAAAACCCACAATATTATTCTCTTTCCACGAAAGCTCAATAAATCTTTTAGTGCAGTAAATACATCTCAACTGTAACAGATAAAATCCACACAGCGTAACATTAAGTACTTTTTCCATAAAGGGAAGATATTTGGCTGTCCCTGGGAAAATTCGTATTTTATGTCAATATTTGTGTGGCACAACACATGCTCCTCCAATGACATTCTTGGGTTTGTTTTTTGTTATGTTTTTTTGGGGGCAAATTTATTTTTTATCTCAATATGTGTGTGGTATAACACACGCCTCTCCAATGACCTTCTTGGGTTTTTATCTTTGTTATGTTTTTAGTTGTTCTTTATTAGTGGGTAGGGCAAGTGGAGGTGGAGACTCTTACGTCGTTTGGTACATACGCAAATTTCAGCTCTGAGCTGAAATTCTTTTAAATGTCAGCTATATATTTCTGTAATTTATAACCATTTGATTACAATCTATAGCATTTTTCAGGAGGATGAACCACGTTGGAAAAGTAAAATATTCAAAATTTCAGTAAAGGAAACAAAAATAAGCTGACTACAACAGTTGCTGGATTTTCCTTAAAGAACCAAAGAATATCTCGTATCTCTGTGCTATCTCTCTGCACTGAGACAGGACTGAATTTTGTTTTATGACCTTCTCATGCCTTAATAAAATAGTTATGAGCTTTACAGATTCCCTACAGGAATAAATTAAGGAAAGAGGCTTCCTATATTTGTTATAATCAGTGAAAGGAAATGTTGAAGGTCATACAGCATCTATCTCAACAGAGATCACTGCAGACTGTTAGTCAGGAATAGTACCATTTATAATAAAAAGTGCATTTTATTGAAAAGATCTTGAAACTAATTAATTTAAGTAGGATATTCAATCCATGTGTAGTTTGTATTATTATTCCACATAAGGGGAAACTAATGATGATTTAGTATCAAGGAAAGATCCAGAGAGCTTGGATCTGAGTTATCTAGTCAAGTCACCGGACATAATATGTCCCAGAACAGCAACAGCTCAAATATTATTTGTTCACAGAACAGAAATTCAGCTTACCTTGCAATGAATTGAAAATGGAGAAGAGGTACAGGAAAGGAAGAGTTAAGGGACCCCAGGCAAAAAAGGCAAAGCCCCACGTCATGCCCAGGAGGAAGGTCAGGCTGACCACGCTACGGAGGTTCCTCAGGATCTCTTCCTTCAGGCTCCTATTAGTTCTTTTCCCATTCCTCCCACAGATCTGCACCATCACCACAATAAACATGGCAACGTTCATCAGAAACATGATTCCAAAGTAGCCGGCACAAGTCACATAAAATACAACTTCATTCTTGATCCAGCAGCTGCAAAAAAAACCCAAAATATGATCATTTTTAGATAAAGCAAATAATCCTCTAATTATTTATACGACTACGAGGAAAATCAGTCTATGTCTGATTCCACTGATGCAGAGCTATACTTTCAAATGAAACCTTTGTCCATTTTCTGCTTGTAAATAGGATGAAGCCCAGTGGCACCTTAAGTGTGACTATGGCACATAGTGGTATCATTGCAGAAATCTGAGAGTTGTACCACATTTTAGTTAAAACTATATAAAAAGAAAATCTGACCTCAGATACAAGCTGTGGGAACTGCAATCCCAGCATGGAAAGTTTAGACTTAGTATGAGTAGCTTCACCACTTTCATCTGTGTGAAGCATAGGATACTTTAGTAACAGAATGGGCAAACTTGGATCTTCAGTGCCAAAATCTCAAGTTCCACCACTTGAGCTAAAGGAGAACTCATACAGCTCTGGAGAAGAAGCAGGATGGGTAGTCCTTTGAGGTAGCCATTTGACAGTCAGCCATGTGAGACATCTAGCTTATTCCTCTACCAGCAAATGGCCAGAATGCTTAACATTATACTTTAATAAAAATACAGAATGACATTTTTATTTATCCTGATGAAGCTTTGCCAGGCAAGGAACAGAAAAAGAAGTAACAAACATTCACATAAAAATGTTGGCATTTGGAGATTATTATCTGGACATCAAGAGAAGAACATAGAGAGCTAATGAACTATATTGACAAAAGGATGGTTTATTTATAAAGGAGACTGTTTTTATATTAGTTCTTTCTTTGCTCTTACCAAGAAGATATAACTTTCACTTAAGATAAACCAAACCAGGTATTTTTATTTTATTTTCATGACAAAACTCATGAATTATTCTTTTACCAGAGGAGTGTTCATACCTGGCATTGGGTAATGCAGATTTCCCTCCATTTTTTTCTTATAGCCTTCTTTGCACTTCAGATTTAAATAATTTAGGAGACAATTTTGCCCATTTTGCTTGTTTAATGCACCTCTCACTTTTCCACAGCAATCTGACCAATGCTATTTTTTTTTTTTGCAGACTGTAAATGCTAAATTCTAAGAGATTAAAAGAAATACTCACAAGTCGTCTCCTCCTTGCCCATTAGCATCTTTGCCGTATAACTCTTTGCCATAAATATGACTTGCATTCGTATTAGCACTTGCTAAAACAATTGCTATCACCAGAGCTGGCAGACCTGTAACACAAGAAAACTTGTAGTTTGCTTTCAAATCTCCTAAACTTTCAAAATCACCAGGCAAAGCTGAATTATTGATGTCTCCATCCCTATTGCTTTAGTACAGAGTATCCTGAGGTAGTTCTATGTCAGAAAACTGCACAGAGATGTAGAAGGAAACAATTTTTCACACAGTACAAATGTATAAAACTTTCCAAGTACTTAATGGGCATTAATGAATAAGCCTCATAATATTCTGTAAGGTAGGAAATCTTGTTTTAGTATTTGATATGGAAACTAAAGTAGCATAATCTCCCTTAATTACTCACAGTTAAATTTGCAATTGCACACAGGCTCTCATAATACAGTGAGAAAAAGATTAACAAACTATTACAAAAATGAGATCTAATGGAGGGATGGTATTGGGATTTTTTTTGAGGGATTTTTTTTCACAGATGTTAATGTCACTTGATGAAGCTGGGGAACTGGGGAACTTGAACTTGAACCTGTAATTTCTCCAATGCTTCTCTCAGCTGATAATGTCTTATTTTTTTCTACAGCATTATATATCCTTTACTTAAATGTGTCCGAAAAAATGAAGTAAACTATATATTTTTAATAATAAGGTAAAGGGAATATTTTGGGAAAATAACAGACAACTATGAGGAACAGAACTCTGTGCAGAGAGGTACAGCTCACACAAAAGAAACGTACATTTCCTGACATGCCTTATTTACATGTCTTATCCTTGCTATGACAAAACAGATTCAAAGGGGAAGAGGTTAATTTGCTTTTCCGACCACTCAGTCCTTGTCCTCTGCTGAGGTTGCCAAAGAGGATGCTAGTTGCCAATGGAAAGACATCAATTATCAGCTGGACTGAGGTCAGTGCTCTAGCCATGAGGTTAATGGTTTTGCATTGTGTTGTATTATTTCAAACACAATATGTGCATTCAGGCAGAAGGCACAGATTCCTGTTATAGAAAAAAAATGAAGAATAAAAGCCTTGCTGCCTGAGTCTCGCAGTTATTTTTCAGTATTACATTTTCCATTTTAGTTCTGCAGTGTTCACTGCTTAGGGCAGGCAGGATCTCTCTGTGTTTTAAACACTGTGCTGAAGCTCAGGAAATTTTGGTTGTTTCTGATTCTGCCATAGGCTTTGTACTTGCTGGCAAGAAACTTTAAGCTGGATTGAAAGCTTTTTGAAAGTTGATGCAAAATCCCCATAGGCTTTGTACTAACTGCAAGAGTTTCTGAATTGATTGTGTGCCACAATTCTCCACTTCTGATATGACACTAACATTTCCCCTCTCCCATTCTGGCCTCTCTGGAAAGTAAGACCAGTTCGTCTGCTCTCTCTGCTCCTCCTTGGGCTGTAAGCTGCCCTGGGCGGTTGTGGTGTATTTGCACAGAATCATACAGGGGAACTCGGCGACAGAGAGGGCTGGCTGCACACCAGCACTGCCACGGGGCAGGCGGGAGGAAACACCACGCTGATTTTGATTCTGCTCTGCATTTGTGATAGAGAGCTTTTATACAGCATCACTTCAAAATACATGCTATGTAAATACTGCATCTACTGAACTCACCCCAGCCAATGATGCAAAACTTCAGTATGTATCGCCGTATATAGGTGTTGAACACTTTCACTAAAGCAATGTACATATGAACAGCTTCTAGTCCCATCCATGTAAAGGTGGCCAGAAGAAAAAAGTGCAAAAGTGCAGCTACAGCTATGCAGAGGCCATCTATATCAAACGATGCAATCCAACCATCAAGCAAGAAGATGAGGTTAAGAAAGAGTAGGGCTGTGCTTAAATTCATCAGGATTTTGGATGGATAATCTCTTCGCAACTTCCTAATGAGAGAAATACAGGTGCATATGATTAACTGGCTTCAATCACTCAAGCCACTTACAGCAGCTCGGTTTACCAGTTTACAAAGTAAATAAAAGCACAGGGATCTCCTCCTAGCCATAAGCTTTTGTGGCAATAAGGCAAAGTGATGTGCACTTCTGTGTGATATCACTGAAGGCTTCTGTCATATGCGGTGGGGGAAAGCCAGCACTTCTTTGGGCCCTTAATGACCTAATTAAATGTTACAATATTTTAGCAACTGATTTATTATTAAAAACCTTTAAAAAAAATACAATGTAGTTTGTATTTTGAATGAAAATTGAAGAAAATGAAAAGAAAACTTTCAAAACACAGCTGGCCAGAAGCTCATCTCTGATCATTTTATATGTTAATCTTTGCTTAAGTTTTGGAATACATTTTCCAATGTTTGTTGTTGTTTTCTGTTTGCTTGCTCTTTTTTTTGGGGGGTGTGTGTGTTGGTTTTTTTAATAGGATCTTAGGAAGACTGAAGATCAGGTAAATTTTCTTTTTTAACTGATACACATTGAAATGTATGAACCGAGGGGCAAGCCAACAACTTCTGCCATTTTGGACCAGAACGTTATACCACAGTTAATGCAATAGGAATGCAATCATTAGAGATATTTAGAACTCAAAAACCCCCTTTCCCTTGCCCACTGCCCCCAGCAAACTATCCTTCTTTAGCAGCTACTCTGTCCTGTCCTGTTACAGACAGAATGGTTCCTTTGTGTTGATATGACTTCATTTCTCTTTTCACTGTTCACAGAACTGTATCACTTCAAAACTTTTGCATCCCCTTGAGTCACTTTCACATTTCAGCAGGACTGCTGTTGAAATTGTTGTAACACTTCACAATTTATCTTCTTTTTATTTCTCTTCCCACTTCTTTCTGAAGGGCTCTAGAACGTAATTGTCCCAGTTGGAGACTTCTCTTTTTATACTTAGGACTTGTTACGCTCATACAGGCAAGGTTTTCTTTGTTTTTACAAAAAAACTGGTTGTGGATTTAAAAATAATACATATCTGTTCAGAATCTAGAGGATACTGTACTCCCAGAAGAGAAAATTTTGAGACACATTAGCCTTGTTGCCCAGCCTGAGCAGCAAAACACATTGGAAACAGGAGAAAAGAGTCTGAACTTATGTCCTCTTGAAAAAAATTTCCACTTACAACATTGTGACCATGATTTTGCAGGTTTTTTTTTTTAAACATAGACTTCCCTTGCTAGACAAATAAACTACATCAACCATCTAACTTCCTTTGTGATGTTTTTCACAGAACTAATACTTACTCAAATGCAATATATGTCAGAAGAGTTGCAGCCGAAAATATAGCAGATATCCCACAGCCTATGTAAGTGATAAAGGTGAGGACCTTGGTATTCTGTGGGTCTATTTGTGTAACAGTTCTCTGAAGGTCCTACGTGAGAGAGGAGGCAGAGGCATCAGTTATAGCAAACAGCTTTTCCATGAGCACAACACTCTCTTTCTTGGTAATCAGTCAAGTAAAACTCAAAAGAACTTTGGCAATACCACTCTAACCCTGACATCAGGGTTTATGTTTACTGAGTATACTTACTCTATAGTCGTTACACCTCTCACTTCCTTCCCATAGCTCTTGAAAACATTGTGCTTTTAGTAGTATAACTGCTGGGGTCAGCAGATAGACAGAGCCTGATAATGACCCTTATAATTCAGTACCAGGAATTCAAATGATGTTCTCTGGAAAAATCTCCCCTTTTCAAACTTTTTAGTTCTGTTGCTTACAGACAACTCTCTTTAAGAAGATGTAAGATTTAAGAAAATGTAATTTAAAAGTATTCATACTGAAATGTGCACCATTCTGGGGAGTTTCTGACATCACTTCTTGCTTTCATAAGTTCATAAGAGTCAATGTAGCTAATCATCTACGGGTGAAACCAAGGGCAAGATATTGCTTTTTGCTTTTTATGGTCTGTTTTGACATGCAAACT
The DNA here is from genome assembly GCA_030449065.1 of Oceanodroma leucorhoa. Classification (NCBI taxonomy): domain Eukaryota; kingdom Metazoa; phylum Chordata; class Aves; order Procellariiformes; genus Oceanodroma; species Oceanodroma leucorhoa. The sequence goes on along the minus strand of JASVER010000084.1, from coordinate 511,733 downwards.
ACAGTTATAAATAGAATTGGTCAGAAAAATAGTGACAAAGACAACATTTAAAAAAAAACTGGAAATGAAGCAGGAACATTCTGAGGATTTTTTTTCCAGTTTTCTGTCCAACTGTAACTGCCACATAGTACCGTCTGAGAATAAATGCCAGTGTTATTTCCTTTTTTAAGGACAAGAAAAAATGAGAATGTTTGGATCTATATCACTGTGGAGTAAATGTGCACAAATACTAACATATAATGGTGTCCATTCTACAATCAGTGTAACTGTTGTCCCTAGCAAAACTACCTAGCAAAAAGAAACCAATAAAATGCTACAAAACGTACCATTCTTCACAGGAAAAGGAAAGAGCTGTATGCATTTTTCTACACCCTGTCCCAACCTTATATGACAGTTTATATATATATAAGGAGAGTGTTATTTGAAAATAATGTAATAGCTAAATTAAAGTCAGAAAAGATTATTCAAATGGAAAAGCAATTAAAAGGGTCAAAACTGTGTAAAAATCTATTGGAACACAGCCCAAATTCAAAGAACTTCTGCCTTATTTCCTACTGCCACAAAAGCGTTCGGGGAAGAGAAGGGACTCATTGAACATATCCTAAAGAAAGCCCTTTTTTCCTCCCTTCGAGGACGAAAAGTGAAACAAGACCACAATTTAACTTGCAAAAAGACAAAAAGCTTGTGGCTTTTTCATATCTACATCTGAGCATGACGTGAAGAGAGCAGCCTTATTGAGAAGGCTCTGGAAGGCCAAAGCTGAAAAAGTCAGTGCATGCGGCTCCCTTGTGCAGTTAAGTCCTATGTGTCACTGAAACAAGTTAAATCAAAAACCAAATACTTCCACAGCATTGCTGTGATCAGGACCAAACATCTTTTCTTCAGGTACGTTTTAGAGGCCAAAGAATGTTAATTTCAGATGGAAAGAAATGTTCCATCCCATTACTGAGTGTAAAAAATCACCAAATGTTAAGAAAAGATAGCAGTATTCTATCTTTTTCATGTTGGGATTTTTTCCTCTCGAAAACCCTTCACACCTGCAAATTTCTGGAGGCACCTGAATGCTAGAGGAATTATGCTACTGAGGCTGAAGTGCTCGATATGGTTCCCTCTCTCATCTCCCTGATAGGCTATGCTCTACCTATCTCAGCCACCCAGACTGGAGACTTTGCTTAAGGCTCTGATAGAGTACGAGTTACACGTTTTGTACCAGCCCTCAGTGGGCAGAGTTTTTCCAAGAGCAGGCCTGTACTGCAAGGCAACCCCAAAGCCATTTATAAGAAAACAACAAATATGGGTTTACACATTTCATGAAAGAAGATATTGCTTTATACTTTTTGACATTAGATAAATATAAATCTTGTCAGATTTGCAACCTAAATTTGCAAGGGGCAATTTATCCCCTTGAATCTCAGGATGAAAGGGAATTATTGTGCTCCCTTGACTTTTCATCCTCATTAGCAGTTTTACTGACTGTAGGACATTTTTCTTTCCCTGACTGTTTTCCCTGACAATATGAGTCCCTCTTTTTTTGTTCTGAAAACAGCACCTCAACTTTTTCTCCTACTTTTTTTTTTCCTGCAAACTTCCCACTTTCCTGATCTTGAAATTTCAAATCTACCTAGACTTGTTTCTCATTCACTTCCCTCTTGTTACACCCCCCCTGTCTCAGCTGCAGGTCATTTTTGTCGGATTACGTTGTTAAGGGAAATGACAGGGACCCCCTGCACCTTAGGACTCATTAAGATCAATTTTTTCTGTTTCGCTAGTGGAAGTGTTAGTATTGGGCCTTGGTTTTACAGTCCCTGACTTTCTTTTTCACCTTTCCTAAGAAAGATAACTTGGTGAACAGTGACTTTGCCTACCATTAGGACCCCGAAGTGCGTGAGGTGGTTGCATAAGCAAACCGTCTCGTTTTCGTTGGACTCTGCGTCCACTTGGCAGCCCGCAGGGTTCCAGCCACCATTGCCACCTGTGGAAATGAAACAGGAGAAACTGTACTTTCCAACAAACTCATGTCACCCTCCCTTTTAACAGATTTCTCCCTTCATCTTGTGCAAATGCAGAAGCGCTTTCTCGAATTGAATGCGTGAACATTAAAAACAATCAGGAATGAAGCAAGTGTCAGACTTCCCAGTTTCTGCAGAGAATCACACCAGATGAGTGTCCCAGCAATGGACTACTGAGCAGAAGCAATAGATGGAGATCTGTAATAAAGGCAGGGAGCTTTTTGGTTAATGAGGGATGAATAAGACCTACTATGTGGATCACGCATTAAGACACACCTTAGTCTCACCCAACAATAAGATGGTTTTAGAACTCCCTTTTACCACACTGATGTGATGTCCACACCTGCCTCCCTCCTACTCGTATATCCCCAGGCACATGAAAGCATTTATGGCCCATGAGCAGAGGGTCCTGCCCTTCCTCTCTGCAGCATGTAATGCAGAAATTCAGAGTCAATAATCCCAATTATCCTTTGTGGCCTTATGAAAAAACATGAAGTAAACTATCCCCTATCCGCCCCACCTGAAAAGGCCATTCTGAAAAATAAGTAGAAAGATTTTATTTAAAAAAAATAAATGTGAAAAAGTAAAATTTGTATTTCTGATTACTTCTCCTCTCAGTTTTTCCTGCTAAAATATGAACTAATTTTGTGTGAAATAGTTCATATTCTCTGAACTCTTAAAGACATTTTTGCACAACTCCAGGCAAAATCCAGCAAATTATCTGACTGGCCCTATAACTTTACCTCAGATTCAAGACAGAATCTCTCAAAAGACTGTGAAGATGTTCCAAACCCACTTAAAACTCTCCCCTACTCGAGGAGCAGTGGCTCGAGAATAGTTTCCTCCCTGTGTGTTTCTTCTTTGATGTGCTTCTGAAGTTTAGCCTCCTAACAAAGTTCTTTTTTTTTTTTTTTTTTGCTTTTTTTTATCCTTCTGCATTCTTCTCGGTTCTTCTGTCTGAATTTCCCGCTTTCAGCTACAACTTTGGATGGTAAATTTTATTTCTTGTGAGACTCTCTGTACTAAACCCCTCCACCTCAAATCCTACTGCTAAGGACAGTTACTTCTTTGCTCTCTCTCTGTTTCATGGTAAGGAGAAGTAACATCTCAGTAGTGATCTCTAAAATAGAAGGATCTGGAAAGTCATCCCAGAGAACAGCTTTGTGCAAAGGATGAAGAGCTTTAGTTTAACATCACACACGGGTTAGACAGTAACAATGAAGAATGAGCTAAAATGACGCATTGTTAATGTGTGTCTCCAGATGGGACCTCATCGTGCAAACTGTCATCTATTTACAAAGTGCATGTTGAGTCTCTGTCTAAATGAAGTTTGTGTAAGGTAGTTCCAAACCTCCCATGGAAGAAAAAATAGCTTAAGATTTGCAACAGACACAATCTCACAATTAAATAACCTGATATTTTTAAAATGGCCAGTTAAAAGTATGGCTAAGAACCAACCATGTGTCCGATTAGAATTACTATTTAATTTGCATATACAGACAGATCAGTGAAAAACTGCTATCAGATACAGAAGAGAAACTTTATTTACAAAACTAAAGTGTTAACTGAATTTACACACAAAACTTTTAGTAAAAATATTTAATATCTGCTGTTACAAGTGACCTTACTAACTAGAAATGATACAGCTTAAAGATTTTACCTAATCCTGCAAGGACTGATTAAGAAGCAAAAAAAGCCAAGACTGACCGATTTTAAAACTTAGACACCTTTATTCCCCTCTTAAAAGCAATGACAGTATTTTTAAACTCACCATTTTTATTCATATCCCAGAAGACACAGGTAGGCTTAGGATCTTCCTAAGAACACATTAAAAGTAGACCTTTTATACCTCTTCAGACATAAATCTTACCAACATATATATTTACAACAGATGTTTACTACATATCTTTTCACTTAAAAAGCAGAAGAATAAATATTATTTGGATTGTTGAAATTTTGTCTAGTATCAAATTAGTACTTACTCTGCTAGAAAGACAGATCTGCCCAGATTATAAAATCTAGAGCACTGTTCCTCTACACTGTTCCTTTTCCACATCCTCAGAATAATGAAGTTTTATTGTCTCACTAAAGTTATCCACGAGTATGATGACTTTACAGAGTCTAAAGTGGAGGTTGTTTTGTGTGACTTTAAAATAATCATTATAATGAAATGTAAGGTAAAGTTAATTTAATTGTGAAAATTAACTTTACAAACCAGGTTCTCATTACATAAACAATTTACTTATGTATTGCATTTTAACATCTTCTTTCTTAACTTCTCTAGTGCTATTGTCTCTTTTGGAGTAGTTACTGACAACATGTCTGAGAACAGAGTCAAGCTCACACGTTTTTTAACTGAAACAGTACATGCCAAAAGGTTGCATTTGGTCTGTATTTCCCTAAATGAATTGTAGTCATCTTTTAACAACATGGTTCTGTCCATTCTTCCTTTGCTGAAAACCACATAACAACAAAATAACTTGGGGAACTATTAACAAAGCAATTCATGTTTGATCAAAGAATTTAAGTCATTCCAAAGTTCCTGTGTAATAAATCATGTCCCTGGTCACTGGTCATGAACATGGTCACAAACAGAGGTTTTGCCTACAGTTATTGGCACAGAAATTGCCTCTGAGTGGCAGAATCAATAGTCTTTCAGATAAATGTTAGATCATGAACTGAGTAGGAATGTGTGAGGATGGGAGAGGCTATTTGTTTTTACTTCTTGCTTACTTGCTTTTGTTCTAGAGTTTTTATTTCCATTTGAGTTCATGCTCTTACACAAAATCCGTCCAAATCAATCAGGCTATATGCTCCGCCTTTGCTATATAGAACCTGCATTCCTGTTCCTCTGAATAATGTCTTGTCTCACCTGAATTTTGGTATGCTTAATTGTAACCTTCACATAATCCTGAAGATCCTGAATGGTTATGTTTCCAATACTGCATGCCACCACAAAACTGGTCAAATTGGCAGGATTTTCTGCATCCTTTGAAAGATTCAGAAAAATATAATAAATGCTTACACAGCACATAACATAAAAGCCAGAGTACACAGTTTCACTTTTGCAGTGTGCCAGAATAAATAAGTTGTCAGCATTTCTACACTTTTGATCACGCAATATAAGAACATTATGTTTATAACATCAAATTATGGGTTTGCCTCATGGAAGTTTCCCTATTTTCCTTATAGTCATAAACATATATAGGCACAATTATAGAGAGAGGTTAGAAGGCATAAATTCCCCTTTTAATCATTATGTCTGATGCCAACAAAATTATAACTCAAACAATGTAGCAGATAACAACCCATGATATGATTAGCTCATTTCCCTAAACAAGAATGAACTAGCTTTCTTATCTTATTGTCGACCCTATCCTTTTTAGCAGATGCAAAGTTTTTGGAGAATAACCTGTTTTCTGTGTATAGTTGCTAAATCATCCTCCATCTTACAATGAATGACTAAGAAGTAGTAAACAAATTCAAAGCATTGTTACATACTGTAGGAGATAATATCTTCTGCAAGGTCTTATTTGATGGGAATTTAAATAGAAGGCCGACGTTATCACTGAGCAATGCCATTTCTAATCTGCAGTCAAAAAGTACCAGGTCGAGAATTTTCCGAAAGAGAAGTTTTCCTTGGAAACCGATGATTTATTAAAATGGAATTGCTGTGGAAATACTATTTTCTTTTGATGAGCTTCCACTGAAACCTGCATAGTTACATGCCTGGTTGGCCTTTTTGGAAGCTGGGAAGCTTGGTCACTGCCTGCGGCAGATCTTAGGTCAAATGAAGTCTATTGCTACTCACTTTCCCTCCAAAAATCTGGGCTGCCAAATTCCTGAACCCTGCTGATTCCTTCAGTCTAGGGGTTTTGTTAGCCTGTCAATATGTCAGGTATCAGCTCAGCACTGGGCTCATGAGATCCCAGCACTGATGAGAGACAGAATAGCTTCAGTTATGAAGTGCACATTATCATGAGAACAATATTTTGTTTCTTAAGAATCATATCCAAGAGTTTTAAAACACAGTATTTCAGATTATACTGGAGCTTTGTGACATAATTTCCTAAAAACTTAAAAATTGCAGAGGAATGAAAATGCAATTTTCTAGACAGTTCATGAGCATTCAAACAAGAGAAAACCTCTTAGCTACCACCTAAATTTCAACATCTGACAAAGTCTATGAAAGCCTTTGGACAGATTTCTATGGGTTTCAGTGGATTCTGTCTCTAGCTGATAACAAAACCTAGAAATAAATATCAGATGGTCTCTTTAGGGAAGGCAATTTAATATATTCTTACTTGTCCTTATAAAGGAATAGAAATTATGTGTGCATTAAAGTAAAATACAGGTAACTGCTTATTTAGCTATAAGGCTGTGCTCAGCTAAAGTTAGGGGTAAGCTTTTAGTCAATAAAATATACAGAGGTACAAAGTAAAGCAATGCTGAGGCTAGCGTCAATGACAGAAATCTGATCTAGTCTAGACAATCATTACAATTCATGTATTTATCATATTTGCTCATTATTTTCATGGCCTCAGAACTCATGAGGATGATCCTTCCAACCTAACTTCAGACATGTGTAAAGAAGATGTCTTGACGGGAAGTAGCCATTCTAGGGTTTCTTAACATAGTCAGTGAAAGGAAACCGGCACATCTAGGGCATAATCCATCTTACCTATTCTATAAATCTAGGTCGAATACAGGTTGCCTAAAAAATAAGTGTCCATTTTAGAGGCTTTAAGGTATCCTGCCCAGTATCCAGCTGTTACTGCAGAAGCTCTCACATCTCTTACAGGTTCATCGTCACATCTGTTGGTAGTAGTACCTTTGTACTTTGGGGTGTCTCAAATTGCACTACACTCCTTTGTCTGGGAACTGACACCTACACCTGCACTAAGGTGAGATGTGTCACACCTCAACAGTGTCCATTCTTTTACATCGACTGGCTTTGAAGACAACTTATGGACAACAGTTCAGGCATAGGTATGTACACTGAACACACCTGTCTTTGGTGAAATGAATCCCACCCTGAACAGCTTACATCAATTGTTCGTATAGTCTTCTAAGTAATGTAACCATCAGATTTTAATGAACGATAAGATAAAACTTAATAGCATTCTCTCAGTTGCAAGAAAAAAAAAAATCTCCAGTGTTGTAAAGTATGATGTTTCACTATTATGTTCAATGTTTATAAGAAATACAGCTAATAGCATTGGGATTTTTTTTAATTGCAGTTGGAATAAATATATTTATGAAATACTTTTATACTAATGGATAAAGTTATCGGGTTTGAGATGGCATATGGATCAATTTATTTTTAGGCTTTATTTTTAGCCTTTATTTAATTTTTTCGACTTTATTTTTATACTTACTAAAATGTGAATTTTACACATTTTTAATTAATTGTGTTGAACATGTCACCCATGAACAGTCTGAAAAACACACAAAAAGATGGAAGGAATTTTAGTTGCAACTTTAGATGCAACTTTTCCTGTTTTTTGCTTTTCAATGACTTATTAAGTATCCCTTAGAAACATATTCTAACACCATTAAAGGACACATTCTGACTTTATATGATTTTATGCCATTATGACAAGTCTACATCTGTATTCTTCTGGTTTCTTTATTAAATATATCCATCCTGTTTTTCTCAAAAGCAGGCTTAACATGAATACTATTTTAAATAGTTAAAGATACTTGGGGGTGTATTTCAGAAGGCAACTGAGGGTCATGAGTATTTTCTTGCCTAGATTATCTGAAGAATCTGGATACACTGCCAATAAAAACGATAATATAGGGACAATACAATACTACAGAGTTCTGCGGATGCACAAGAGCCAAAGGTCACTTGAAATACTAATGGGAAAACAAACTCAAGTCTTCTGAGGCTCAGTCTACAGTTCACTATGAAACAATGTTTCCTTCTTAATTAACTCATTTTTTTTTCAAAATAGGTATGGTTTTGGTTGTTTTTTCCAAGCTGTGAACTCTTCCTAATTTTTTTGGCATCTACCATGCAGGAACTATTTATAATTACCATGTGATGGGACCCAAAGGAGAAAAAATCAAATCTACCTGGGTCCCTTTAGTTTTCAGGTACAAGTATTGTTATCCTTATTCCACATTAAAATAGGGTGTGCTTATGAGAACATATATATGAAAAGAATAGTATATATAGAAACAAATGTTCTCTGGCTGATGACCATCAGCCCAGAGTTTCCAACTGAATATAAGTAGTCAGCTGGATATCAGTGCCAACCAACTCTTTTTAAGGAAAAGAGAACAAAAGAGTGCTTTGCAGTGTTATAGGCCAAATTCCCTTCTGATAGAAAAGAAACTGGCTCCACTGAACATCAAGGACCTATATTAATGCATTTTAACAGAAGTTATGCCCTTTAAGATGCCTTGCTACTTTAATCTGATTATAAGCAGCTGGGATCCACTTTTCCATAGATTACCCTGAGAAAAAGTTTATCTATCTCACATGAGACAGGAATTTGCAGTCAAATCACTGACTTTAATTCAACTTGGGCACTTCGGCTTCGGCTATTTTGTCACTCTGAACATAACACTGTCTCTAGTGCCTACATCTGCTATCACCTTCTCATTCCTCTAACTCATGAGATGCTGTGAAATGATTACACTACCGGAAACTTCTAGCAGCTGTCTTTGACTCACCCTAACTGAACTTAAAACACATTAAAGTTTACCTGAAAAAGACCATTTTTATTGAAGAAAGTAAATTGAGCTCTGGATATAACTTCAAACTCATCTTCACTTAAATTCTTCAGTAAACTTGGTGGCAGAACAACAGAAGCGAAGGCATTTGTCTGATCCTTGTCAAAATCTATCTATTAAAGAAACAGAACAACATGTTCAAACAAAAACAAAACCATCCATTGTCCACAACTGGGTTCACACTCTTACACAAATATATCTAAACATGCAACTAGAACCAATCAACACTAATATGGCCTGTACCTATGTAAGAGTTGATTCAATAAATAAATAAAAAAAAGGCTTAGGAGGTTTTCCCACCCTTCCATCATGAGATCAGTCGTCTTCTACAGAAAGGTATTAGACCAAACAAACAAACTCCTCCACTGCTATAATGATGATTTGGGAATAATGAGATGGCAATAATGGCAGTCATAATAGTTTTCAGTAACCTTCAAGATACTTTTCCTCATACAAAACAATGTTGAGAACTGAAAAATATGCTCTGAATCCTTCTTTCTTGAGTTGTATTATTTGGCTTGATCTGCACACCTGAATTAATTCTTTTAATGAGATTTTCTAGTTTCTCTGTTACAGAAGGGAGATTTAAAAATAATGATTAGTGTCACCTCTCTATATTTATCATGCTACGTAACACAAAAAAAGACACTTTCTGACATCAATATAAGCTTTATCTATACTGGCAACGTGTCAGACAGTTGAAAGCCCTCTGTGGCACAGGGATGTAACAAGTGAGCAAGAAATAGATGAAGATGCAAACTTGCATTTCATTAGCTACCAGGCAGCAATTCTCTGACTGCATGCCCTCCCACCATGGCATACTCAAGGTGTGCCACCCTACCCACCAAAGGAAGGGGAGCAAGCCATCTCACAGTCGCTCTATAGTAAAAGCGTTCAAGAATTTTGCTGCAAGATAAGGAAAGTGACACTCCTGACCTCTCCAGAGGCAACTTGGTTATGTATTTATGCCTCTCATGATCAGTCATAAGATCCTAAAAGCACCATTAGCTAATTAAAAGTTAAAAGCCATAGGCTACTGATAGATTTATTTAACTTCTAAATTTTCACTGATTTACTGTGAATAACAGGCAGCCTTGGAAATTAGTAAGAAGTGGTTCATAGATATCTCCTGACAGGGCTACAGGCAGTTGAATAAAAGGTTTTCAAAGGATAATTCTGCCACATTAAACAGAAAGTGTGTGTGTGATAAAGATGTCCCATTAGATACTGTCTGCAAATAGAGTGGAAGAGGCTTCTTTAAAGAAGTATGGATATATTACAGGAACAATTTAATAATATGAATCACCAAAAGCTAACTTAGTCAAAGGTTTGGCAAGAAACATAAAGACACAGGGGGCTGAAACAGAATCTTTCCAAATTGCCATGGATACATTTGCTTGATATCTACTTCAAGAAAAAAATATGAAATAAAATCTGGAAACATTCTGACATACAGCTTGAAGAGTTTAATGCTCTCTGATGAGCCTGGGATAGATCATCACATCACTGGTGAAAGACCTGGGCTTTCACAAGGGAATGTCCCTCCAGCAGGGATAGCAAGCATCTTTCCTGATAGGCATGGAAAATATAAACGGTGATCACAGCTGCTGCAGACTTTTCTGGTAGGAAGGATGCTAAGAATTCTCAATCAGCTGTTGGAAATGTAAAAGTCTGAGAACAAACTCATGTTCCAATAGGAACATTACAAATAATTTGACGGAGTTTGGATTTTATGATTATTTAGACAGTGCTGTACTAAATGATTCCAGGGCAAGAAAATTCCTGGATGTCCTCAAGCCACAGATGGTAATTCTTATTATACATGCGAACATCCCAAACCTGACTTCAGAATTTTTCCTTTCCTCTTTCCACAAATACAGGATGAAATCTGGAGGAGAAACGTTCCTTTGATAACAATCAAAGAACAATCAGCTACTGAGCTTCATTAATAAGAGAGCTAAACAACAGTAGATTCACAATCATAAAAAATTTCTAATAAAATTGATTCAAAGAAATTTTACCCAAAATGTCTGTGAATATAAATATGTGAAAACTCAATTACATTAAATCCATTTTTATCTATTTAAACCAGCATTTGAGTTTTGATTCGAAGTCTATATACACAGCGTGTAAAAGGCCTGCAGCCTGTTATATTACTACCACTTTTTATAGCACTGTCTTCATTACTGTTTTTGATTTTTACAGTACATAGTATTTTATAAAATGATCAGACATTTATTATGATTGTTGTCTTGCCAGTTGGCAGTGGGAATTAATTTGGTTCCATAAGATGCTTATACTGTAGTGATTAGTCTTTAACTGTCTTCATAATGCCATGTTTTGTTTGGATTCAGATTTGGTTCTTCTGGCCCAAACAATAGTAAGTTTTTTTATTTTTCTGTTTAATATTTTCTGTGAGTTTCTCCAAGTAAGGCTCACTGTCTTTGAATGGTTAGACTCCTAGAAAAGTGAGATTACATTACCTCTGTCATAGACTTCTCAAATAATTGTGAAAAAAAATGCATTGCACTACATTTTTAAAAGCATTTAGCTGCCGTAAGATGCAGACAGGCTCACAGTGAGATTTAAGAAGTCTAGGTACCTCATTGCTACTGATTTCAATAGAATCTTTGGAATCTCCCAATAGGTGATCATGTGCATGTCAAATGCTATTTCATAGCTTTTAGATGTCTGAGCTTTTCTATTTGTGAAAAAAGAAGAAAAAATATTTTTGAGGTGATGACAAGTATCTTAACTATAGCAGCCTGACTAGATACTGTAGCACTGGAGACCATTCTGCATTTTGAGTGATCTGTGTTTCTTTTGTTTTTCATGTCTAGGCTGGTCAAGCTCCACATCAATGTTTTGAACTGCCTCGGACATCCCAAATGGCACAAGTCTGTCAACCTATGTGTGGACAACTGGATCATCCTTAGGTCTCTGTTAGCTGTAGGTGTTTAATATACTGGAAAGTTGAAGACCTGTTGTATCTGCAGAAATCTATATGTAGATATCTACATTTAGGTGTCTTATTCTAAAGCTAAAATGCATCAATGGAGTTGTTAGCTAGTGTACGATACAGCAGACTGTTAAAGATTATTTTCTCTTTTCATTAGTTAAAAAAAAAACTAAAAAGGATAAAGTCTGTTCTGGATTTGTAAGCAAATTACTTTTCATCCGTACGGAACATGTGAGTTTATCTGGGTTTCCTGTCACTCAAGGAAATACTACATTAATCTGTTTGGATTGCAGGAAAAAGGAAATAGAAAGTAGGGGGAGAATTGGGAGTTGTAAGTGGTTTTATAGGAACCACAGTAAACACACTTGGAACAACAGGCACATTTCACGTTCAAACACAACTGCTTATTTCCTACCTGGAAATCAGATGCATTATTCTGTGGACTGACACTGAAAGAACCACCTTTGAATGAAGTTGAGTTTATAGAAGACACTCCAAGTGCGAGGTTTCGTGTTGAAATACTCATGGATGGTCCAGTGAACTGGATCTTTAAAGCCAATGCATCAATAGTTTTTAGAGCTCTAAAAACAGAAATAAAATTATTCTAAAAACTGAATACAGAAAAAAATATACTATGCTCTGTATGCTCTCCACATTTAAGGTGATCCTCTTATTATTGACTATGTTTCTATCACCCATCTGTGTATTCACAAGGAGACTGCCAGGCTGTAAATTTATGCATCTCTGTTGAAAACAAAAGCTTTTGACAGAAACTATCTGATGACATATCACTAGTCCTGAAATAATTTTCCAACAATACTTAGATCTATGCTGTGTCATGTATCAGGAGACTTCTTTTCCATCAAAATAATTTATTTTTGTCATGCACATTCATTTTATTATAAGAAGAAATATTTGTATATCTATTTTGGAAAATCTTTTTGATGCAAATCAGAAAAGTTTGATTTTTGTACTGCAATTTTTTGTCTATATATGGAAGGATGAATCCTTCCAACCTTGCAGGTTGCTCTCAAAAACTTGTCTCAAATGCAGAAATACTTACTCTGAAGATGATGCTGCCAATACACTGTCTGAACTGGTTAGAATATTGGAAAAAATTGTCACCACGGTAGAACCCAGAGATTCATCGATTTCTTCATCGTTCACAATTTTTTTGAGCTTCTGCACAACATCATTTACTTTGTCTGAGGTTAGCTGCTGCCCTTCACCAGTGAGATTCAGAAGTTGATTGGCTATATCAGCTGCATTTTCTGTAAGTGTACACGTAAAATTAAGTAAAAAGAGAAAATAATGCTATCAGTCCTGAAGTAATTCAGAAATACAAATTTTTATCCTCATTGTTGAAAGCTAGAGCATGTTCTCTGGTACTTGTAATGAAGATAGGATTTTATCAAATTTATAATTTTATGAAAAAGTATATAAAACCTGCTGATTATTATATACTGTCCTCATTGGCCATGTCTTTCTTTTCCTTAATTTGATTTGAGTTTGTAAACCAGAACTATTATTCAAAGGGCTGACTGAAAGAAAGAAAGGGGAAGTAAGAAATAAGAAGCATATTTTCTCTTTTTTTCTCCTTATGCTATCCTTTTTTTTTCACTGGGAGAAATTTTCACTCTTGAAGTGAAACAAATGCATCCAAAGTCACTATTACTGACAAAATATTCACTCTCTTAAGCTTTGGGGAGAAAGTCTGACCCCAGTGTAAATGTTTCAGTTCCTTCAGAGGATTGTACTCTTACTCAGAGGGTTGGCAAGCACAACACACAAGCAAATTTCATGAGAAGAATCTTCCTGGTAAGGAAAGTTTGATAGTGTGTCCAGTGGCAAAACATTAGTGTAAAGCACATGTTAAGCTCTAAGTTTGATGCCACCTGGATAGAAAACTAATGTAAACACTAACATTTTACAATATCAAAATATTTGAAATTTAGTGGAATTCGCGAGTAAAATTTTGAAAGAAGATCAGCCTTCTTTAGTCTGCAACTGGCTATGTTTTTTTAATGTTGTGTTTCATAATACAGCTTTTGCTACATTTACTATAGAATGTTCATTTTACGTGAAACGATGTTTTCATAAAGCCTGACTGCAAGTACTCAATCAACTCACTTAGGTAGCCAGGCTCCCTAGGACCCCTCTATCAGTGGAGAAAGAAAAAGAGGCTTCTCCAAGAAAGCAATTCAGAACAGGAGCTTACTGTAGGTGCTCTGAATTACTTATGAGAGTATCATTCTCTTCGCTAGCTCTGGCACTAAAAAAAGGAGCCATAAAATTGTTGTCTATTTATTTTATTACTCCTTTAAGGCCAGAATGACATCAAGCGGTATTTTGCAAACTGAGAATAAATCTGAAAATGTCTGATCGTAAGCTCAGTGAAGAGAGTGGGATTCTTTCCACCGGCACCGACAAGCATTGGAAACATTTAAAAATTTGTCTGAACCTGAATATCAAATTGAGGCAAGCTACCACCTGCCTCTATTCGTGCTTAAATTAACCTGAAGAGTTTGATTTATTTCATTAATTGGTATTCAGAGTTTTACATGGGTGGGCTGAATTCAACTTGGTGCACTTCCCCAGAGTCCAAATATTTACTTTGCACTGATTTTGGAAAGATTTTAAACAACTTAGCATAAAGGAGGAAGATATTCTTCCTTAATGTAACTTCCTTATAGTAAGCAGTAACTAAAGTCTACAAAACTATTCCTTTAGCCAAAGACCAATATCAATATACTCACCTGTGCAATTTCTAAGATTAGGCTGGCCCCAGTATGATGTATAATTCTGTAGACCCAAATAGCTAAAGAGGAAAAATGACAAAATTCACATGAAATACAATAGCAAAATTATGTAAATGTTTCATAATTCTTTTGTAGGTGTCACAGTGGTCCACTGTGGTCAATTCACAATTTTCCCAGCAACATGGCCCCTAGTGAAATGAAATATGTATGCTTGACAGTGGAAATATGTGATCAATTAAGTGACAGTGCTGAGAGAAACTGTAGTTCTTTTGGACAAATTCCCAGCTGATTCCTATACTAATTTGATAAACTGCATCAGTGGAAATTCTGGCCTTGCATTTCAGGAAAGACCCAAATGTTGACACAAACTATTATGCCCCTATTATGGCCTAATCAGATGTTGTTTCTATAATTTCCCTTTGATATAAATGGCTTTTGATCAAGTCAATAGCAAGCCGTAATACCTCTCAGAAGAACGTGCACAGGAGCTACGTGGAGATATAAACTTATGCGACCCATGAAAACTAGGGCAGGTCACCATCAGGTCCAGGTCCAAGGTGAGGGGCAGATATATAAAGATATATGAGGGGCAAAAATATAAAGATATTTTTTTTTTCAAAATGCTTTTTAAAAAAGCCTTACCATAGCAAAATACCCAGATATGGCTCCAAAATTAAACACACTTTTTCCTCAGTTTTTTTTCAAGACAATCATGTTATCATAGCATGGCAAAGGCAGGATGGAGAATGGGGAAAAGTCATCCTTTCACTCAGCACGATAGAATAAAGTTATTCCTCAGTCGATCACCTTCATTGTAACAGCACACTAGCAGTTAACCTTCTACTGTGGGATGCACAGGAGTAGAAGAGACCATTAGAAGAGCTTCCTCTTCTCTCAAAACACATCCCACCTGTGCTCCGTATTGGCAAAAGCTAGTGGAGGCAGAGGCAAGGAAACCATAGCACAGTGCAGAACATGGTAATTTTTTTTATGAAAAGTGCTGTACACGGACAATCAGTGGTATTGTGTAGACCACAAATGAACAATAAAGATAAGCAATACTGGGGCAGCAAAGGCCAGAAGCCTTAATTTTTAATGATTCTGAGGCTCTGACATAAAAACAATTTGACTTCTACACTACTCACTCTACAATAAAAGTTGGTCAATCAGAATCCAGCAGTTCTTGTACAAGATTAAGAGGCTGAGGAAGTGAGTTAGTTAAATATAATGCTGGTTTCTTTCCTGTTTGGCACAGAACCTCAAAGCTGATTCATATCCACGTTGCCATATTGTTTTCAAAAAGTAAAAGATCTGGTCTTCTCAGAACATGTTCCAGATGCAATATGGGCGGATAAGACTACTATATTGCATTTAATGGTGATCATCCTAAATACTGAAGAAATTAATTAATATTGCATCATCATAGCCATGTTCAAGGCACTCAAAGGAGATCAAAGTCATATTGTTTTGGTAATATATCAAAGGAAGTAATAACATTCCCATTTTACAAATGGGAAATAGAGATACAGTATCTAAATCTTTTGTAGATGTTCATAAAGAAAGCCTACATTAGGGAAAATTTATCCTAAATCTTCAAAACAAAAGTTCAAATCTTTAAGCATAAGGTTATGCCCACCTTCAGTTATGACTAACTACTGGCAAAATGCTTGTTTCACAGGATTTCTTTTACTTTCCCTTAACGAGATGAGAAGTTCTGAATTAAACGAAATACACATCTCATCTTCATAGAATTTTGTTGAGAATTTCTTATACAAGTCAGATAGCAGTAGCAGAGTGGTAGCAAATGTGAAACTGGTTTCGGTAACATAAGCATCATGACTTGAAGAAAGCAGTTTCATTCTGTAAGAAGGTGCTACTTTTATAGTCACTTTGAACATTTATTAATTGTGGGCTTCAATATGCCCTACAGAAGTGGTAGATGAGCTTTTTTTTCTTACCAATGAAGTACATACTCTTACTGCACACACATAATCTCTCACAGTATAGAAATCATCTTCCTGAAACACAATACCAGCCAATGGCAACCATTATGGAGGATGCAGTTTAACTATATAACCAGAAAGTTGCATTTGAAGCTCTCAGCTTCTCAAATATTTGAACACCTACCAGGTTCTTGATGCAGTCTGAACTGAGCTCCCATGGCATAATGTGAAGTTGGTCACAGTCGGTCTGGTATCTGGCCAAAAATAGTTTGGAGGGTTTTCTTCAGCTAAACATTTTTCTATAAAAATAAAAATATATCAGTGTTAATGGCAAATTTCTCCATCTAATTATCTTCCATTTCTTGTCCGCAGCTCACAGAATCATAGCATCATAGAATCATTAAGGTTGGAAAGGACCTCTAAGATCATCAAGTCCAACCATCGACCCAACACCATCATGCCCACTAAACCATGTCCCGAAGCGCCCATCTACATGTCTTTTAAATACCTCCAGGGATGGTGACTCCACCACTTCCTTGGGCAGCCTGTTCCAAGGCTTGACAACCCTTTCGGTGAAGAAATTCTTCCTGATATCCAGTCTAAATCTCCCCTGGCACAGCTTGAGGCCATTTCCTCTCGTCCTATTGCTAGTTACTTTGGAGAAGAGACTGGATACACCTACCTCACTACAACCTCCTTCCAGGTAGTTGTAGAGAGCGATAAGGTCTCCTCTCAGCCTCCTCTTCTCCAGACTAAACAACCCCAGCTGCCTCAGCCGCTCCTCATAAGACCTGTGCTCCAGACCCTTCACCAGCTTCGTTGCCCTTCTCTGGACACGCTCCAGCACCTCAATGTCCTTCTTGTAGTGAGGGGTCCAAAACTGAACACAGTATTCGAGGTGCAACCTCATCATCAAGCAGTCTACAGCACAAAGCTGTCTTCAAATGAAATGCTTGGTTGTTATCTATAGAGTAGTGGCAATGGAGGGGTGCACAACAGGGGACAACACATACTGCTGCTGCTGAAGGGAAAGGATTGAATGTGCATGCTGCACCCACTTGCACTCCACCAGCCCCCACCTCCTCCCTCCCAAGGGAGGGGCAATCTCTGAATGGAAGAAGTTGAATGGGAAAAGATGAGAACTAAAAGGAGTTTGATTATGGGCAGCAGTTGGCAGGAGCACAAACAACAGGGCTGAGGAGTGGGCATGAGGGGCCTTGGAGGTCCAAAATGTCTCATCATATCTCTGGCTGTAAATCGTACTTCTTTATCCTCAAACTACCAGAGGAGCTGCCAGGAACTGTCCCAGCCTCTTTGAACCAGACAGCAAAACACTGACTAAAGCAATCTGGACAATTGTGTTTGTGTTAAAAGAGATATCTTGAACACAGCTCTCTGAGATTAGTGGAACAATGAGGCTTAAAAGGACAATTTAAAATCTGAAACAGTCATACCGTTTGGAAATGTGTGATTATTTTAACACAGAAGATGCTTATTTATCAACAAGCAAACAAAATCTGTTGTGTAACAAAGCCGAAAACTACTTACCCACTGGATCAACTTCCACAGTACGAAGCTTATAACCTCCTTCCATGGTCCCATTATTACTTATGAGCTTCTGTCGGATGTCTTCCTCTTCTAAATTGATGTTGTTGGTAGAATTATAAACCAGAAGAGCCAAAGCCTTAAAACTGCAAGGAAAATTATCTGAATGTTTGAGTCAGAACAGCAGAGGCCAAATGTGTGGAAATAAAAATATCTGACAAACTCTGGTTTTCTGAGTATGGAACAGTGTCACCAAGACAATGTTGCTCATTATCTGTGAATTATTATGTTTGTACACATAGGGCCATGACAAGAAAGTACAGTTGGGCAATTTCATCCTTTAGTTACCATTAAAGAAGCATCTCATCAAAAGAGCCAAGAAATGTTTTCAGAAGATTTAGATTATTTTAAAAGATATTAAAAGATGAAAGCATAAAGTGGTGAGTTGTGAGTTCTAAATGGGCCCTAATTAAATTTAAAAATATGGTTGCTGATGGCTTAGGAATTTCCCACCTTACAAAACTTGTCAGGATGGGACAAGTCATCCTCCAGAGGGTCTATCTCTCCACTGACTACAGAGAAAGACTAGAAGATTAATGAAGAACAGATGCCTAACATTTAAATGTCTAAATTTTGATGGAGTGAAAAACACCCTGACACACTTCTGAATCTTTTAGTCCTAATGAGGAAAGTTTAGTTGCTCAGATGAGTAATTCAAGTTTGAGCAGTAATAGCTGTTTTGTACTGTAGCCCACTGCTACTTTCTTGGGCATAAGAAGTAGTTCAAAGTGCCCAAGTCTTTTTCCTGTGAGAGAAATAAAACAGTCCCCACCCTTGTCCAAAAACATAGCTTTTCTGGAAGGGAAATAATGAACAGAAAAGCAGTTCTAGCAGGACACAGGAAAGGCGGCCAGAGTGGAAGGCTCAAAAATTTCCTCCTGGGACACAGAAAACACATGTTGGAGAAGAGAATATGTCGGTACCCAAGAGCATTGCTTGGCTCTGGCTAGTAGGACGTGACGCCACTGAAGCATGGAACATTGGATCTCCATGGGAGCCAAAATGTGGAAAAAAGGAAAAAGCAAGCTTGCTTTGGGCTGTCTTCATCTTAGCCTTGCCCTTGGATACCCAGCAGCCTGAATAAAGACAGGCTTTCGCGGTGTGTGAGCAGTTCCTGGCAGCCTGGGAAGTGGCAGCACTGCCAGCACACGTACAGTGAGCATGGCACACACCGAACTGAGCTGCTTTCACCGGCGGCCCCCCGTGCAAGAAAGCAGCAGTGAGCTAAAGGGTCTTGCAGTCTACTTGAAGAAGAGTAGGAGAAAAAATCGGTAGGGGCGCTGTATGGGAGAGGGCTAGGAGGGTTTTCAGGTACCCTTTCCTAGACAGAACAGGGCTTCATTTCCACAAATCTTCCAGAAAGACATCCCCATGATGACAGCTCAGAGTTGCACTTTCCAGAGGTGCCTAGTCTGGTACAGTATGAAACAACAGCTTAGTGTACAGATGTTGCTCTTAGATGGCAGATTTAGGCCCCTTTCTGTCAGACATCATTCTGGAAACCGAGTAACTCCAACCAAAAATCCTGAAGTACTCTCATTAGTGAAATGACCTGGCATTAGAAAACAACCTCTCAGCCTAGGAAAAAAATACAAAAAAGAAAAGCAAAGCCCAAACCTCATAAAGAAATCACAAATGTGAACTAAATACTCCACACATTTCACTGTTGCAGATGTAAAGAAATAAGTAAATAAATACAGACGGTCCCTGGTTGGTTGGATTTTTTGTTGTTTATTTTGTTGAACACTAGTACGCCTTTCTTTTTTCTTGCCATATCTGATGTTTTACTGGTAAAATGTTGCTAGAGAAGAAGATAAAAATGTGACTACCTGCTGACTTGGCTTGTTTTTTCCCCAATGGACGTATTTTAGCAGAGAAATTTCAGCTATCCCTGGCCAGGTCGCTCCTGCCCTGCTCCCAGAGATACTGAGTTCTTCCTAACATTCCTTTGGTCTCTGTGGAGTGTTTAACATGTGGCAATAGCCATAGTAGGGTAGATGTGCATTAGCAGGCTTTTGCTGTATACCTCGGATATATTACGAGGCACAAGTTTATTATGGCATTTATTTTTAGCAGAAGCATGGAAATTGCCTACGGGATTGCCAATTCCTTCAGCCCTCCAGTATTTCAGCCCCAGAGTCTCCTGGCACTTACCCATCTTTGCTAAAAGATTCTGGCTTCACTCATCTATTCCCTTTACTTCAGAAGAGGAAAACTTAATATATTGATGCCACTCCCTACCTCAGCACTTTGGCTGTGAAACAGAAGTCATAAGTGAACAGTCACTGCTACTACTATGCTGCCTATTGTAGGACTCCCAACTAACCAAAATGGTATTTAGCACCCATAACTGTGCAGAGGGATAATGGCAACAAAACAGAAGGGATAATGACAGATGAGGTAGAACTGGTTACAGTTATCTTGAACAATTATAGAGAAAAGTATTGATTATGAAGCACTGATAAAAATAATCTGTTAAACCACTTTGTTACTTGTTTTCTGAGAAACTCTTAGAGCACAAGTCATGTATACTGTGTAATAAGAGCCTGTTCCATATTATGATGAAAACAATTTCTATAAACTTTTCAGAATGACTCATGCTAGCTTCCCAAAGTAAATAAATACCTTTTAACTTGACAGCTGATGCAATATGAAGCTGAGTGCTTCCTTCCACTTTTGTCACACTCAGATCCCAGAAGGAAAACATTTTAATGGTGAAGAACAAAATTCTCGATTTGGGAAACAGTAGGCCTACACTCAAATAAATGGCAACACTGCCATGCTCTGCTGGTGTCACCGGGTTTGCTACACCCACCCTTACATCTTTTATTGTGTGCCATATAAAAGCAGATAGATTCTCACAACAGTAATCAATTAATTACAAATTACACATCACCTACAGTAACCTGTACTGCTAGTACTACTGCTGTCAATATAAAAGATGGACTGCGGTATAAGTAAACACAACGGGGATAAGTATTTATGCCTCTCTTCTCTTTGACTGAAATGGTGACAGCTGGAGCAAGCAGGAAAGCAGGGAAAGACCGGTGTCTAACCCACTTTGTCCTGGTCCGTTGAGCTAAGCTGGCTCCGAGAGAGGAGTTTATGAAGCTGCATCCTAATCAGAGGCACAAGAGGCGGTGGGGGTGCCTGCACTGCCATGGCGCGTACCACAAAGCCGGCTTTCTTCTCCGGCAGCGTGACTCAGAGCTATTCCAGGACAGTGTGCCTACACACGGGCTGTGGTCTCACTGCTGGGCGATGCGAGGAGCCTGAAGGAAGGATTAACAAACCATGCGAACCGTGCAGCACAGACTGTCTCATACCTGAAGATATGTGGTTGATAATTAGCAATGCATATTTCTCTCGTTTCAGTTGTACTAGACAGGCTGAACTAATATTGAATTATTGTGGTTGTCAGACTGTTTAACAAATCACTATTAATTTCTTTTGTAGTTAATGTTACTTGATTTCAAGTATATAAAGAATCACTTTTAAAGCACCTAAGTACTCAGGGAACCTAAATTTCCACTAGAAGTCACTGGGAATTTCATTCCTAATTACCCTGGCATATTTAAAAAAGTTTTAAGATGTCAGCATTAAATTCTTCACCAATCTTGCTGTTACACTGGCTTTGAAGATAAGCAGCAATGGGTAGCTATAACTCAAGACTGGCAGCACCAGTAGGCCCACATAGTCACCTGTAAACACTACTAACTTCTTCACATTAACTGGACAGACAAAAAAAGAGCTGACTATTGCATAAGTCACTCAGTGAAGATGTAATACAAACAGCAGACAAAATGTTAGAAAACACACAGAATGAGACAGAAAGAAATAAGAAAGTAGAGGGAAATTAAAAGCATTCCACAAAAGCATCTGAGTTGTGAACTTTTACTTGAGGTGATCTTGACTGTGATACCATTAAAATATTCAGAACAGAGAGCAAAAAAATAGGACTGGGCATAATAGACACATTCAAAGTAATGCCCAGGATGAAGAGGTTCCTTTCTCAGTAGAAGGTGATGTTATAGAAAAAATATAAAATCTGAGACTTCAGGACACAAAACTAAAAATTGCAGTTACTTTTTGGACTACTAAAAATAAAAGCATCCTAAGCCTTCCTTTTAAGTGAATGGCCATTGTATCAGAACAGTGCTGCGAGCAGCATGGTCACGCCTCTGTGCCTGTCCTTGTGTCTGCGGGCCTTGCTCCTCCTTGCAGATCTGGTGTGGGAATACAAACAACTACGGCTTTTCAACAGAAAGCACTTATGTGATGATTTGGTATGAAGACTATTTGTTATTAGAGAATGTAGCATAAAGGCAAACCAGAAAGGGCTGGAATCCCTCACATTTTAACAGCTGATCTTGCTGAAATGAGGTTTTGGTTACACTTGAACTATGTTCCAAAACAACAAAGAAAATCCCCATTCTCCAATACATTACTTTCCTAAAAATGGCATCCAACGATGTCAGGCCTATGCTCAATCCAGTTAAAGTCAAAGGCAAAGGAAGTCATTGGAAGCTGGATCAAGAGCAGGCAGCTTCAGCAGGGAACTAAGACGGCATCATGCTTCAGTCACTTGGGAGGAATTCCCAAATTCCTCCATCTATGATGAAGGCTTTCTTTACAGATCATGGACACAAGATGCCAGCAGGGCACTGTGGAGAAACCTGTGGATTTCTGCTTGGCTCTTTGTTGGTCAGTTTTTCAAGCAGAAATATTACACATAATGTACACATTATGTGGCATTTTACAATGTTGCTCAGCACTGGTCAAGGCTGTCCCTTACTGCCTTTGGTAACACTGAAGTTGAAGTCTGGGGGAGTAGAGATGGGCCAGGTCCAAGTTGTTCCTAAAACCTCCCCAGTAGAAACCAGGAAAATTTTTAAAATAGGAATAGGCATCACAGATGTGTTCATTTATAACAAGAACAGCATTATTATTTCATAACAAATAATTTGAAGTAATCTACAAAGAATGCAAAAGCCTAATACTTTACACAGTAAAGATACTTAAGACTATAAAGGCAAAATTATGCTGCTCTGATGTTACTAACTCATGTCTAAAGCTATTACACAATCTAATTAGCTTAAGTTTTATCCAAGTGCATTAAACTTTCCATTAAGCAACACAGCACCCAAGAACACAGCATGCAGGAGCCTGAATCTGCCTTACTGACACTGGTGGCAACACTCCCACCGACTTCAAAAAAGCAGGACTAGGCATGGGCAGCTCTGATTTCCTGCTTTCCTCTCTATTTTCATTCCTAAGGGAAGGGATTTCTGTTTAAGTTTAGTCGTCTTTACACAGATTGCTACCACTGTGCTTTTTGATTTGGATGAGTTTTTTAACAGTACTAACATTAACGTTGTTTCACATAGTAGAAGCAACTGAACACAGGAAATAGGCCAAAATTATGACAATCAAGTAGTGGAAGTTGGAGCAAGCACAATCTTATTTTTATGTTAAGTGGAGAAACGGTTATAAATTAATTGGGGCCTGAATTTTCAAAATTGCTTGCAAAATAAAAGAAGAAAGGAGAAGCAGGGGAGCTGAGCTACTTAATAAAGACCAATTCCCCTACTGAGGCAGCCCTATATAGTCATCTGACAAGACCTAGGATCAGTAGGACCCTTCTGAGAAAAGCAGCAGCAGCAGTCATAGGAAGTTTTGACAAAGCTGCAGAGTCATAAAAGGCAGAGAATTAACAAAAGAAACAAACACATTTATAATTTATCTACATAAAATCCACAAATCGGCTTCACATTCAAAGGTTTGTGCAAAATAATGGGGGACAAGGAAACAGCTATGTCCATAGCCCATGCTGAACTCCTGTCTACTTTATTTTGAATAGCTGCCCTCTCATTAAGAGACGGAAACAGTATGACCAGAGGAAAAAATTAAACACAGACACGAAGTCAAGTACAGCTGTGATAAAATTCTGTCTGTTAAAGTAGTTAAAACTTTTAACTATTTAAAGTAGTCAATAGTTAATCTACCAAAGTATTAGCTTGATATACTGCTGTCATCCAGAGATCTCACAGTATTTAAGGTGCTGATAATAATATGCACCTTTGGACTTGGCACTGTTTGTCTCTCATCACCATGTACGTAAATGCATAATAAGCACAGTGTACTCTGGACTTCTACAGCTCATAGAACACAGTAATGAAAGAATAACAATCCACTTCCATATTTTTGTTTTGTTTTGCTCTTCTCCAGAATGCTGTACAGTTTAAAATATTTATTTGGAAAACACCTATTTTTAACGTGCCAAAAAAAGCCAACTTCCTACCTCCCACTTCCAGCTTCTATTTCTTCTCTGAATCATTCTCTCTAACCATTCTTCCTCTTTCACTTGCAAGAAGACTAGGTGGACAGATCGATAACAGAAGTTCCTTGATAAGGTAGCAGTGTGGTAAATAAGGGTTGAAGCAAAGCAAAATGCATAGAAGAGATTGGGAAAGGTTGTTTTGTTGTTTGGGGTTTTTTTAACTGCTGTATAAAATACTAATCCAAAAGGTAAGGAAAAAAGATGTGATCTGAATGATAAGAATATGAATTCATGTAAAGAGAGGGAAAACTTCACAAAGAGCAATTTGAAGAATTATGATAATGCCTTAGAAATAAGAAGGCTATGATCTTGTGGACAATTCAGAAAAGAGAGATAAGGTTTAGTGAGTTAGAGTAAGACTAATATGTTCACTTCTGTAAAAGATAAAGTTAAGGCCATGATATTTATGGGTTAGGTCTTAAATTTTAACTGTGGAGTGAAATTCTGTTCAGATGAACATGAAGGTAAATGGAATAAGAAGTACTTAACAACTAAGGGAAATAGTGGAATATCTAAAACAGCAACAGACTTATTCTTTACTATCCAAAATGAAGAAATAAGAAAATCTTTGGACAACTATTCACAGAAATAATTTATGGGAATATTTAATTAATAGAAATTGTATGAAATCACACTGTGAGCAAGTTACATACAAGAACTCAGCCATAACATTTCAGTGGATCACCTAAGTAGTGAGAAATTAACATTATTTCCATCAGGGATTAAAAACTTCCAACCTGTAACCTGCTAGTTTTTTACACCCCAAAATGTTACTCCGATGTCTTGTAGGATTTCCTTAGAATCCTACCCAGGCCAAATCCAAGAAAGTGGAAAACCTAACAAAGTATCTTGAAAGCAATGATTGGGAAGTAGTAGGAAAAAAAGTTTGCTTTCTGGATCTTCAGAAATTCAACACATTTCTTCCTTGCAAAATCTAGAAACAGCTGTGTGAACTTCAAAGAACTGGAAACCTGGTGACTAAATCCAGGAACACTGAAGACTACTGGGAAGCTGATCCTTCTTTTGTTTCAGAAGGGAAGCAATGTACAATGATAGACATATACTCAGAAGACCTTAAGCTAGGAGAACACCAACTTTTCCCAAATGTTTCTCCTGTAAGAGGTAAATGATGCATGAAAATATATGCAAGACATGAAAAATACATGAAAAAACAGCAAAAAAATCCTGTGTATATATATGTCTATATATGTATATGTGCATATACAATGTGTAAAAAGTGTAATTTTTGTTAGTCACATATCATGTAGCTCAATTAAATTTTTAACTATCCCTGTGTAACCTCAACCGGGTTGCTATGTTGGGCAGAATCTTGACTTCTCTCTTTTTTCTTTCTTTTCTAAGAAAACATGCACAGCATAACAATCCTGATTATTTGGAGAACAGCAACATTTTGTGTAACATGATTAGCATTTATACTAAATTATTCAGAACGATGACAAAATGCTATTTGGTCTTGACACAAAGCGCACTAGAGCCTGTGAGAAGACTAGTTTCTCATTAGACCAGACCTCCCTTGAAAAACTTTATGACATATTATGAACATGTAATTCCACTGCCTCTGAAATTACATATAATGAGCAAAGTAAGTAGGAATGGGTTTATTTCCCCATAACAGTGATACATTATTAGAAGTAATTTAGTGCCATATTCACTGTATGTCAGAAAGGGAGGGGAAGAAAAGGGAAAGGGAAAGGGAAAGGGAAAAGAAAAAGAAAAGGGAATTACTAGAATAATTTCTCCCTCTTCACCTCCTTTTTTTAATAGACCAGGAAGAAGAAACAAAATCCAGAGGACAGGATGGTGGGAAGGTGAGACGCGAAGAAATCAAGTGCATAATCTAGGGGAGAACAGATGCTGACAAGCTGGGCTGCTAGCCTTGTAAAAGACGCAGGAATAAGGATAAGGGAAAGCTTTACATTCCTCAGCAGTCTTGGATTGTTGGTAAGACCTGAGGCATCGTCTCCACTTAAAAGGTTTTGCTGGCATAACCGTATCATTTAGAAGTGTGAAAAAAAATCCCACCCACATCACTACACCCTACTGTAAATGTAGGTCAAGCAGCAAAATAGCCCATTCAGAGACTGGGTTTACACTATACCAGTTAAATGGTTTTGCCAATAAAAGCTGTCTTTCTGCTGTGGGTGTGTGGGAAGGAGATAGTACCTTTTACAAATCTTTTCATGTCTAGGTAAACTCTGTAGAAAACTAGAAGCATCAGTAACTACTTCCTGATGGTAAATTGGGAATACTGGGCTATCATCTCTGAAATTAAAAAGCCCAGCTGTTATCATGGCAGTTCTCAAGAGTCAGCAGTTAAAGACCTTTCCTACGGGACTTTCGCCTACACTGCAAACAGATACATCCCATATCCACTTGTTGCCCTTCCTCACAAGACTAATTACGTTTTGGTTTCCTCTCCTTAATTTGGTCCTAAGATTCACTCCCTCCTGATATATCCTTCAGAAATCAGTCTGCTGCTTTCAAAGAAATCCCCTGAGGCCCAGTTTTCAGGGGGTGTGACCCATCTAACTTTCTTTGGCTGCCTTTGAGGCTGTCCCAGCTCCAGTGCCTCTGAGCCCAGCAGAAGTCAGGAAATGAGAGCATATGGTAAATAGTTTAACTCACGCTAGTTTGGCTTTCAATTCTAGAATGATTTTTCGGTGTTTTGCATCTAGTAAGATGTCTGTTAACTTAAAAGGCTTAAAAGTTCAAGAGAATAAATGCAGTGACAGTGGATAGATACCAGTGCACCAAAGCTTGTTGCTAAAGAAAGATGGGTCTGCCATACCATGTATATATGATACGTCTATTCAGTTTTGTGACAGATGAAATCTGAGCTCTGAAAAAATGGTCTGCTAAGGTTTAAAGCTCAGTAGGTTTAAACCAAAACAAACACGATAACCAGTATTAGGTTTCTGAGCACACCCAGAGCACTCAGCTCGCCAGCAGTCATATATTTACAGACTGGCAGCATATGCTCAATAATAGACAATGAATCTGATAATAGACAATAAAGCCTACTGTAAAGCCACTTGTAATAGCAGCTGTTGCCTCTATCAAGAACATGTCTTTAAAAATGTTACCTTTTAATACTTCTTTTTTCTCTTACTCCCTCTTTCATGGGCTGGATGCTATAAAAGAAATAAACATGAATTAGGGTGGGCTAATTCTCAAAAAGAATGTAGCATAAACATCTTCCCCCTTCATTCACCTGATATTGACCACATACACAGTGTAATTCCAGTTCTGGAAAGTACGGTTCAGCTGAAAAACAAGAAGACATTGATCACTTGAATGGTGAGACGTTAATGGGGCTCTTTGTTGCTTAAGACAGTTAGAATTTCACCCTTCTCCCCTTTGAGAAACCACCTTCTGTTTTTCAAAGCAAAGAGAACACTCTCCCATTTCAGTGAGGTGATTCTATATTAGATGTACAACTGGTAGTGAGAGATGTGGGCTTTTTTACTGACAGAAGGAAATCTCTATAAGGTCATGACAGTGTATAGGTGAGTGCACAGGATGCTGAACTTTTCCTTTTCTCCCTCTCTTATCTTAAATTCTCAGAAACACTTTGATTAGAAAAGATTTACTGCCAAAACTACAGGATCAATTTTCACCTAAAAGTCTACAACCTATGATGATCTTTTTTTCAGATCTTTGTACTATTTATTCTGAGTGGGCAATGGCTGCTCAGTTTTTCCCCCTGGGAGACACTTTTGCATACTCTGCTAGGGCAAGTGACACCCTTCTAGATTCTTTGGCTCAGGCACCCATGTACTTCACCTGGCTACTGCTGCTAAGACAACAACCTTGGTAGGTGGGGATGGCTGCACTTCTGGTTTGTAGATGACTATAGGTGGTTTCACTTCCTTAGCTTCTGAAAGCTGAAAGCTTCCAGGCTTATTATAAGAAAAATAAAGAATAATTGCCATATATTTATGACATCATATTTTCATGTAAGTAGTTGGTATAAGGACTACTTACAGATTGTATGAGTGCCACTATGTGAACTGTCAAAAAGGACAGAGAATATCTGTATTCAGACAGGAGAAACTTTCACAGGCAGGAACTTCAAGAGGGCTCAGGAAGGAGCTTATGTCTGCTAAAATGGGCTGAGAAACCAGGGGCCACTAGAAACCCCAGCAACTGACCTATGGCAGAAGACTTCTGAAGGAGAGAGTATTAGGGTAAATTGGAAAAGTGTATTGCCTCACACAAATGAACACTGCCTGGTTTTTTATTATTTCTATCACAATATAACTTCAAAACCACATTAGTATTTGGGGAGAAAAATTCTATATAGGGATGTTGGAACTTAGACATCTACCTGTTTCAGTGGACAGTTCTGATTTCTCCATACTTTCCAAAATCTCAACTAGTATCTACATTTCTTAAGAAGCTGGCTGGTATAGTGGAGGCATTTCAAAATTTTATCCATAGTGCCTAACAGTCCCAGCTAGATATGAATTCATTACTGTGCAAATCAATAATAGAAAGATCTTCAGAGAACACATACTAGTTTAAGAATTTATTTGGTATTCTCTCTTTTTTTTACTTTTCAGATTGATAACATCAACAGGGCAGATTCATGTATGTCATCACACCAGAAGGAAAACGTAACTTACCCATTCTGCAATCACATCATGTACTTTCGACACCGAGTTGGAGTTGGAACTAAAGACAGTTATAGATATCCTGTAGAATAGCCCACCTGTCCATTAAAAACAGCATTATAATGTTAGAAACTGAGCAAATTTACCTTTTTAATAATGAGACTTTAGTTTCATGGTGAATATAAAGATTGGGCTGAACCCCAGATACAAGCACACCTCAAGCTCTCGTTGGCATTATACAAGTTTGGTGTGAACAAGTTCTGCAGGCTTGGGCCCATCCTCACTAGTCCTGTCGAATTAGACAAGAATTCCCTCCCCCTCCATATTTTTAGAGACCCTTGAAATGTGACGTGGGAACTCACAAACAACGTACGTATAAATAGTATTTTGCATATGCCTTTAATGTGGTGTGTAAAAGCAAGATCATGAAAGTGTCATGAATTTTAAAAATAATCATAATTACTGAAGTTCGTAACATGGATAAATTCTACTCTCAGTCATATTTTTATAATCCAGAATTCAACCACTGCAGATTAGATTTAAAACTTTGTGAGAACAGATTAAGGCTCATCAATTGAAAGTAACAAGATAACTGAGGACAGAATTAGGTGGGAGAAGGGATATCCAGCTCTTGTTTTCACAGCACAGTCTTTGCTCTAAGGCCTGGCAATGGCCAGAGAGTAGAAGAACCCACAGTAGCTTTACAAAGCCAGCAACTGAACAAACCATCTTTCAGTCACAAAATGTGTAATACTTGGCTTGGAGCAATTTTATATTCAGTAAAATTGTTTTTAAAATGGCACTGGGTAAATGTAAATTCTCTTTAAGCTCATGAGTTGGTAGGCAGCATTACAAGATTTCACATCGAATAAATAACATCAAATCATCTCATAGTTATGCTCTATGTTAAAAGTCTATACTTTTCACATGTCAAATTTTTTTCATTAAGCTACTAAAAGTTCTGTACACTCTGGCTGAATAACATTTCCCAGGATGTGGGGGAGGTTTAAGAGCTTCTAGATCAATTCACTTGCATGTATGCGTGCATGTGGCATTGCTTGGTTCAGGGCTGTTACCAAATGAGGTTGTGGGTCCTGATCACAGATACATGTATTTATATAAATCTTACGTAAATCTTACGAGACACTACATAGGACAGAACAGGACATGACAACAATTGTACAGAAATCCCTTTCTGTCTCTTTATTGTAAAGGAACTGCTCTATCTTTCCGAGTCTAAATAAAAGACCTTTTATTCTAGTTACGTACATGTGGAGCAAATTTCATCATTTTACAACTTCATAGATAATCATTTCACAAGAGCTTGAAATAAAAGTATCTGGAAAAAAATTTGAAGTCAGTATTTTCCAATTTAATTGCGCATATTGGTTACTATCCTATTCATGAGCTGGCTTGAGTATTGTTCTTTCTTCTCATTATGGAATTGATCATATGATCACCGAGATTACTATGAAAATTCCTCTGTGATAAAATACTAAAGAATCAATTTCTTGCAGGAAGATGGTTTACCAGTTACCTTCCTTGGTAAGATGTGATTAAATTTTAGACATGAGTAGAATGAACTTGCTTGATTTATTGTCTTTTTTTCCTCCCTTAACTCAGCAGACACACAAATTTGGTGTGCCGTTTAATCTGAAAATGTATTTTAGTTTGTTATTATTACTGTGATAGTTTCAAATAAAAAAGAGGAAAAAAAAAGTCTTTGGAAGTAGAAAATTAGACTTTGGACAAGTTGAAAACACTTGCAAGACTTGGATCTCATTTATATGTATCTATCTCTATACATATATTCAATTTTATATGTACAATGTACCTTTTATATGTGTTATACAGATACATACATACACAAAGCGTGCATTATATATATTCTCACATGTTAATTTATAATCATATATATAATTATAACCTTATTTATATAATTAGGTATATGGACAAAATCATCTTAATATAGGAATATGCAAAGTATTTTTAAAATCAAACATTATAACTGTAAACTAGTCAACAGCTTCAAGATCTCCACCAGATGGTGACCCAAAGCATGTTTTAATGAGGCAAAAAAAAGAACAAGAACAAAGAACTAATCTACATTTTTAAACACTCTCAGGAGACTGCAATGGCAGATAGTGAAAACTAAAAATGATTTCTCACTCTCCAAATTAAACAGTGGAAATCCCACCTCAAAATGCTGAATAAAAAAAAATATTTTTATGGGCAGAAAATTGATGAAAAGTAGCCAAAGATAATCTGAAAAAAGAACCTGGAAAAACAATTCTCCCCACACCCACCATCAACTACAAAAATATAATGATCAATGAAAAACGAGGATTTTTTTTTTTTTTAATTCTGTTAGGCAAATTATCCAAAAGTTTCTTTTGGAAAATCTTTGCTTTTTGAAAGTTAAATCCTAAAAAACATATGAATACTGTAAGTGAAAAACATTCATACAATCTCAAACAATAAAATGGCATAAAAATATATAGAATACATGGCAACCCAATATATTATTCTCACAGTCTCATGAGAGCTGTCTTAGAGAAGTACACAAAAATTAGAAATCACACATTAATGACATTTATTATCACTAAGATGTTACAAATTCCCTTCTACTATAATTAAATTACTATTCTAAAATCTTTTCATATGCTAAATGGATCTATATCTAAAGGATGAAAGTCAGCTACTTCTATGTTCAGTCTACCAACTGAATATCTAATAGATAAGATGATCTGGTTTTTTCCTACATCTAGCTTGACATACTGTAGTTGACCTCAGGTTGACACAGGCAGCCCAGTTCACTGAAGGAATAACATAAACACGACAAAAAGAATGCAGGAGATCTAGTAAGTTGATTCAGTGGTGTGTAAGGGGTGGTATTTTGGCTTGTCCCAGATGGTAGGTTGGCCAAGGACTGAACATGTGCCGAAACTGATGACTGATGGTACATTACAGAAGAAAGTGGCATTTGGGACTGCATGAGAGAGTGATGCATTGCTGCTTCAGGTGTCGTCAGAGTGCCATTCAAGATGGTCTCTTTGTGCTGAATAATAACTCCACTGTATGAAGATGGCAAAGGTATCGCATCATTCATTATTGCAGTTCTTGATGATTCCAGAATAGAAGAGAGATTTGCAAAACGTCCATAATCAGCATTTTCAAAATCCAAGGCATGAGTACTAACAATATGCAGAGAAGACATCCCTTCTCTGTGCTTGCTAAAGGATCCATACACCTCTCCTTCTGAATCCCATTTGGAAAGCCTCAATATGTTTGTTGATGTCAGAACAGCAGAATTCCTTATGTCTTCATTACCACCAATGACTTCTTGTTTGACTGCCCGTAGAGAGTATCTCAGATTGTCCCCTTGATTTTCAACGGAGTTTTGGCCTAAAACAGTTAGATGACTTCTCGGTGTTACTGTTGCTGGCCAGCTTAACTCTGCTACATCCCACTGAGGAATCAGGCTTGGAGAAATTGTATCAAGATGGTTCTGAAAACTTTGTGGAAGTGGAGGTGTAGGAGGTACACTGACTCTGAATTTTGAGTCTGAATTAAGAAGGTGCCTTAGTTCCAAAGACAATGTCAGTGGAAGGAAGTCAGAACTCATTGCACTGATATTTTTTAAAAAAACACCTGCATCTATTTGAACTTTACTTCTTACTTTATCAGTAGTATTTGTTACAGCATCATTGGCTGAAAGAGTTTGAGACTGCTGTGATCCATGTGTTCTTGTACCATTTATCAAACTCCTAACTGGTGTATTGATCAAGAAAGAAGCTTGGTTATCCCTTGAACATGAAGGCTGGGTTGCTGAATGTGTTGGAAGGACAGAAACAAGCTGCTGCCTATTGTTTAGGAAGGTCATGTTGGTTTGATCACTTACTATGTCAGTTCCAATTTGCATACGCAAACGATCAAATATCATTAATTTTTCTGTGGAGTTTTCAAGCACCTTATCAAAGGCACTTACCTGTACAGAGGGTTGACTCAAAGGTGCTTCCAGGGAAGGAAAAGGAAAATCAAATTCACTGTTGGAAGACATGGTTAGGTTTGCAAAGTTCACTGTTGACTGCAACTGTGATATTGTCCTGCCATCACTTTTTGAAATTCTCTTTGAAAGGCCTGGAATAAATGAACTAAAGATTTGTGTTTCCGAAGCTGATGCACGAATAGAGAAGTTCATTTCTTCAGCCCCACGACCTAATAATTTAATGGCAGATGTTTGTTCAGAGATATTGTCAGACTTAGCAGGTGAACTAATGGATGGCAATCTCTCTGTTGGGGAAGAAAGCAGTTTATTAAATGAGAGCCACCAATTTTCTGGTGGCTCCCCAGAAAACACTTGAGATGCTTCTTTCAAATGACAGGAAATGGTCCAGAAACTTGCTGTTAAAGAAGGGGAAATATCTACATATTTTGTTGGAAAATCCAAGGAACCTGAGTCCCAGGAGTTGCCAACTCTATTTGTGTTCTCTGGCTCTAATATGGAAAAAGCTGATTCTTCATTTTGATTACTATCATGAAATGCATCTAAATTGCTCTCCAGCACTCCATTTCTGAGGGTCTCACTTGGCTTTTGAAAATATACCGAATGTTTTAAATAATGGGACCAGTAATTGCTATTAGACATAAATATGCTGTCACTTTCCAAATATATGTCAGTCAACGACTGTTGATAAACAGGCAGGGTCGTTACAACATGTTTAAATGCTGAGCTTGTCCAGCCTGTTCCTACCAGAAGTGCTGAAAATGTTAGCAGTTCTCCACTATGTCCTAGGACTGAATTTGTCAGTTGGATGTCAGGCATAAATTCTGTGTAGGTTTTTTTCATGTTTTGAAAAAAAGTTGTTGGGTTTGCATGTGGAGTCTCCACAGAGGTTAAATTTGTAATGCCTCCTGAGTGATGTTCCTTAATGTGCGTAGATTTTCTAAACTGAAATTCACTGTTTGCTGCTAACATAGAAAAATGTTTCCTATCATCAGCATCGCCTTCTATCATTTCCAGGTAAAAATTTTCAGG
Organism: Oceanodroma leucorhoa; assembly: GCA_030449065.1. Taxonomy (NCBI): domain Eukaryota; kingdom Metazoa; phylum Chordata; class Aves; order Procellariiformes; genus Oceanodroma; species Oceanodroma leucorhoa. The sequence goes on along the minus strand of JASVER010000084.1, from coordinate 477,702 downwards.
TGTGAAGTTTAGCAAATCTAGCCTACTTTTCTGGAATGATGATTTCTCCTCTGCAGGTGATACAGATAAGCTAGAAAGAGAATGATGTCTGTCTTCTTGAATGTCAGAGGTGATATGATGATGAAATACAGTCTTACACCAACTCTCAGGCTCCAAGATGTCGCTTATATGCATGAAACTGGTTGTGCCGCTGTTGGAGGACAAAATCCACATGGTTTCTTTTTTGTGTTCGTAAGCAGTGCTGCTGCTGCTAATGGGAGATTGGAACGCTGACTCAGAGTCAGAATGAACCAGCCCATCTGCCAAAGTCAGTGCTAGCTCTGCATTAGGACTTCTGTTTTGAAGAAGAGGAACTGCTGCATTCACAGAAGGCTCTGTAACAGCATCTGCTGCATCAGAAGTGCCATGAAATGAACTTCTAGAATCATTCAAAGTATTTTCATTTGGTAACTGATTCATCACAGTATTATCTACGTTGATTTTTTCTGTAAAGGCAGCCAAGGTATCATTGCTGGTCTCCTCAGAAGCAGCTGATGTGGACACAGTTGGAAGAAACAAGCTGTACGTGTTTTTTCTCTCTGGGTTCTCATCTGCTGAGCTTTTACTGAAATGGAGAGGCCTTTGTTTCACTGGCCAAATAATTGGGGTTGAGATAATTCCTATGTTTTTGACCCCTTCTATCTTAGACTCTTGCTGCCTCCGGGGTCGTGAATGGGAGGATTCAGGTGAATTTCTCTTCATTCTGAAGATAAACGTAGCAGGAAGTCTGAATTCCTGCAGGTCTGTGTGTAGTAAGCCACATAGTTAATGGATTAAAGAAAATATATGCAACTTAACTGTCTGTTCTTGGCTGTCTGCTCTTGGTCTAAAAATCAACTTACCAAGAGTGGAAAATGATGCCAGCTAGCTGAGTGAAAGTTTAATTTGCTTCTACTGTAAATGAATTTGGCTCACTTTCCTTAGTCTTTCTACTTTCTCTTGGGAGTTTCAAAGCCAAAGGAAGGACTTAATTGCCCAATTTTTATTCATGCTAACATTAATAAGGCATTCAGTTCCTTCTGTAGTTACAAATATCATAGTTAACTGCTCAGGCGGAACATAGAGTGAGTGGCTCCACAAAAAGAAAAAAGCACAATTTGGAAGAAATTTTCAATATTTTCTTCTTACTTCTACAGCTTAGTAAATCCAAACAGGTTGAATTCAGATAAATTCTTTCACTTTGTCTACTGTACTGCCTGATTGCCAATGTACAAGAAATGATCTGCCAAGAGTAAAAATACTCTAAGAGTTTTAAATCCTGCAGTAACAACTGATGCATTTGGAAAAAACAAACAAACCCACCCCCCCCCCCCCCACCCCCCCCCCGATTCTAATTTACTTCTGTGGAGCACACTGAAAAAATAAATGTTTACAAAAAAAAATCTTTAAGCCTCAGATAAAAATTGCAGAAATCTATCTCTGTGTTGTTAATAACGTTTAACAACTATCTTTAACAAACTAATAAATATTTTAGCAGCGCCTCACAAAATGATGCTGTCTCTAGGAGACAGTGATATCATAGAATTTGAGAAAACCTCAAAAGAAATCCCTGCTTTTTTCCTGTGCTAATAATAGGATCATTTACTACCTTATTTTTTCCCTTAATCTTTCTAAATGAAAAGTAAACGATATCTGATACTGTCAACATTTTCCCTAGTAAAGTCTGATCCAGCTCTTCTTGAAGTCAGTGGAAAGATTCCTGTTGACTCAGTGGAAGTGGCTTTGCTCCATAGGAATGATTCCACTTGGCTCCTATGCCCAACTAGTGAGGAACAGACAATCCCAGTGTACTACCACCCTGGCTGCACAGGCAGGAGCTACACAATGCCTCATAATCTGCAGCCTTAAAGCATTTCAATAGCATGGTTCTTTATGGACCCTTTTTAAAAATCCCTCTCCCTTCCCTCATTCTTTGCATGGGTAAATACAATGGGTGACACAAAGTGAGTCCCTTTTGTACAAGAGCCAGGTAAACATGATACAAATAAACACCGAGTTTGGTTCTGTTCTCATTTACACCATTCTTACACGGTCCAGTGAAGTTACTCCTGATTTATTTCAGTGTAAATGAGATCAGAACTGAGACATGACCCTTGACATTATGATACTGTGAAAACACACCTTAAAAATACAATAAATTTGCTCTAGACACAGTACAAGGAAAAATGTAACACAGGATTTCTTACCATTGTTTGGCTTATCGTTTCTATTAGTGTTAGTGGTGACAGTGGGTGGTGTAGGAGTAGTAGCATTTACAGTAGCTGGTAATAAAGATGAGAAAGAGGTGAACATGAATGAAATATGAATGTTAATAAGGTAAGACAAAATGGGAACAACGCATGACAATGTAAAATGAAACCATCTACACACAATGCCATAAATGTTAAATAAACACATTATTTTTTTTGCACAAAGTGATGAATGGATATGAACTGAGGTCCCAATCCTGCAATCTTCACTTTCACTGACTTCAGTGGGAGTTTTGCCAGTGTAAGGTTTGCAAGATCAGTCCTGTACTGCTTTCATAAACTCAAAATCCTCTTATGAGAGCTTCAGATCCAAACAGCTGTGCAAAGATCAGAAAATAGGTAAGTGCTAAGATGCATGCTCTTAGAATATTGCTTGTGAAAAGAATAATTGCCCCTACTCAGGGACTGAGGATGACAAACAAATACGAAACTAAAATGCCCATGTAAAGATCCAATTAACTCCATTGAACTCCTTACAATGAAGAGAATTGAAATCAGACTTGGAATAATTGAAGTGGAATATATATTTTGAAAGCTTCATGTAGGATCTCAGCTGTAATGTTCCCACTGACACTAACAGGAGTCACCCCACACAACCCTGGCAAATGTTTCCCAGGAGAACCAGCTAGAACACTTTTCAAAATCAGAGTGAGGAGCCAAAACTGCAAATTTCCCCCACAGCAGACTAGGAGGGTATACACGCTAGAGGAATTCAAAGATCATGTCACTAAATTTTCAAATAATAGTTTGGAAAATAATTTAATTTTATCTAGTAACTCCCAGGGAATGGGAATCCACTCACTGACAGATTTCTTTTTTCCTGAAAACTCTTCTTAAACATCTGAAGGTTGGTGCAGTATAATCTCACAGTTACATGACTTTTGCACATTTTGACCAAGAACCAACCTGGAAAGGTTAAGCAATTGTATTTTAGGCAAGAAATTGCACTTTTGATTTTTTGTTAGGTTGTTTTAGCTAACCTTATGAGTCTGAAGTTCATAAACTCAGGTCTCAGCTTAGGGAGCAGGTTGATGTTCAGGTTTCAGTGAAACAAGAAACTTAGGAAAAGAGAAGGAAGAGTTGGACACTGCAGCAAACAGGTTCTAACTGGGAAAGTGAGTATGTAAAGTGACACTCCATAATACAAAAAGCTCTTCTTCCATGTAACTTCAGGGCTATATTGTCTGAGAAACAAGTTATAAGGCTTCTTACTGATTGTATCTTCCAGCCAAAGCAGTTAAAGAAGGCATTTTCCAGTGAATGAAAATATTTACTAAGCATAATGGAGAAAATGGCTCTTTCATCAGGCTGTAGCTGACATAATCTGGCATCCACAATCTTTGTTACTGGTGCTATTGCACAGCAAACAACAAACAAACAAAAAAGGAATCCAAACTGGCCTCTCAGTTTAAAATAAGTCTGCAGTGCTGACAGAAATAGACATCTTTTTATGATTTTCATTATTATGACAATAATTATGATAATGATGATGAACAGGGTAAATCTAATCTGCCACTTCCAAAGTGACAAACACAGAACACCAGTGACACTTTACCAAACACTTTTCAGAGAAGGAAAGAGTATTACCTTCATGAAAGTACTCATAGTGTTTATTGAAGATGTGATGGTCTAAGAAGTTAACAGAGGCAAGTTTGAAAGGTAGCATCTTTTTTTAGAGGCAGTATCTTCTACTAGACAAGTTAATAAAGCTGGAAAAAAGGATGAGGCTTTTAGAAACACAGGCTTGTTTCGCTGAAAGTGTGTCCATTTCTGCAGCCATACTAGCTGACCTAATGAAAGATATTCTCTCTCCTTTCACACCATGCCATTTTGATAGAGGAAAACGCTCAGAGTTCTTCCAAGAGAATACACAAAGTTCTTTATATGGTGGCTGTATTACCCATTACATATAAAAAGACTAATACTGAACAATTGTTGCTGTCACACTTACCTAAGGTATTCAAATAGTAGTATTTAGATCATATTGTGCTTTGTGAACATGGCACCTGAAAATTACTGTTTGAAATCTGATTATGGACATAACTGTCATTTCACTTTCCTTGTAGAGACCAGTACAATATGCTCCAAGAGCCTGAACCAAATTTACCTCAGGAAAATCTGGGAGAAGTACACTGAAGACTGACATAGATCTCTTACTGGCTTCCCAAGCAGAGTGCATTTTCCTTTTTATTTTTTAAGCTAAACTTGATTTACTTGTAAATGTCAGTTTTGAAAGAGTTCTGAGACTTCCTCCTCCCCTTTTATACTTTATTCTCTCCTGTCTCCTTCTTCCACCATTCAGCCTGAAAAGGGTTACAGAGCTAAACATTATTTTTGGTGCAGCTGCTGCTGTGATTAAAGTTTAACATAGCATGCCACCTCGTTAGCAGGTCTGTGTTCATGACGGTATTGTGGAAATGGGCTGATGTTGTTCATGTTGAGTATTTTTACAGAACTTCAGCCTCTAAGCAGAGCAGAAGGAATTAACTGTCCTTGCATGTCCAATGATTCACATGGCATGGAAATCTTTAGGGTTCACCTATTCTTTGCATTCAACTGAGCTGACTTTAAAGACACCTGATGAATTCTTATATGTGGTGATTTTTACACTATTACACCATCACTAAGTGCTGTAACAAGTGTTTCATTAACTAATAGCTGCTGGATTTTGCAGTTTGATGTTAAATTTTTACCTGCTAATTTCAAAGTATCTAGCCTCAAAATACCTTATTGGAAAAAAATGAGTGTCAGTTCCTTTATTTACATCTGCTCATTTTTTATTTACAGATGTACCCACTTCTTATCCTTATCCTTAATAATTTACTGTCAAAATGTGCAGGAGGAAAAGAGATGGAGAAGGAAATGAAAGCAGTTGATTAACTCAGTTTTGATATAATGGAGATTATTTGGAAAATGTATTATCAAGGGAGTGATCACATTTTTTCCACATATTGTATGTACAGGACACCCACACACTTGATGAGACGAAAGAGTTCCTTTCCTTGTTATTTTTTATTGCAGTTCACCCTTTTAGAAAAAATAATAAAAAAGAAATGGAATAAAAAACCCAAGGAAAATAAAGATTTCCCAAAGATGGAACTGTGAAAATGATCTGGGCTTCTTACCTTGGCAAAGGCTTCCCAGGTTTGCACAACTGGTTGGTTCAATTGTAGAAGAGGGAATTAGGTATGAGCCTTTAGAAGAAGAAAGTGAAATAATTAGAAAGGTTTGGCTACTGGGCATAAAACTATCATGTCTCAAAATATATTATATCTTGTAGCGACACAGTCCTCTTCCTAATTTCTCTCAGTGGCAAAACTGATACTGCCATTTGCCTATAAGACTTAGGTGTTTTCATTTTCTGTTGCGGCTGAGGGATCCATGAAAACCCCGCTGACTTGCAAGTTACAGTCACTTACGCATCCGCCCCCAGTTTTCTTAGCTTTCGCTAAATAACATTGCATTAAATGAATGCAGCTTGCGTGTAATCTGTGAAACGGCTTTGAGCAGAGGGGTCAGTATGGCCATAGGATTTATGCAATCTTCATGAGTAATAATGCATGCCTTGGAGAAGCAACCACGCTCTGCTGCTGTAGCACAGGTTACCCACAACACACTTCTGAGTAATCTGCCTGTGACAGACACCAATCAGATAAAAGGTGATTAAACTTGTTCCTCTGCCCAGGGCGTGGGTGTGATTAATATTCTGGTATGCATGATTTATAAGCAGATAATGTTATAAGTCTGTATCTCTACTGAATTATTCATAAAAACATGCACATACTTTGATGATCTGGAGACAAAACCAGGGCATATAAGAATGGCTACAGAAAAAGAACTGGTGAAACTGCATTAATTACACTGTGTGTAACCCAGCAGTTCAGCTGCAGATACAGCTGCTTTTGCAGACTGTGTTGAAAATAATGGGGCCGCAGAGCATGGCACAATCTGACCCTACTGGGAGCATTGCCCTTTTGGCTTTTGCTTTACCACTTCAGAATCATATTGACTCAATGAGGTTCTCTCATGAAACATTGTATCCTTCCATAAAATTAAAGAGCCACCACCCATCAGCTCATAAAGACAGCTAGGAAAATATTTCCTGTGATGCAAGAACAGATGAAGCATGCGGCCTTGACACAGAAATCATGTCACACCACAGATACCACTACTTGTGCTGCCGACAAAAATGGGACAGAATTTAAAACATATGATCCTCAACAAATATTAGAGCTCCGAATTTTTTTTTTTTTTTAAATGGATTAGAATTGGGGGAATTAGCTCAAATGGTAGAGTGCTCACTTGGGTTGCGAGTGGTAACGGGATCGATGCCCGCATTCTCCCCAGGAAAGCAGGGCTCCATCACGCCTAACGGTGACTTGGGAAGACAAACGCCATCACTCTGAACATCCCCCCTTCCTTCTTCTTCCCCCAGCTTTATATGCTGAGCGTGACGCCATATGGTATGGAATATCCCTTTGGTCAGTTGGGGTCAGCTGTCCCAGCCGTGTCCCCTCCCAACTTCTTGTGCACCCCCAGCCTCCTCGCTGGTGGGGTGAGGTGAGGAGCAGAAAAGGCCTTGACTCTGTGTAAGCACTGCTCAGCAGTAACTAAAACATCCCTGTATTATCAACGCTGTTTCCAGCACAAATCCAAACCATAGCCCCATACTAGCTACTATGAAGAAAATTAACTCTATCCTAGCCAAAACCAACACAGAGACACAGGCAAATTCACTTCCTTGGTACACTTCCTATGAACTCCAGGATGGATGTTCTAAGTGAACATACTACCTCCTGCGTGAGATTTTTTTTTCCCCCCAAATATATTTGCTAATATTAAACACTCAATATCAAAACCTGCTCTAAGTTATCTCCTCTTGGTTCTGCATCACAGAAAGATCACCTGGAAGTTGCCTAGGAAAATCTGTGGACCTTCATATTTTCTTCAGTGAGTATTTAAAAAAAGACCGTGATTTTATTTGGTGAAACTAAAAAAAATCCAATTCAACTTTACAAAACACTTAAGTCAGAAGAATGTATACTTTAAAGAGGAATATTTTCAGTGAATATATTCAATAAGCTTTTTTAAGTTTTAATTGGGCTGAATTCTGGACAGACTAGACTTTCCCTCAGTGTTCACTAAAGAAAATATAATGATTTGGATGCAAACAGATACTTGGCATAAGCTACTTTATGAAGCAAAATGGCATGGTCAGTAATGCGAACAGCAGATATGGACCTGTATTACGGACACTTTGTATGATATATCTCACTCACTTCAAATGTCTAAAATTCAGACATCCATATCTACTCGTCACGCTAGGCTTTCTTTATAGTCAGTGGAGAGGAACAGGCACTCCTACAGCAAAAAACTTCTGACTTCACTGGGACATCTTCTCCAGTATGAGATGCACTGACCTTTGGAACAGCCTTTTTCATTCCACTATTTATAAACAGCACTGAGAGCAATTAGCTCAGCCTGAAACATCATTCAGCTCCCTGAGGCAGACAGATCCCACCCTGCGTTAAATCTGACAGCGAAATTAAGAATTCCTTCAGCCTTTGGGAATGAAGGACCCGTGCAAAGTGTACATGAAGCAAATGCAATTGCAGGCATGGACAGATGTGTGGCCATGTTACCCTTAAACTGAGTAGATCATATCCTGCTACAGGTGTAGCCAGTGCGGGCTCCAAAATCAGTACCAGAAGTTGATGAAATGCTCTTCAGTTTGCCTGCACTGAGCTCTGAACTGGTGTTGTTACACCGCTATCGTTACCTAGGCTACTTGTTTTAAAATTAGTCCGGATACCCAGGCTGTGTACATATATCTTTAAATGCAAGCCGTGCGAAGGTACGGCAATAAAAACAGAATTCCGTCAAGTCTTCCAGAAACACCCCTCCATGATTGCACAGCTGTGAAAACATTAGTCTAAGGAATAAAGTAGGAGAAGGTAAAACTATGAAAAGATTAGCTGGAACAATTTGCCAGTGTTTTTATGCTCCATAAATCTACTTGTAAAAGCTTTGTCTGAAAAACCATGAAAATAATACCACTTGAAAAATGTAAGCACTGTTCAGGCACAGGTATATTGAGATCAGTGCTAAATCCTTGGTTTGTTTTTTTTAAGTTACATGCAGCTTTATTATTGAAGCTGTGTGAAAACCTCTTTTATGCATAAATCCTTCCATTGCTGCTAAATGAAGCCTAATCAGTTAGAGTCATCTCCCCACTGCCAGTGGTTTATTCATGGTCGATGGCCTGACTCATCAACTCTCCTGTTGAAGGCTGGTTTTACAATGAAGGCTTTTGTTCAAGAAGATGAAGGGAAGAAAATTCTAACAATTCCATCTCTGGGATTAGTAACCATTTTTGAAATGGCACTGCACCCAGTATTTTCTTTTAGGAAATACTCTGGTTCAGGAGAGCCTGTGTCATCGGGGGTGATTTAACATCTTCAAAAGAAAAAAGACTGACTAGTCAGTTTTCTCATAGGCTTAGTTAGAGGAAATAACAATGCTTACGTATAGATACCTGTGAAGTGGCTTGTATAGACACCTGGGCCTAACATACGAACACTAATACACATTTTCTAAAATAATGTTCTGCTGTATGGAAACCACTGAACAATGACATCCCAAGGAATAAAGCTGCGGAATGAAAATAAGTGTATTGTTTCTATGACCACAGCTGTGATATTACATTTGTGTCACAGGACTGTACAGTCTTCAACAGAAAGAAGGAGAAGGCCCGTACTCCAGTCAAAATTAAATGAGACCACAACATTTACAGAGGTCTTGGTAGATTGTTTAGTGAAAGTGTTGTGGTAGTCTTCATGGTATAATGGTGTAAGAGGAGTAAGATTTTCTGGGAAGTTATTTTCTGTCAGATGAGTTTGTACTGATGGAAAAGCAACAGCCTTCATCAGTCACGGTCAATGTTTAGATCAGCCTTTTATTTGTTCTGGTAGAGGGGTGAAGGCACCTAGTTGCTTGTGTTTTTATAGAGATGTTGCTTAAATTTTTTTAGCAGAGGCATGCTGAGAGCTGTCCCAGCAAGTCTAGCTGTGAATGAGTATCTTACGCTTTAGTTTGAGTAAACTAAAACAAGCAAGATGTTTTTTTTTTAGCCACCTTAATCCCTCATGAGCTATTAGATACAGAAAGTAGCACACCTTGGTGACACCAGCTCCTGTTTTAAGCTAAGGATTCTCAGAGTGCTGACAGATGCTCTGTCAGGAGACACTTATATTGACACTATTTAAACTATGTTTAAACTAGTAAGTAGTAAGGTGTCAGAGGAGCAAGAAGGCAAAATTGGAGAGGACAACATTAGATATGAAGGGACCCCATGTGGTTCAGAAAGAACCAATATTTGTAACTGCTTACTTTGACTTTTTTGTTTTTTTTTTTTTTTTAAACAAATGTGTATTTGCCACAATAGGAGGGCTCAAATTCTGTGGACATGGAGTTTGATAGCAGTTGATTTTCACAAGCATTATATGTGCGTGTATAGGCTACTGCTGGCCATGATTCAGATTTCCCCCTATGCATTTTATAATTAGCCAAATATCTCTAAAGTTGTTACTAACCAAAAACCTTCTTTTTAAAAAAAAAAAAAAATACTGGTCCAAAGTTACAAAGATTTTTCAGTTCTGATTTTTTTTCATCTGGAAAAAAAATGTTCCAGTAGAAAATTGCCAACCAGCTGTAATAACATATACATATATAAAAATTACACCTGGACACTTATGAGAATCAAGTGTCCGAGCCATGAGTTGGACAATGTACTGAAACGTATCTTCTGCAGTAATCTACAGGAAGAAAGACCTTCAGTAATTGCCAATTAAAAGAAGGACTGATAATATGTCGTCAGGAAGATAAAACTCAATGATTTTGATCTAAAACTCTTCCTTCCTGTCTGCCTCCTCTAATTTAATCTTTTATCATACTTTTCTGTCTCATATGTTGTTTTGTCACCGCTTTTGCTGGCTCTGCACACACAGCACAAGGCTAGCAAGTGTTCCTTCTGCCTAATCAAAGGGCCAAAGGGCAGGTACAAAAACATTTACTATGCGGTTAGTTAACACACATTTTTTTCTCCAGAGACCACTGTAATCTTACTTGAGGCTAGCAGGTACTTGCCTGTTATCCCTGTTTCGTATGAGTAGAAGGCCAATAAACAAACTGTTTAGGAAAAACTTTGATCTGCAGATCATTCCAAGCAGCAACTCAATATACTTAGGGGACTTGTTATTTTCCTCTAGGGAATCAACTCTATGCCCTTTCAAAGCCTCTGTCTATGGTAAGAGTTGAGCTAAAGTCTAAGGAAGGTAAGACCTAGCTCTTTTTCTTTCACAGGAGCTCTCTTTTTTTTCCGTGCTGGTATATGATATATTCAGCACAATGTAGAAGTGTGGGGGGAAAATAAGCAAAAAAGATTTGGCAAGGCGTACTCACCACAACTCAAATTGTTTTCTGCTTTCAGTGCTGAAGTTGGAATACTCCAGAATTCATTTTCCCAGTCTACAATGTTTCCTTTCACATCGCAGCTGAGGTTGGCCAGTGTTTGCGCATTCATGGTGAAATTCCAGAGGCGGAAGTTGTAAATGTCCCCATTTAGAGAGCTCACTTCATTGCTGTTAGAGCCCAGCACCAGCCTCCCATTTCCAGGGATAACTTTCCCAAAGATACCCGGACAGTACACTATATGATAGGTGCTCTTGGCATATATACCTATAGTGCCTGAGAAGCTATCCCCTACGACACAGAGCTGTTGAAAGGTTCCCGTGAAAAACTCTGCATTTCGGGGCCATGCATTCTCAAGGATGCACTGTGTGCCAGAGACGGACAGAAAATGGCCTTCTGTGGTCTTCCCGAAGCTGAAGAATTCTGTCGACAACGCATCAGTGTAGGAGAAAACCTTCCAGTCATCGTTGTCATCGCTGCTGCCCTTGGTTGCTTCAAAGCACAGTGTAAACTGGCTAAGCTCTGGCATTGAGACAGTCTCTGCCACGGACACAGCATCGACATCAGGAACCTGGGGAATGATGACTTTCTGATTCCTCAGAGACACGGCGACTAGAACCAAGAGCAGATAAATAAATTAACAAAAAAACAAATTCACCATATAGAAATAAAGGCAGACTGGCAGCAGGGGTTAAAGTAACATTCATTATATCAAACATTCATCAGGTTGCTTTTATCACTGTAATATACCAATAGCACACACAAAGGGGAATTTGGCTTGGGAGTGCGCTCAGCTGAAAATATACAGAGTTCCTTTTCAACGGCATGGAGAATGCTGTGCTACACACAGTTAACCCCTCAGGTTGCATTAAGAGCAATATTAGGACTTATTACCTACTAACTTCCAACTCTGCCTCAGCTCACTTCATAAAAATTACTATTCATTCATCTAGTAAGGATGCATTAGGCAATGGAACAAACCAGTTATTTGAAAAACACAGTATGACTTGCTTTTAAGATACATTATTTTAATTACTTGTCTGCATGACTGCATTACACCAATGAGGTTCAGGCCCTGCTTCTTTTAAGTACCACAATAGAAGAAAGCCCCCATTACATTCCTTGGCAAACTGAAGCCTTTTGTTCCTGAATCAAGCTAACGGGTTTCTACAAAGCATTAGGCATCTTCTCATCTTGTCCCCAGCAGCCTTCTGGTTGAATACTGCAATCATGTTCATGAATATTTATATCCAAGCTGTTCACTATTTGCTAATATTTGGGTCAGCAGTTTTGGATTTTGCACAAGTTATCTAGAAATGGCTAGTTCTCTTGCACATATGCACTGCACTAAGGGTATTTAGGCATGGGCAGAATTACTCTGTCTCTAATCATGGTTAAGTATTCTCATTTGCACTGGCAAAATGGCAGTCACCAAATGTGAAAAACAGTATCACACGACATATGCTTTTTCTCCATGAATATATTAATGACAACTCTGTTCACTATACTTTGGAGAACATTATTTTTCAAAATAAAGTGTCAATATGCTCAGTTTTATTGGCATATTTATGGCAACAAAATTATTCTAGTATATTTCTCCATAGAAAGAAGTTTCAGGTTATCAGTCATGCAAAGGCATTGAGGTCAACAAGACCAGATTGCAGCAGCCCTCGGTTTTACTTCTGGCTCCGCAGTTCTGTGGCAGACCACATCTCCAGCAAATGTCTGCTACCTCTTTTACACATTTTCACTGTGTATGTGCTAGAAGTGAAACTGGTTTTTACTAGACCTGAAGAATAACTGCCACAGTAGTTCATCCCTAGTCTCCCCTGGGACTTTTAAGTGATGCCACGACACATATATTAACTACTACACCTATTCCCTTCTCAGAATTAAATAAAAACCTTTCAGTATGAGAGAGTGAGACATGTGAGTGAGGGGTGACTGTCACGCCAGACTCAGGAAAAGAGACAGATAGATGGGGTAGAAGGATCCTGTGTAGTCTGTGGTATTGCAGTTTCCCTTTGCCCGCTGCTTGCAAAGACTCTGAGCTCCAAACTACCATATTTAGATATACACAAGGACATAATTTGACCAATATATTATATAGTAAAACAACATAAAGCATTGCACATTATCCTCCAACCCAGCAACTGGAGAATGGGAGGGAAGAGAGAAAAATACTGGGCTTTTATAGTTACTGGATTTACTTCATAGATTTTTTTTTTCTTCCCAAGGGCAAAAGTATGTTGTAACAATCTCATAGATTGAAATAGAATTGAAAATGTGTTCAACTCCCCATTGAAAACAGAGGCATTTTTTTCATGGGTTAATTATACTGTAAGCTTCTTTATGTAACATGGAAATTGTTCCAGAAGAAGTATAAAGATTCAAAGCTTGGAAAAAGAAGAAAGCTCATTCATATGAGCACTGTCCAGCCTGTGTTAGGGTGGTCAGGAGAGTTATGGACCACACGGTCACAGTTAAACAGTATAGGAAGAGAAATAAATAGGGAGGACATTGCTCTGGTACTGAACAAGTCTACCTAACTTTGCTGTACTCATCTGACAAATTTAACCACTGGCACCTTCCCCGTACAGCGAAAGGACAAAACTGACAAGTATTTTGTCCATGTGGAGAAAACAGAATCCTGCCATCAACATTAATTTCAGACCTCTTTCCTGATTACTGTTGCACAGCCAGTCATCATACTGATGAATTTCAGATGTTAGTATTGGAGAAACTGGTTATTCTCTGAGGAGGAATATACATATATTCTTGGAATATTCATCCAAGTGTTTAGACTACTTTCACAATGACGTTAAATAGTTTCTGTTAGGAAGATAACTGGATTACAGTGAACAGGGGTTTTTTTGGACACGTTGCTATTTACTCATAAAGAACATACAAAAGTCTTGGCAGCCCGGACACAGCAGGAGCAACCAGCAACAGGCAGCTCACTGTTCTGAGATCCACATCTGCTTTTACGAGAGTGCTAGGATGACACGAAGCCTGCCTCTGCTGCTTTTTAGAGCCCCTAGCTTACTTGCAGCTCACTGTCTCACATCTCATACGTCCCTTTACACATAAGCAAGCCAGGAGTCCCTAGATTGTATTTTACAATCCCTTGCAGGGAAAACTGCTTGCCTGCCAGTTGATGGGCTTTTCAGCATGGTTCAGTGCACAGCCTTCTGCTTGAGTGCACAGCCTTCTGCTGTTCCTAGCTTCACTGCTTTCATCTGCCCTTTCACTGATGCTGGAAGAAATGCATCAACTTTAATGAGGTCTGAAGTGCCTACATACCAAATACTTGTTTGAGAGTTTTTTGTTACTACTGCATTGAATTGTGCTTTTAACCTGGGCTACTGCAGTACTACTCAACTGTGTGCTAATTTTACATGACATTGTCTCAAGCATACTAACAGAGGTCTGTTGGCTCTCCTTCCTCTCCTTTCGGTGAGTGAACAACTTCTACTCACCAGTGGAGCTATTACTTACGCAGTTAACTATTACTAGAAAACTATTTAACATGCCAGCTCTTCAGCTGGTGTAAATTGACATAATTCCCCTAAGACTAGCAAAGCTGCATTCATTTACTGCAGCTGAGGATATGGCCCATCCATCTGCTGTCAGTGTGTTGCAGGAGGTGACAACCAGGAAAGCCAACATTTGCGCGGGTGGCCAACTTGTTATGGATAACAGGACGTGCTGTGTGAAACTCAGTTTGAAACCGCTCCTACATAAAACCGAGTAGTCACACAAAAGCTGTTCTATTCTCAGCTAATTCTCTCCCAAACCTCACTTACTCTCTTATATTTGTCCTTCCCCGTATATATTTTGTCTTGTGTACATACTGTATAGTAGGACGTACCATTAATGTCTTTTTAAATGCCATTTCTAGATAGCAAATTGCTGTGCGTCTTTGAACAGCCCTTTACTTTCCAACTTTGCATTACTTTGTGAAACTCAAAATTAAACAAACTACTTAATTTTATTATTTACATATGATCATTTCTGAGAAATGAAAGAAAATATGAATATCACACTGTTCCCCTCACTCTGGGAGAAATTAATGATTTTGCCCAGGTATCATGTTTGTAGTAGTAACAATGGTGTCAGCTTGACAAAGGAGCTTTGAAACTCCACTGGGGACCTGAAGTGAGGGGTGTGCAATCTCTCCGATGGCTTTGGGAACTCTTTGCAAGGACAGAAGAGCGTAGCACTGACATCTGCCATGCAGATGCGTCGTAATTTCAGTGTGTGGGTGTGTTGATGTCCTATTATTACATGCTTTTATAACTTGAAAGGAAAGCAATACATTATCATCCCTTTACCAAGCCCCTTTTCTGTATCCATTGCCAGGTTAAACGTTGTCATGATCTTTGTCTGTAACTATCTTCTGAACCCAATGTAATTGCACAACTGTGGGCAATAAGCAGAATATAGTTACAATTTGCCCTAGATGCATGCAGCCAGCTCTCCTGGCATCCACGGTCAAAATCAAGATGTCAGGTGAGAGTTACAGATTTGAAGTAATTTGAAACAAAATCCAGCAGCCTTAGTCTAGATGCTTAAGAGCAAGCCTTAACATAGAGTTTCTGAACCAATAGGTATGTGAAACATTAAAATATAAGTCACTGGTGAAGGTCTCTGATACCTTTACTCACACTGGGGAGTAATCTTCTTATTCAAAAAGAAAGGATATCTTCCAAGACCATTTAACTTTAATGGTGCTATCCATGAGCATAAGGTACTATTCAATTTGGCATGGAGGTAATATTTTTGCTTTCATAAAAATACATTACCTATAGGTATATATACACAAATGTTTCTCTGACTATGTCTGTGGACCTTTCCTCTTCTCCTCATTGAACACATCTGAGGGCAACATTGCATCTTTCAATTCCAATTGTAAGTCACCTTATTGCTTATAGTCATATACAAGCATTAAAATATTAAAGAGGAATAAAATAAATCATTTTGCAGAATCTGATTGCGTATCATTTTTTATGATCCACTTGATTTTACAACCTTTTACAATACAGCAAGAGCTGCTATTTTCAAATACAGAAACCTTTCAGAAAATTTGCTTCCTTTTTCAGAAGAGAACAGGTGCTCCTAGAATTATTACTACATTCATTTCTTCAGTATGAAAGGACCTCAGTAGAAAGAAGTATTTTCAGCTCCTCTGATAGGATGTTACCTTTTTTCTTTTCAGAACTGCACACAAATTTTGCTGGCATAATCAGGACTACTTCTGTCTTATGATTCCTCAGGGTTACTATCTTAATTATTTTAAAATATATGATATGTGTAATAAATATTTTTAAAAAAATATCACAAGGAAGATGTGCTTGTGACTGAAGAGATAACTGCAAACCTCCCTGCTCTGTGTTTCTACAGCAGCCAGCCAACCAACGGAACATAAATGTGCTACAATAATATAAATGCTCAGTGCAATACTAATATTCAGTCTAAGGTGTGTGACTTCAACAAAAAGAAAGCCTATTAAGAGCATGCAACTATAAATTATAACCCTGAAGGGGAATGAATGGTGAGTGGCATATGGGGCCTGTAAGTGATCATCCTAATGCCCTCTGTTACCTCACTGCCCTTTACTGTCATGCAAGAGCAACTTCCAATTAATGCTTTAAACAACAAAACAAACATCAAGCACATGTTATTTGTACCCTTATCTTCTAGGGGAAAAAGCATGAGTGTCTTTTTTTTGCAGTTGTTAGGCTTTTTAAAATTTAAGCATTGCTATGTATTTAAGGAAGTGAAAAAGGTCAAGGAACTGGAACGAAAGGTAGGCATTTTGCAATGCCAGTTCATCCCTGGGAGTTTGTTCTAGAGGCTGGAAGAACCCCTGAGAAGTTCTGCCTTCTGCACAAACTCCTCCCCACTGCTGGGCATTTCACTGGGCCAGAGGTCCGGGCTGGCCTTGTTTCTGCTCAACTAAGTTCCCTCTCATGCTCTCCTTTAGGTTTCTATGTCCCTCTGCAGGTACGCTGACCTGAAGGACAGGTGTCCTGCTTCCAAACCCTCCAGCATAAATCTGCAGGGAGAGGCACTGTTAGCCCTAAAACCTTTGCATGTGAAAAGTTTTTCTAACACCCTTGGTGTCATGTCCCAGAATAAAATAATTTATTTTCATCCAAAGAAAAACAAATTAGTTAAAAAAACATACAAGAGAACTCTGTAGTTTTACCCTGCAGCCTCCCCATCCTTTCCCTTCTCATGGAGGACTTGATTCCTCCGGGAAGTGTCGTTCTAATCCGTACAGGACATTTCCTTCTAACATCTAGAAGAGGGATGAAATGCTTTGGGTTTACTTACTTCGTACATAGCTGGCATTAAAACCTTTCTTTTGGATACTGAAGTCGCTTTTAAATGACACGATCATTTCATTGCCAGTAGAGTTGTAGGATAATCCTTTGGCAGTGATGCCACAAAGGTTCATCGGGCTTTCTCCATTGTCTAGTGTCAGTGAATCATAAATGCAGCCCGGAGCTTCTTCAATGTCAAAATCGATAAATGTTAGCTGTATGATGAATCCATAAGGTGCTCGGATGATCCACTTGCACGCTTGGCTGTTGGGATAATCACTGGGGAAGCACGGAGAAGTGAAAACTCCAGAGGGGTCAGTTAGCACGATCCTACAGTCGTAACATCCGTGAGCTGGCAACAAAAACAGAGAAATGTTGGAGGTCAAGAAGAGAGATAACTTGATGGGAAAGTAATCATTAACACAATAACTAAATGTATTTCTATACAGAAAAACACAAACAGAGATGGGAGGAAGAAAGACAGAAAAAGGCCTGGTTTCTAGTGGGCACAATGCTGGAGGAATAACACAGCAAAAGAATATTTTATATAAGAAATCCTACACAAAAGAAATATAAATTATACTGCTAAACATTCATTTGTGCACACAATATATATCTGCTATGTATATGGGCCTGACAAAGGCAAAGTGAAAGCAAGATTTTTTAATTCAGAAAAGCAATGAATTCTTGAACTGCAACTTCTAAGAAGATGACTGGTATCATTTACATTTTTTGGCTGCTGGTCTGATGCTGACTGGTGGCTATTCCAGCAGCTCTGTGCCATGCTATTGTTTCCAGTGGAATGTCCCTGGAACGCAGCAGCACAAGAGATGGGCTGAAGAGCGGCAGAAGCAGCAGCTCTGCAGAGCTCTCAGAGGTTACTCATCAGCATTTCCGGCAAACACTCTCCACATCACCCAGAAGGGTAGCAGTGAGCTACTGGCTTCTGAATCAACAGCAAATTACTGCACTCTTCCCATGCTGACTCAGCTCCATTGACACATTTGTGGCAGTCAGGCTCTAAGAAATTCTTACCCTATTCCTCATGCTCCTTTGCTCACCTGCTGTGCTTATCCATGAGAATTTCAGGCCCAGTTAGTCCCCAGGGTTGTGTTTCTTGTTTGGTTTACATTTGCTCATTTATCACATATTTACTTAGTGTATTATATGATATAATTACCGTGTACCGCCTGCTGCTAAAATCTGTAACAGTGTGCCAAAGCAGCACTGAACAAACTAGGTGGGAACTGAATATCACCAATAGATAACCAAAGAAACTAACCGGCACATTTATGCTGATTTACTTTGTAAACATTTCATTAGGCCACAATCCTGCGTCAAGTACTACAAGTATGAAAAAAATAGGACAATGTGAACATGCATTATTAGTTGCCCAAGCTAAAAGCAACTAAAAAAGTTGTCAAATGTCAACTACATGTGGAGCAGCTATAAAATAGGAATAAATGCAACAAAATTCTCCAAAGAGCCCTTGACGTTTCTTTCCACTGGCTGTGTCCTGATATTGTTCAGTCACATTCAAATGGTGTTTGGCCTAGGCAAATGGACCCTGACTCTGTGAAGTGGCATGGCAAAAAAAGACATCTGCAGGAAGAATTGTGAGGTGTATTTTACAGAGTTTTTGTAATTTTTATTTGCAAATCACGAATTCATATGGCCCCAAAGAGGTAAATAGACTATTAATTAACTGGGCTCTCAGAGCCAAACACAGGCTGGTCACATTAGAAAAGATCAGCAGGATGCTTATTTGTTCCAATGAGAAAAAAAGATTGTCTGAAAGATTTGCAGGTAGCTTTGGGAAAAAGTGATGTTCATGACATTGGAAAACTTGGTCTGTGTAGTAGAAACAGGAGCCTGTCCACTCTTCATTTCTCCGCAAATCTTTACAGTCAGAGGACTATGCTCACCTGCCCTGAAACCCTGCTGTTCCATTTATTAACCAGGCAGGGAATATTTACTTGTTAGTATGGCGACTATAAATCCTGCAGTTGTACAAACAGATGACGGCTTCACCCAGTGGATTTTGCACAGATAGGTATCAGTTTTCAGAGAACCACCCTAGACTGAGAGGACGAGGAACAGGAAAAGCACACTCTAAGCCACAAGCCACCGCGCTCTCCTAGTCCAGGGCAAGTGAGCCTCTACCGGACAGAGCAGCTGTAAGACGGCTCTGGCTGCAGCTGCCTCCAGCTGGAAGGCTCAGTGATTCACGCTCCTGCCTTCGTTATTGCTAGGATGAGGGCTGAGCATTTGGCAGTATGCCGCACCCACTCTCCTACTCATTCCTGCCAGAGAAATAAATGACACAGAGCTATCTGGGCAGTTGAGAGCTTTCCCTGTGCACCCAGATGGACCTGAAGCCAGGGACTAAGCTGTTAAGTGATGTAAATACATATAGGAACATGGGTGTTAATGTACACTCATTCAGCCTTGGACCCCTAAAGTAAATCTTAAGGGCATTATAAAACATTGCTGAACCAGAAAAAATATGCCATTTGTCAGTAAAAGTATATCTCTCAAATTGGTAGAGTATTACATTCAGCCTGAGACTGGAAAAGTCAAATTTGTCCATCAGAAAGAACACAGACATTCTTAAGAGAAGCCTGCCTTTATTAATTCTATTGATCGCCATCAGCCAAAACAGGACTCAACTCTTCTATTTATCTCTCTTTTGAGTATTTATCAGTGTTTCTAAGCTGTGTAAAAAAAGAGTCAGTACATGTAACAAAAATACTTTTATCCCTGCTGTTTGTCACTGTAAATACTAAAACATAAATGTTATTTATGTTATTGGGTTTTTTTACTCATTTAATCTTTTCACTAACATATTCTCATTTTATTATATCCATATTGTTTTGTTGGTTTTACAGAACTAACGCAAAAAAACCAGCCCCTAAATTTAGGTAGGAAAATAAGTGCTCAAAACTTTACATACACAGAAGTAACAGATTTGGTGAGCAAAATAGTTTACTTTTTTGAAGTGGGTTAGCTCCATTTTGGCATAGTAGCTATTCTGTCCATGACTGCAATTTGAAGGAGAAATATCCTGTTTTCATGCAAATGTCCACAGGAGTAAGTAAAAAGAAAAGAAAACAAACAACAAAACTATATATAAACAGAATGGTTTTGAATGGAACTTTTTGCACAGCTTCTCATGAAACAGTTATTTTTCTATAAACACCACCTATTTTACTCATTAAAGAGAAAAATTGGTGTGGCAACCTTAGGCTGTCAGCCAAAGCTGACAGATATTTTGCAATCCCATTGGCCCAGAGCAGTTCTGAACTGTGGCTACTGAATACTTGTTGCAATACACACCACAAACATTTCTACAAGGAATCTGAAATATTTTATTGATTTTAATGGGAACAAATTTAGGTATGATATTCTTGGTCAGGAACCCCACATACGCAGAATCTGCCCATCAAGTATTTTTTATCACCCTAGACCACAGGAAATTCACTCCTTAAATATATTTTATCCAACAAAAGCCTTCACATTTTCTCCCCCTCTTTCTTCCCCAAACCAAAATGAACACCATCCCCATATAGTGAAATCAAGCACTTAATTTCAACATTTCCTAAATTGAAAGTTTCACTGGGCAATTCATTTGCCTCCATCATAAAAATACCCTGGAGTATGGTCTTCATTTCATAATCACTTTTTTTTCCTGCAGGACTCATACTTCCTATAATAAAAGAATAATTAAGTATTTAGTATGACACTTCAACACTATACTAAAAAGGAAAATTAATACATTCTTCTGGAGTATGTTAGAGCTTTCATCAAAGTTATCTAAGTGATTCACAAATGTTAATTGACTTCAGAAGGGGAATTGACTGTAGGGGAAATGGCTTTTTCCCTCCTATCATACTCATTTTATAAGGATAAAGTTAGGCATGAAGATAATGGGCAAGAATGGCAAAAGTTTCCATGGATTTTGGGTTCCTAATCTAAGAAATGAGAGTACTCATTTTCCTTAACTACTTAGTATTTGTACAGGGTTTTATATGTCTAAAGCACACTATCAATGACTTTAAACTGCAGCTGGGAGAGCAGTCTGCCAATCTGGCCCACTGTAGAAAATCCAAAAATGAGTACTTAGTGGCCAATGGAAAATTTTGGTCAAAGCAATTTGGCCATCTTTAATAGGAACTTATCGGTAAAGGCAGGGATAGAATCCTGTTCTCACGGCTGCCAATTTTCCTAACCATGAGACCATTCCCTCTCTTCTATGAGTCTCCTGCCTATTTCACATATATACCTTTTAATTTCCATGAAGAGGAAAGCATGCTATACTAGTCTTTCCTACACCATGCTGAATTATCTGAAGACTGTCCTAAAAATAAGGGGCTAAGGGAAACAGTATGTGACTCATTAAAAATTGCACCATACAAACATACATGCGCACATGCAAACCTCATATCCTATGGAAGAAAATTTATTGCCCAGCTTGCCACATCTACCGATTTTGCCTTGTTAGAGCCCCAGCACAGAATTCCACCTTTTGAACTCATGAAGACACCTGTAGGCACTGAGATACACAATTTGAAAGTGATTTTCACAAGCCATTTGTGGGCAGCTGAAGCCACAGTCAGACCCAGAGCTACAATGCTGAACTGCAGATTTGGGAAGGAAACATTCTGTATATAACCTCGTCCCATACGTGTGTATTTCTCTTTTTCTGATTTCTTCTTGCATGACAAACACATTCCAGCACTTGCCTCCAAAATCTGTGCTAATATTCGTATTTTCCTCTAGCTCCTCACACTTCTCTACTTCTCTCCATTGTCATCATTTTCCCCCAAAACCTCATCTTTTGCCCTGTTATACTCTGCACTTCTTTCTCAGGCATGAATTTTGACTTCTACCTCTCCACCTGCTTTCATTTCTGCATTTACCCAACCTTGGAGAAACGCTGGACAACAAAGTTTGTCTGGCCAAGGATTTTTTTAAAGGAGCAAAAGCAATCGAGCTTCAGACACTGCCTATTTCAGTCCTAAAGACTTAAAGTTTGTGAAGGCTAGGATCAAAAGAAAACAGGGTCTCTGGGGAAAAATGTCTGCGCTTGCAATCCGTGCATTATCTAGTTTGTTTTCGCACTAAGTTACACCTTGCATTGGGTTTTTCTTTTTCCAGCTGTAGCATGCAGTTGGCCTTCTATACAGCATTTTCCACCTGACAGAAGTGTAAATTACTACATATGCATAGGCAGCAGCACAGGATACCAATGATAGCCGGTGTGGGTTTAGTGAATTAACACTACTGGTATTTTTTTAAAATCTATTAAAAGGCTCCCTCATAAAAGTAAGACAGAATGCTGCTGGATTCCATTTTGGCATGAAAATTAACTCTACTTCTCCCTGTAGAGGACACAACTTTCATACGAAAATATCCTGAAATAAATCTATGTAGCTCTGGGATTGAATTTTCAGAAAACAAAACAAAACAGTTTATGTTAACTCTAGTCTTACCCAAGTGAACAATAAAATCTCCCCTGCCTGACTGAATTAGGCCAATCCTAAATCACAGAAAATCTTAGCTACAGTACCTAGCAATTTAAAAAAGCAGTACAGAATTAATTGAAATTTGCTTTCATGTAGACATCTGAGAACCTTTAAGCACTTTACATACATTTGAAAAGGTAGCACTTACAAGGATGGTCATTTTGAACTAAGTAAGAGAGAAGCACGGCGAGGTGACATGACGTAGGCACTTGCAAGTGTATGGCAAAGCCCAAAATAGAAGTGAAACCTTGCAATCATTTACGTGACAGCATGAAAAAATACCTGATTTGATGAACATTAGGCAGGAAAAAGTCTTGCTTTGTAACAAGTAATTAATCGTTAATTACTTACAAATCCTATTTCAAGGATGCCATAACAGAGATATGGCCAAACATTAGGTGAAACGTATTTATGACTCTAAATAGATGGGTGAATGAGGTCAGCAACGGGCACACCTGCAGACAAGCAAGAGGAAGGGCCAAACCACCAAGATGTGGGTGGGCTGGAATGGCTACAGAACAAACAAACCCGTATTATTCCAACGAGACACAAACACTAAACCTAGAACAGCTATCACATGGCAAAGGCTTCAACAGTAGCTTATCTTCACTTTAAAAAATAATTTCGGACCTAACGGGGATCTGTAGATGTACAGAAATACCTATACGCAAAATGTGAATATATTAATTGCAAAGAAGTGTCACGTCATTCACTCTGGACATAAAGTAATGCCCTGCTTACTCACTTTTAAGTTAGTTATAAGGTAAGACCTATACAAATTTTTATGCAAAACATCAAGCATAGCACTCTTCTGGAGCCTCTGCACACCAAACCATGTTGTCTGCTCTCTGCGCAACCCACAATTTGATCGAGTTCTGTCTGAGAAAGTGCAAATGAGGAGGTGTGGTAGGTTTATTTTTGCTTCTTTATTTACTTTCCAAATTGTAGAAGCTGTCTGATCTCCCAAAAAGATCCTTATTTTGCTACAGTATGCTGGCCCTGATAAAAATCACTATACACAACACATGATTTAATGTTAGCATGCACTGTAATCCTCAAATTAAACAGACAATCCTAATCTAACTATTTAAACATCCGAATTTAAAAAAAAAGGACAAAAATAAAGGACAAAAACAACACAAAAGGATTATCTCTGCAATAAATAGAAAGGAAGTATGACTCTCATCCTGATGTGTATGAAAGTTTGTCCCTGCACATACAATGTTACAGGGCTGAGGTCTACTGGTTGGAAATATGGTTGTGATTGTGCATAAATGTAAATGTCCCCTGATTTGTAATGACAACATGGAAGCATTTCTACTTCAGCATTTCTACTGTGTGCACAGCCCTAAATTCACAAAAATCTTGAGCAAATCCTAAAATCTCACACATATGATTTGGATTTAAGCATGGACTTAAAATTCAGCAACTGTTTAAAGTCCTTTCCTGCACAATGATACCTCTGAGTCCTGCATTTGAAGCTTTACAGTCCCATCTTCAGCCTTGCAGCCCCCCCAAGGCAGAACGGGAGGGCATGACCGCATAACTGCTGCCGTATGAAAACAACAGGGGAGGCACTGCACGGACCCGAGCAGCAAGGAAGGCTGTGCTATCCTCTCTAGTTCTGATCATTTTCTTCTCTTTTCAAGGAAAGGAGTAATAACTGGACCAACTTATGCAATCACCCGTTCAAGGAGAGAGATCCACTCTCAGACACACAGGTTGCATATGAAAAGCTGGTAACCGTGTGATTAAATAATTAACATGAACCATTTTACACCTGGCCTAATGTCCACACAGGAATCCATACTCTTGCTTCCCTTTCTTGCCAACCCATTAGGCATATTCTAGATTCCCAAGTTGCTGACTGAATTTGGGGAGAGTGAGAGGTTGATCTTTTATATCAAACTGCCACAGAAATAGTTCCTTCCAAGCTTTGATTTTCCTTCCCAAATTACTTTCTGCCTAATGACCAGGAATGGCAAGGTTTAATTCCAATTCAGTCATGAACTTTCTAAAAATGTACCATGTCGAAGTCTCTTATTCCCTGCCCTCCCCACTTAAAAATAGAAGCATTATTCCTCTGGGTAGGGTTCAAACCTGCCCCATCACCCTTGCTTAGTAGGATGTTATATTAACTTCCAGCTCTGCAAAAGCATCACTAGCAGGCTTTGACACTGGACTACTTGTGTGTGGAGAAATATATTTCAGCTCACCTTTGGGAGGTTTTAAATTTTAAATTTTAGTGACTAGTTAAACTGCTAGTCACTAAAATACCTGGCAGTGTAGTGTAGGTCATCAAAAAATGAAACCCAGTACAATTTAAATAATTCTCTAAAACATTCCTAAAATACTTACTTATATTAATAGGTGCAAAATATATAGAATCCCCAACAGGATAAACATTACCAGTTTTTATGTGAAACCACCTGCATAGACTCATCAGCAACATAACCAGCATAATTCAAAAAATAAAAATCTTATAAGCTTTAGATGAGTGAAACTTTACCTTATACTACTTAAAGCTGCAACACATAATCAAATGCATTTTGCACAGCATGAGTATAATAAAGATGTAATTAGGAAGAATCTTTCATCTCTGTGTTATTCCTAGTTTGCACATGTGACTTTTTTTTGTTGATTTGTAAGAAAACACTATTTTAAGCACTGTTAAAAACTCAGTCCAGACTCTCATTCTGCATCATTCCCATTGCATCATCTGCATAGTACTACTTGTGCCCAGCAAGAATTTAAAGTCTTCATATTCCTGACTGGAAATAGCACATAACCCTGGCAGAGCCTTTTATAATTCAATGAAAGACAAGATTGTGCTCTCACAAAATAATTCAACAATTGGGTTTTGGCCACTGAAGCCAGGAGACAAAGAGAGTACTATGCCCTGGCCAGTCATATCAGCTTGCCTCCCATCTTCTTTTACTGATGCATTATGTCCTGCAGCATACGCTTTAAATGGCTGAACCAGTTGGTGCACCTAAGAATAATGAAATGGTAGAAAGAACTCTCCTCACAGGCTAATATATAGACATATATGAAAGTGTAACTGTTGCCTGTCAAGTCACTTATTATGCCTGCTTCCTGTTGCTCTAACCCATATTGCTTATTAAATTTTTCGTCACATGGAATTAAAACTGGTTATTTTCTATCTTTTGTAAGACAAGAACAAGGCACTTAATTAATGAAATTATATGTGGCAAATTGAAAACTGATAAAAGACAGTATTTTCTCTTATGTTACAACGTCAGCCTGTGGAACACTGAGCTGAAAAGTATCAAAGCAGGGAACATAAAACTCAGAAAGCCAACAGACATTTTTCCAAGTATCTAATAAGACCTCTGAATCCTTCCAGATATATAATTGATAAGAAGAGACATAACTGTAAGGAATTGTAAACCTCATGGCTTATGCTTGAAACTAATCTCAACCAACTGCTCAGGAACAGTATTAATAGCTGCACCTCGATGGCGGGCATGATCCCAGGCTCCGGGACTCGACTGCCTGTACGGCTGCAGCACGAGGCTGACCCTGGCACCGCTTCTTCTCCAAATTCAGTGTGTTTCCAGATATCCCATACCGCCCCCAGGTCCCATTTTATGCTGGAATTTAGTAGGTATTTATTTCTGTTGGGTTACTATTGCCACTAAAAGCTCTGACCCCTCTTGATCGCTCTAGCACAAATATCCTACCTCCTGACAACAAGCGACTTTATCACAGCAGTGACTCCAGCAGGTTTTGATTGATCTGGGAAATTGAGGGAACCAGCTACAATAGAAGAAAATATGTTCAGAGCCAGGGTGGGGGCCCTGCACTGCCTGTTTCCCCTTAGTTGTTTGGTTTTGTGCCAATGAAAATGGAAGTGGAAACAAACACACTGACTGGGTAAATCTGCCCTGACCCATATGAGTGGAGTTCACACTGTAGACAAAGTTATGGATTTCCCCCAGAGGGAGGGGGTAATGTGAAAATCCTGTGTTACACCCATTGTAACTTAAGAATATTTTCATTGGCATTCCTGTGATAATCTTATAAAAATAACAGAATTGACTCGCTAGTTTTGGCCTGAGTTGGATTTTTTTTCCACAAAGTAGCAGAAGTTTGGGACAAAGAGTGGTATTGACAGTTCGGTTTAGACATGCAGGTTATAAAAGTATTAACTAGTAAGTATACGGACTAGTACAATAAGCACATAAGCTAACACACATGTCAGTAAAGAGAAGATTATGTTAGGAAAGGGATAGGGTGGGAATAGGTGAGTTTTTTGTGAGGTTGCTGTGTGTAACATAATGGTTTCAAACGGAGATCTCCATACCACACTCCATCATAAATCATGCTGAGATTTACAAGAGGAACGGTCATCAAGAACGCCGTATTTTTGTTCACTCCAGCAAGAAGTTCTGGCTGCTGGCTCCTAGCTGTTCAGTTGCTGCATTGTTACAAAGAAGATCACATCCTCAGCTGGAGTAAATCCATGGGCGCAGTTAGCTTCAACACAACTATACCAGGCTGTACAAGCCGAGGACCTGCATGGCTAAATAATTTCTTGGGTATCATTTGTGCAAGCAAGTGTGGTGCTTGCCTGGGAGGCTGTTCAGAAAATGAATGGGAAAACAGCTGACAATTTTTTAGTGAGGTGTGGTTTGTAGGAATATGAGATCTCACCAAGCTGCACAGACGCTGGTTAAAATAATGTTTATATCTGGTCAACTATGACCATTTAACACATAAAAACCAGAAAATATTCTTTCTAGCAAGGAAACTGTGATAGGTTTGACTGAGTTTGGCTTGAAAACCTCTCTGTTAGGTTTCAAATGCTTTATGTCTTGTTTTTATTATTTGTCTACTCTAGATATTAATGAACAGGTTTCCATATATTGATGTGATGTTTTAAACATGTCTGCTACAAAGCTAAACTGGTCTCTGTGTTCAGAACATATATCACATTTAATTATGCAATACTGGACCACTTCAGCTCTCAGAGACCAGGAGAATTCAATTCTTCACTGAAAGAGGAATTCTGAAAATAGACTTACAACTTCTTGTTTCCCCAAATTGAAATCAGCAAGTTATTCAGTTTATCATAAGAACAAAACCGCTTTCTTAATCTTAACAGAACTTGCTTCATGTGAAGAAACTTACTCTATTTTCTGCAATGGTTCTGCAGTCATCAGCATTATTTGGAATCAACATCTAAACCTCTTGCCACTTAATAGAAACTGCAGAGTTTTACAATTGACTTGCTCTGTAATTTCTGAAACCAGACCAAGCCAATCAACCAAAGGAAACCTCTTTCATGAATCTGTTATTTACATATAAAGCAGACAGGAAAAAGGTATTTTGTTAGCTCTGGAGGCACAGTTTAAGGAGGTTTTAAAAGATTAGGAAGCATAATGACAGGTGCACAGTGTTCCTTGAAATGAGACGGGAAGTGAGTATGAGACAGAAATTTATGGCATCATCCTTTTACAGAACTAAATGGACAAGCTGTTCTCTCTTAATAATGACTATACACTAACATTTACAACCAAGTATTGTACCTTTACTTGACCTTTAACACATTGTACTGCATTAATTGCCTTAACTATTCGATTAATGACAGCCAAGCCCCGGTTTGCTCCCATATTCCTTCTGTCTGAGGTTATTTTTTAAAATATTTTCCTGAAATATTAAACTCTGCAGTTGTTTTGTATCCAACAAAGCTTTCAAGTTCAAGCAAGCCAACATGTGTCATCAAAACTTAACATCCTCACCTTTTAATTTTTCAGCTAATATTTCTAGCAAAACCCACCCTCAGGGAACACCAATGACAATGGTGCTCTCCCTTGTTAACACCATTTCCAACACCACTTGAACATTTCAACTGTTCTCAAGGAAAGCCTATTTCAAAGCACAGTTAAAAAGACATATTCTTGTTTAGAGTTGAGTCCACTTATCAATCTTCTCTGTCTTTGCACCTGAAATATGAACTAATATGAAGGTATCTATTTAAGATCTGCCATCAGTATTGAACATCTGGACCCCTCTGAGAATTAAACCTCAGTTTGACTGCAGGCTTACTACTGTTGAAATTTTCAAAGCCTCAAAGACTGAATTGTTCAAGAGAGTAAGTCCTGGGCTTTCCAGTGATGGAGCCTCACTGACATCTAAAATAAAATGGGCTTAATAAAAAGAGCAAATATGGAAGAGACACTAATCAAACTCTAATATTGAACACCTGACTCTCTGAAGTGCCAAGAGTGCTTACAATTCCCACTGCTTTCACATTACTTACCTTTGATTATAGTTTTTAATTGCAATTACTCTGATTCTGTAAATACTCAAAATCTTAAAGTTCATGATACTGTAACTTTTGAGCTAGTATTTGAACAAGCAATGGTGCAAGCCCAGAGACATAAACATACCAGCGCGGAGAGTATAAGCATACTTCTCAAAAAGAGGGAGGCATATTTTGCCTCCTGAATGTAGATTTACTTTGCAGTAACAGTCAATAACAAGTTAAAATACAGTGTATTTTTACCCATGACTACAGGTTTGTTATTATGCAGAGTTAACTGCAAAGTCTGCAGGGAGAAGGCAAGAGAAATATCTCAGTGTCATGATATAGAATGATTAACAGAAAAGCAATTTGCCATGTGTGACAATTAATAAAAAGCAACAAAATGTAATGCATATGCCAATTGCTACGGCACACACCATTATGTTACCAGTATGACCCTTCACAATGCACTAACTAGAAGAGCAAGGTATTTAAACTTACCTCATACAATAAATAGAATAAAGCAGTGTTTCTAGGGTTCTCTTTTTTTTTTTGCTTAACTTCTTCACATATGCTGTGTAAACTATTAAACTGCAAACTGTAAACTTGGTTCATAAATGAACCCATCAATGACTTTTGTCTCAGCTCTTTTAGGACTTATCTCAATGATCATTTCCCTGCATTGAAAATTCACTTCAGGGACTAATGAAGCGTATCAGTAAAGTGTGCACAAGCAGTCTGAGGAGACTGGTGTGAATAGTGTCTGTCTCCCACACCCGCACCCTACCATCCTGTCAAGTACAAAGTTAGGGTGAAGTCTATTCCCTGTTGTCCACCCAGATGTTCTAGATATTTTATTGGAAGTCCAGACAAACATTTAAAAACAGGAATTCAAGGTAATAAATTTCAAGTTTTGAAGAAGAAGATATGTTTAAACATATTAAACAAATAACATACATAAAATATATCTAATTCTCTTTATTTTAGTTTGAGATTCTGTTCTTACTAGAAGCTTTTCTCCTTTCATGGTCCTTGGCCAGACCATCTAGTTTTAGGCTTCATCCAAATCTCTTTTGTCTCAAAAAAATGTTCTCACTCTTTCCAGTGGGATTTGGATCAAACCCTATAGACTCAAACATGAAAACCCGTAGTTGACAATAAGGGAACCTCAGAGGGTGATCTGACTGGTCACATACAGTTTCTGAAATAGAAACAAATTACCTACTTTACTATCTTCACACACGAAGTTCAACAGAAATAAAAAAGTTGCTTAAGGTGAACACCTTAAGCGTGGCAATTTTTTATACGGAAAGCATACTACCTATGAATGGTTATAATATCTGATCTGAAAATAGCAGGCAACAGAGCGAGGGAAGTTCTTCTTATTACTTCATAAATCTATGGTGTTAGTTTTGAATCATTATTCAAGGTGGTCCCTACCAGGCATACATAACAAAGAGAAAATCTGCACAAACAAGAAGTAAAAGTAATCTGACAAATCGTTCCAACAATGTCACCCTAGGTCCCTCTAACATCTATCTGAATGTAGAAAGTAATAAAAACTGTAAGATAATGAAGCAGATCACAGAACTTTTCTGGAAGGAAAGAAAAACATAAATGCAAGCCTAATCTGGGCAATATATTACTTTCGTAGAGTGAGTGTCACAAAACGCAGGAAGTGGCCTAAAAACATAGAACCAGCTGTTGTTTGGTGAGTCCTAGCTGTTACACAGAGTCACGAAAGGAAAGCTACAGGCACGGAAAATAAGGTAAGGCACACCATAACACCACTTTGCTTGCTAAATGATCATATCACTGTACTTACACAAGGGTGGAACAGAAAAAGGCAGACAAAGCCTGGTGAAAAAACAGTGAGGGCTGTATCTGACCCTCCCCTTCTCCTAATAGTGTCTCCTTCTAAATATGAGATACTGTATCCTGAGAGCAAGGATATTCCAAAACATCCATCAGGCCACCGTACAGGTAGGAATTAGGAAAAGGCATATTAATGCTGCAATGTATAGATTGGAAGCCGCTGTACAGACCTGCTAAAACACAGCTCAGCATACTTAACAAGTTGGTAAGTGTTCCTTGCCATGCCACAATGAGCTTTTTTTAGTGGGCATATTTCACTCATGCAAGCAAGAGAAGAATGAGTCATGAACGATTTCCTAACAGCTCTGCAGAAATTAGTCCAACATCACGGCTGTGGGAGAACTAAGCTGGACAGGCTGTCAGAGCACTGAGGAACAAGGAGAAAGAGTCCAAAACCATCATTAAGAAGCACAGAGTAAAAAGGATAGAGTCTGTGTAAACAGGAAATAAAGGAAGTCTTGCATTTCACCCTGACCACAGCGTCTAATTGCCATGGATAAGAAAAATTAAACAATCCCTTTCACATTACCTATGTGCATAACCAAGTGGTCATTGTGTTCTGCATGCTGTCATGTCGACCTAAATCCACCTTGTTACAGTCCTGTGACAGCGTTATTTCTTCAACATAAGTCAGTGACTAAGCCTAGAACTATGGTAGACTACCATGGCAGGAATGGCAGAATGTTTAGGCAGATCATCTGAGTTTTATTTTGATTTATGACAGAACTACCTTGTTAAGACTAGGTCTTTGGTCAAGAGTTCAGTCAATAAAACTTAGCAACTTTATATTTTCTTTCTTCTAGGTTTTTCTATCAAGAACTCTCAGCTAGTAGCTCGACTAAGATACAGTCAATATAAAGAGCTCCTTAGGGAAAGTATTCCTTCTCTAACTACTCCAGTTGACCCTAGTGCCAAGGTCTGCAAAACAGTTGCTGCCCAAGAGTTAAAGAATTATTGTACCTACTTTCTTAAGAGACAGGCTATTCCAGATCTCCTAGTTCTTATGAAATTAAATCTATTAAATCTGTTTTAGTAGCTGTATGGCTGGCACTAGCACCAATCATTGCAAGTTTTTCAGTGAAAGTTACTGAGCAGTGTGTGCAGACCAACAGGGAAATCTTGGTACGGTTCAGGATAGCTTCAGTATAGCTCTCCCTCAGTGTGCACGGAAAAAGTCAAGAAATCTTTTAATACCTGCAGGTATTAAATCTAATATGAACCTAATACCTGGTCAGCTGATCCAGACATGTTAATATGGCGTAGCAAAGAAGTAACTGGAAGATTAAAAATGTGGTAGCTGCTAATCTGACCTCCTGAAAACAAGTAGCATAGGAATAACTAGACAGGAAATCTTATCTCCAAAAAAGGAAAAATTAAGAAATCTCCTTCAAAAAACATACAGAAAAATAAATCAAATAAGTCACTTCAAATGAATCAAAACACTTCATTGTTATTGCCTTTAAAACTTTTAGGCAACCTTTTTTAAATATTGAAGTCAATTCAAAACAATGACTCAAAATGTTGCTTTGAATTTTCAAAGCAGTATTTTTTCTCCATCATCAAAACATTTCAGCTAGAATTTTTATCCTGTCACTTTTCTTTAAAATTGATACACTTTTCAGTTTCAACAAAAACAATACCTTTGGAGAAAAAAAATCAGCCTGATTTATTAACAACGCCATTCCTCATCCAAACAGCTTTCCAGGAATTCTGATATTTTCTTTCCTCTTTGTAGTTTTCTTAAGTGTTATTGTGCAGCATACTCTGTGGTGAGACAGAGTGCTGGAAATCCATCTGTAGTCTGAAAAGCCTTCAGGTGTGCTAGACAGCTGTCCTGTGACTCTCATGACTGCAGGGGTTTCTCCATCCAGGCAGTTCCCATCCCCTCCTGTATTCAGTCTCAAGACTGCTCAGCCAGAACAGCCAAAACAGGCTCTGACAGTATACAGTACTAACAGCAATTATAGCATTTTATAGCATGTGATAATTGAGTCATTATGATCAGGCTGCAACAACTACAAGACGGAAAATTCTTATAATAGCTCAGATGGTAACTGCTTGCATATTTTCTTTAGTGGGGTCTGGATCAGTTATGAAAATGGCAGAGCACTGCTTGATGGTCTGCCTAGGACACAGTTGGGCGAAATGCCTTCCTTCCAGATGAGGAAGGCCTACAATGCTCAACAGACCCATTCAGGTACCCACTTGTATCTATGCAATGTCCTAGAAACTAAAGGTTGATGTAATCCTGATCTAAACAGCCACAGAACTGTGACCACATCTTCCAGTATTGAATCACATGCTGTACTACGTGGTAGTAGTGATGGCAGGCTAAACACTTTTTTGGCTCATCTGGTAAATCTGCTCCAGCCTGAACTCTAAACTTAACTGAAATATAGTACCAGCAGCAACTTTAAGCATTTTTTAGTTACGGAAATGGCAGAGGATTGTTCATAGGTAACCAGGCAACTCCTAGATCCATCACCATGTATGACTTACAAACATTTGCCAGATGTGTCTTCTTTCATTTATGACTAGACAAACAATTGCACCTTTTCTTTACAAACTTCTTGGATGTTCACAAGTGCTATCTCTGAGGCTGACCCTACCGACAAAACAAATGCAAAATGATAACAAAGACAAAAATATGAATACCATAGCCTAAAACAGCTGATCATACCAACTTTCCAAATGGGACAAATCAACAAAAATAAACACCATCATGCTTACATTCAAATCTTCTCAGTAGAGTAAGAATGATCCTATTTTGCCTGTCTGTGGAGAAAGGGCTGTGACAAAGCAGCTCCAGCAAAGTAGAAGGGACAGAGTGGGTTAAGTGATACAGGTGTGATGAAAAGTTATCATGAGAGGTCTGGAAAGCCAACCTTGCAGCACATACTTCTTTATCAGTATGAGGTGTCACTGCTGCTGCTTGCAGGGGTGATTCCACCTCCTCCAGCACGAGCCACACGTTCACATCCCGTCCTTAGCAGCAGCGAGGCCACCTTGGGCCATATGTAGCAGGATTACAGCTGCTCTGTTGCCTATAGCAGACTTCTGCTCAAAGCAACTCTCTGCTCTGCCTGAAGCTGGTCCTTCTCCCAGGACTGTGTCTCCAAGACTAATCAAAGGCCCAGTTTCATTTCAAAAGCCAAAACAGGAGCTATAATGGGAAATTTCCTTGTTGTGGTTGTAATCCGTGACTCTTTGCACAGGTGCAATGTGAAACATATTATTTCATGGAAAATGGCAGTGACAATAAGAAAACAGTAGTTCTAGTGTAGAAATTTCTTAACCTCAAGGTCAAAGTGATGGTAAACACTGTAGAGGACCAAGATACTATGGAAAACAGGTATATTAGAAATGTATTACAATAATCAGAAGTACATTCTTTTCCTCCTTTGTGGCACTTAAAGTAGTAAAATATAACTTTAGAACAGAAATGTGGATAAAACATTCTAGACAAGATACAAGGCAGGTATAGAGAGACATACTTCTACTGACTTCTTGCCCATGAGACTACCCTTGCACACCAGTAACGTCATTAATTTTAGAAGAATGCTAAGAAGCTCTAGCTATGAATCATGACCACTATCTTTATATGTATCTAGTATTTTGTAAAGTGGAATGTATGAAAAGCTACTGTTCCAGTTGTAATGCTGATAGCCCAAAAGAATTAAAAAACCTAACATTTAAACAGATTAAATAATTTGGGTATTCTCGTTCACACTATTTTGTCTTATACTTAAATCTGCTTTAAACCAATTTTGTTATTCTCTGCAAATGCAAGCTTTGCTATTTCATTTACAAGTTACAAGCCTTCCCGTTCTAAGAAAACAATTACTTTCCAGGAAGTAATAATATCAGAAGTTTCTTGGCGTTTGGGTTTACTAAAGAAACAAAACTAGCACAACAGTGTTATCTTCCACTTAGAACTGACTTCTGTGTGGTCTTTCAAACAGAAAGGTATAAAAACCTCCAATCTCTGAACTAGCTGATCTCTGAACTGCCCATGAATAAGAAATAATCTATTCTATTTATGTGACCATATCTGAGTCGGTATGAGGATATGCAGAAGTGTTCCATCCTTTTAGGGAGAGGTAGGACTATTAGTCCCATGACTACCAGATCTGCACTGTGTAGAGTAACAGGTTTGTCTCTACATTTGTGAGATAGAACGTATAGCATATATTCTGAATTGCAGACTATCTTGGTTCCTTTTGCATTTTAGTTTATTCCTGTCTCTTCTGCATTTCAGAAGAAAGCAGAAGGTCATGCTTTCTTTTTCCAATGATGGTTCTTTTCTCCCCTTCACAGTCTGAGGGAGCACTATATGAAAAACAGACATTTGATTCCTTCCTCGAGATGGTCAAACTGTGGCCTAGCTATTCACTGCAGCTGAAAAGGTTCTGCTAATGTTCACAGTTGTGAGCCACAAGAATGGCTCTAGGACAAAATTATAATGAGGAACTACCACTCAAGTGAGCTGTTCAAACCTTTCATTACATTTCAATAAAGTACTAGAAGTACCGCTCAGTCCTTTCCACTGCTTGTCAACATGATCAAACACATCCTATTATTTTCGAGCCCATTTCTGCAAGAGGTAGTCTTAGTCTAGAGCACTGGAACAGCGGTGTAATTACAAGTCATACATCCTGACGATTTGCTAATAGTGTTAACACCTGTAAAGGTTGCCAGTAACTGGCAGTTAGGTAGAACTGGTTTACTCCAATTTTTTTTTTTTCACCACTGACCAGACCAGTGCCCCAGTTACCAGAAAGGATCTGTGGTATAAGAAATGCTAGAATTAGTGGACACCTGGATAAATAAAATCTATTTGGGAGGGTTAACATGACTACTGTAAAGTGACATTTTGTTTTCCAAACCTTTTGGAGTTCTCTGCAGGGTTGTTATGCTATGCGGGTAAATGTGACCCAGTTGACATAGTTCACTTGGATACCCAGAAAGTTTCTGGCAAAGATTTTCGTCAAAGGCTTTAAAGGAAACTAAGCAGCGATTACATAATAAGGAAGGTTCTGGCACGGATAAATAACTGGTTAAGAGGTAGGGCATAAGAGCAAATGTGAAGCTGTAAAAAGGCAAGAAAGTCACCAGCAGAGCTCCACAGGGGTCTTTGCTGGGATCCATGTTACTTAACATATCCAGAAAGTATCTGGAAAAGCAGTAGAAAAGTAGACAAAGTTTGCTAATGATAGAAAGCTACTCCAGATAGTAGATACCTTAAAGGCAAAGAACTGAAAAATGAGTCTCTTATGAGACAGGGTGACTAGGCAATAAAATGACAAATAAAATTCAATGTAGATAAGTGTGACAGGGCTCTGAGTGCACTAAAAGCCCTTAATTGGCTTTCAGTTCTTGCTGGATATATGCTGTGGGTGTATCAGCCTCTGGCTTTGTCTCTGGCTGCTCCGGACCCAACTCCCTGGATGGACCCTGGACCTGATTCATTGCCTCGCCCTGTCTGCTAACCTGGCTCAGACATGGTGGGACTGCGCCTGGTCAGCGAGGGCCCTATCTGCGGTGGGGTCACATCGGCTCCCAGAACCTCCCCCACCATGGGCCACCTAGCTCCTGCTGCTCCCAGCTAGCTGACAGCCCAGGGCACATGCAGGTGTTCCAGACTGGGCTTAAATGAAGCCCACAAGCCACAGGCAGAGGATGCCTGCATGGGGGCCCTGGGTGGGGATGGTCAGGGCAAGTGAGGGAGTAGTCAAGTACTCTTCAAGCTGGGAAAGAGATGATGTAATGGAGATCTGACAAAGGTCTACAAAGGGTCTATGGGTGGCAGGGAAAAGGAAGAGAGGGAGTATCTGTTCACTGTCTTCACTTGGTGG
The DNA here is from genome assembly GCA_030449065.1 of Oceanodroma leucorhoa. NCBI lineage: Eukaryota > Metazoa > Chordata > Aves > Procellariiformes > Oceanodroma > Oceanodroma leucorhoa. The sequence continues at coordinate 441,090 of JASVER010000084.1, read as the reverse complement.
CCCCTTGTTATAGAAGCCAGGTTCAAAGTGAGGAGAACAAGGTGGTTCTTCATGCAGCGGGAAGTGGACATGTGGCACTCCCTGCCTGAGGACAACTGTGGATGTGCGAGTTCAAAGGGAGAGTGGGCAACTAGTTGGCAGAAATCCATTGCAGACTACTAAACAGGCAAGCCACACCAGCCTCAGTGAGATTTTCATTCCCAAAATGGAAACAGCTGAAGAATGGGAGAGTTTTGTATGTAGGCCTTGTTTTAACTCTTCCATTCCAGGTGCCCATCTATGAACACTGGGCTGCTTGGATCCCTGGCTTAAACCAGTAAAAGACCTACTTCTGTTCCAAGGGCAGACGGTCATCAGAACCTTGTCCATGGTTACAGGAAAATTAAACTATTTGATGACTCGTAATCCAAAACCTGCCACAGTTATTAAACATTTCTTAATTTCTGGAAGACTCATTTGTCCTACCACTAGCTACATGTCTGGAGGGTAAGAAAAACAACCCTAGCTCTAAAGGAAATCCTTTTTTCAAATCTGATGTCTTAAGGATTACAATCCTTGTTCTTTTTGAGGATGTTAGCACCAAAGGCGCTAAGGAAGCAGGAGGATGCTTGGCACTGCATGCCAGTTGCAGTCTTTCATCTAGCAGAAGATCTTCACATCAAAGATATCCTAGCCTTGACTAAATATATTTATTTATTTACTTATTTTATTTATTGCTGAAGAAGTAGGCATCTTTCCACAAAGCTCTGGGCACCCTGCCATTACTGCAGATACGCAGAAAGATTTTATGTGTTTCAGAGAACCCCACTTCCTAGCAAAATGCTGCCTTCATTCAAACCTCAGTCCACACAGGACCTGCTCATCCAGACTCCAACATTCCCCAAGTGCTCCTCCAGAAACTAACACTGCGGAAGTAGAAGCCTTAACATCTTTTCTCTAGACAGATATTTTCTTGTCTCTCTTTTACTAAGTGTAACATTGAATACTCTGTTCCAAGTGCAAAGTGTTTCGTTTTCTTTTTCCAACAGGACGACACAAATCAATCATGAATAAACTAAGAATTACAGTGCCTTAAAAATAAATAAATAAATAAATAAATGCCCCAGAACAAAACCTCTGTGCACAGTATCGCCCTGGAAAGAATATTGGAGAAGATGGAGAAAGGATATATTTCAAATGTGTAACCAGAAATCCCCTTGAAGTTATGGATGGAATAAAAAATTGAAGGGGGGAGGGGGGGAATATTACAAGTGATAGTAGCATGTAGGAAGTACTACAGCAGAATACCTCTCTGTTCCTTTTTTCTTTTTCATTATGAAATACTATGTTCTGGTGTTACATAGCTCATACAGAACCACGTTGCTATTGTTCTAACTGCTGGGTCATTCAAAGGCCACAATAAATAATTAAATTAAAAGGAAAGTTCTTCTACTCCTAAGCTAATTGCTTCACAGTGAAGTGGCTTGATTACTCCAATCACTGTCAATCTCAGCTTCCTTAAACCATCTCAAAAATATGGTGGAGAACATCCTGATTAAGTGAGAATGAATGAAACTAGAAAAATAAGTAAATAACATTTTGTTAACAAGACTTTCTGCTCTGCATATGGGTTAAATTAAAATGCTAAGTAAGCATCTCTAACAGTAATTATATCTTTATCTGCATATACACACACATACCAACATTATAAACCCCTCCCAGAAACATGCAGACACCATTAGGATTGCACAATCAAGGACTACTGAAGTTAGGAAATGCCAGAGCTAACTGTCCTTTGGCCTTTGTGCATAGATAATTGAAAAATATCTTCAATTACATAATCACACACTACCGTTTTTGCAGGACCTCATTCAGTGCACAGGAAGGACAAATCCCATGAAATAAGCAACTTTTCAGTATCCTGCTTTACCTCTGTTCTTCGATGTGTGACCCTCAGCCTTGCAGCAATTCCAGTCCTCTCCTGAGACAGAATCACTGATTTCCTCGTGAGCTCTTCTGTGGTGTTCATTAATATAACATCTGAATGTTTCTCCAACAGTTATTAATTAAAAACTTACAATATGACTGTGAAGGAAGAAATATTCTTAAATTGATTTTATAGAAGGGTAGTTGGGGAATATCGAGATTGGAAGAATCCTCTGGTGTTAGGTGTCTGATTTCAGACACACAAGACCTAACTTATTCATGATTTGCAGCATTATATAGAGGGTAATATAGTCAAACACAGTTCCTATTCACTTCAACTGCAATTATAGATGCAAATCACTCTACAGCTTTAAATTAGGCACAGAAAATGAGACACATTAAAGACAGCCATGAAATTCATTTGCTAAGCCACCCCTAGCAGACAAGAGTCAGAGACAGCATTCAGTTTTCTAGCACAGCTTTCAACCATTCCAGCCATGAGATCTTGCAATCCAATGCCTTGTTTAGTGTATATATTCTACTTCTGGCCACATACTAAGCAAATGCCTTAAAAACCATGTTTGTTTTCAGCCTCATTGCACATCTGCTCTGTACAAAGCTGGAAGCCAATGACAAAAAGCAATGACAAACCCGCATCATCACGGTGGATGTGAAAATGGAAAATTCCGTAGGCAACCTGAATTCTTCAGTGATGTTATTTCCAAATTATTGAATTGCCAGCTTTCCAGCCTTAGTATTTTCTTTATAATATTTTCTTCCTAAAGCTTTCTGATGTTATTTTAAATAAAGTCAAACTTTGAAAACCGCCATTGTGTGACAATCAAAGAAAACCTACCCCACTGGTTTATGCCTTTATTTCCACCACACAGGTCTCCAATATTTCAACCGAAGTAGCAAGTGCTGATTCTAGATTATCATTCTCTATTTTGGTTCACTAGCTGAATCCCAATCTTTTCCTCACCTCCACATAAGACAGGAAATGATTAGAAAATAAAAAAATGTAAATGTCTTTCTGTCAGAATTGGTAGGAATGAAGGGTTGTGTTACTTTAAAGCAGACACTTAATAGCATGTGAAATTTCAGAAATAAACATACTGTGTCATAATTAGAAAAGATAAATTACAGGGAAATGGCAATATCCGTACGTAATTAGGAGCCTGGATATTCAAACCTCTCATATTGCTGCTGATAAAAAGGTGCTCACAATGAAAAACATTATTCATTCAAGTCTCGTACAGATACATTTTTCCATGACCAAAGCAGCCCATACTCAAGAGCACAATTTACTTAAAGTGTGCGTAAAGGCTCTGTGCTATTGGACTAGACTTATAAATCTGTCAGTGCTCACAGACAGTACAGGAGATCCACCTGCGCAATCCAAATATGCACATCAACATGTTTCCATATGGATATTGGTCCTTAAACTGTTCCAAAAGTTTAGCTCAACATTTTCCTGTATTAAAGTTTAAGTTGCGTCATAAACATATCATGTTTTATAGACATTTTTATCAGTCATTTTATCACATATTAATTGTATTTTTAAAGTAGTGCCAAAGAACACGTCAAGTAACTTTATTTATGGCAGTACCCAAACACAGGCTAATGGCCAATCCCATCCAGACAATATATCTCCAGTGAGATATGATGATGCTAACTGGTATTAGTTTATTTATGAAAGATCACGCTACAGGGAGAAAAATAATAAAACACCACCATTATTACTATTTAACATTTATATCATAACTTTAAGGGGACAACCTTGTGGAGTTGCATTATAACTTTAAAAACATAGCAGGTGTCTTACTGAAAACTCTGTATGTGTAATATACACCATAACCCCAAGAAAGGTCCATATGGGAACATATCCATTAGATCAGTGTTTAGACTGGGCATATTGGTCTTCAATGTTTTTCAAAATTGTTGACAAACTGGTAAGTATAGCCCAACAATGGTATCTAATGGTGCAGATTATCTCCTTGCATTTCTCCTTGGTTCTTGACTGTATAGACTACCTTGGCCATACAAAGTCTACTTGCACAGCATTTGATTATCATGATATTTGCTACTGTTGGTATTTGTATACATACTTCCAAGTTTACACTCCAATACCGTAAGTTTTATGAGGAATGATATAAAAGGACTAATGGGGCCTGTTTATGAGAACTATTGTGAGGGCCAGTATAAAAAACTGAGCTACAAACATGAAGACAACTAAATTACAACAAACTATAAAGAACAAATTGCAAGTACCACAAAAGAGCTTCTTGGCAAGAAAAAAAAATGTTTCCTTTAATTTTCACCAACTGCTATTAAGTAATTTATGTTTGTGACTCACAACATTCATGTTTTGATGACCAGATTCTAGTTTAATACCTTTTTTTTTTTTAAATATGCAAGATTATTTTCCATTCTGCTGTCATTGTATCATTCCTTACAATGAATTCTGCAAAGGAAAGCTAATAGAAATCTAATGTGAAATACCATGAATTCCTAAAAGACCAGATTCTTTTTTTTTTTTGGTAGTTTGGCTTGATCCGTGCTAATAGAAGACGTTTCTTCAGATTTTCACATGTTTCAAGTGAATATACACAGTAGCTGATTAAGATAAGAAGCATTGCAGACCTCACCCTAAAGATTAAAACTCCAGCCAGACTGAGCTGACTTCTCACTAGAAACACACACACTGCAGTAAAATATGAGGGAAGTTCAAAAAATCTTTCATGCCACTATAATCAAAAGCAATCCATTTAAAGAGGAAAAAGAAAGCTTTCCTCTGTGTGATTATGGCAGATTATGGATGGATGGGTAGGTAGAAACAACAGTGGACGCCTGGATTCTTATGATATTTTAACTGGCTCTGCCAGTTACTGAACAATCCCCAACAGGATGCAGTAAACCTAGCTGAAAAGAGGGTGATACAGCAAAAATGCTGTCTTCTCCTTGTCTCAGTTTTTGGGAGTGCTGAGATTGCTCATTTCCCCCTGAACCTCTGGGAATCTGAGGTGCTCCGAACTCCTGCAAATGGTACCGTGTCCTGCATGAAGCGTGAACAGTGGTGGAAGAAAAAGTCTTTCAGTATCAGTCCCTCCAGGAGAGTTTGTGCATTTGAGTTTTTTGCTGGCGCTCAAGTCAGTTCTTAAGTACCAAGTCAGGATTCACATGACATGGGGATTACACAGACAAAAAGCAGAATATAAAACCTCTTCCATTTCAAGCATTACTGGGTGAGATCACAGTAATCTGCAGACAAAAACCACAAGTTACAACATATAATCGCTGCCAAGTGTACACAGCAACTCTTCTTTCATTCTTTAAGCCTTTTTCCTTTCTAAGCACTGAACAGCAATGCAGCAGCACCATGCAAGTTAAATCTTTTTAAGGCATGGGGCAGAACTCCGGCTTCCTCTGACATAACAACATTGTTTGGCCCAGACACCAACTTCCAAATAGTTTCTATTTGGACTTTTGGGGAGGGATTTTCCAAAGTGCTCAAGAGGGATGTATCTCAGCTCTTATTCAAGGGGGCAGTAAAACTTGCACTGACTTTGGTGGGACCAAATAAAAATCAATGTTATGCAATCCAGTTAAAATGGAGGAACCACTAGACTATATATAGCTGAAAATTTACTGAAGAGTTTCCTTATATCTTATTCCAAAAGCTGTGCAAAACTATTTCAAGGTTAAAGCAGATCTGTCTCAATTTCACACTTCCTAAGCATAAAAAAGCAAATTGCATGCTTGCTATGAATTTATTTTATTATTTTTTCAATCACATTGTTAGTAAGAGTTCTTTTTCTTTACTTTCTTGAAAAAAATCTCTTTCTGTTTAAGAAAAGTAATTCTTTTTAGAAATAGGAAAATATGGTGAAATTTTAAAATTAACATTGTAATTTTCTCCTTCAAATTCAGAATATTTACTACATCAGAAAACTGATTAAGATGATAAAGCAAGATAAATATTTTGAAAACAATAGCTTTAAAAACTGGACTCTTCTCAACTACATTTCTGGCATCTGATTCATTCCATTGCTATGATGTGCTATTCAAAAAAGATTTATGCAGCCAAACACAAGAAAATAGGCATTTTTTTCCTAAGATTTTGAGTTCAGCTATTGATTATATAATTAAATTGCCAGTCACTCAGTTCTGATGTGCTATAAACAATATAGAACAACTTCAGATACTTTTGTTGAGGGTAGTAGTCAAAGGAGTCGGTAACTATGGGAGTTGCCTAAAAGAGAATACTTGTATTGCGTACATCATCACTGCTGACAACAGGGGGAAGAAAACCACCCAAAACTAAAGACAACTGACTAAGCCAGACATATATTATTTGCAGGTAACTTCTAAGTTACTAGTGTTTGGCAAGGGATTTAGAAACCACTCATTTGGTATCACCCACGTGAAAAATATGCGCAGAATTTATTAGAGGGAGGGAGTGTATATATAGAGGTGTTTGCCTTTTTAATCCTCAGTACTATCTTCCGATTGCCATGTGCCACCAGAGAAAGAAATTTATTATTATACCAATGCAAATTCTACCATTTTGACTTTCACTGAGACCCTTCTGAGAATGTGGAAGGGTTAAATGCAATTCATATGTAACTCAGTGAAAAAATCACTTAACAGAAGAGTAATTCCCCATATGCAGAGACAGAGAGAGGAAAGCCCCGACTGGTGGTATTGTTGCTACAGAATGTCTTTGCCAGTTCCAGTGGCAAGTTTTTAGCAGAAGCATACCTAATTCAAAATAAGATCAAAATACTGGATGTCATGGAAACAATATACTGCCAAAATCTGACAGGTCAAAGAAAAAAGCCTACATTTTATAAACTACTTACATAATAAACTGCAACCAGAGCAGCTGGTGCACGCAGAGCATTTGATGTACCAGGCTTACACATGGAAGGGAGGGGGCTCGTTGTTTTTGTAGGTACACTTCCTTTAAATATTTCTATCAGTCAAACAATATTTGTTTTTTTAAAAAACCCACAACTTCTAACTCATTGTATGAACAATGCCTTTGTTCAACACCAGCATTTTGCCCCTTTATTTTTGTATGTATATTACAGATATGATTTCTTGAAATATAACAATTCTCTAAACCAAAGTTAAAATCCAAGACGAGTTGAACACAATTTGGGAAATTTGTTATTCAAAATATTGGATAGATAGACAACCATACCCAGCACAAAGTCTCTTAGTTATTTTAGATTTCAGTACAAAAGACACAATATTGGTGCTCCTTTGCATATGTTTAATGACTCAGCAGGCAAGGGGATTTCAGCATTCCCTGTATACTTCCAGTTTCTGTAAAGTACAGTATGATATATGACTAACATAATTTGGAATTGGAAAATATTTAGACACAGCACTAGAAGAAAAAACAGTAAAAGATTTAAAATTTAAACCCACTTATAAGTCTTTCCTGTAAATTCAAGACAATGAGAAAAAAACAAAACAAAACAAAACAAAACAACACACTTCCCCTCACTCCTCACACCACAAAACAAAAACCACTGACGACTGGAATTTGTGCAAATGCCTCTGTGATAACTTCAACCATGAGGTCTTTTTCTCCACCTAAAAAGCAAGTTCTGATAAAAAAATGACTTCAGCTTCATAGTATGGATTTGTCACTGCACAGCTCTTAATGAGAGGAGCTGTGAGAAGCCAGAGCATACATCCGAACAAAACAAACTCTGTTCAAGATAGGGAGTTGCAGTTTTCTGTCTGACACCCATTAAGCAGCATATTCATGAGGGAAAAAGCTGGAACTGGAAAAACTCTGATTGCATTGTATCCTTTCAAAAATTAGGTTAGCTGTGTGATGAACTTTTCACGGATCTACTCTGTGTTCTGCAAGAGCTAACTCTTGCAGATATTCATCCCTGAAAAAAGCAGTTGTTTTACAATGTACTGGAAGACAGTTGGACTACTTTGGGGATATCCAGAAAAAAAAGTGGTTTCAAGAATGGGAACTAACTTTTTGTCACTCTTTAAAAGAGCAAAATATTTTCCAACACACACTTTTTCAGTCTACAAGAACTTGTGAAAAAATATGTTCTCTGAAAACTATGCCATGCTGACACTTCTATAGAATATTAAGTATCTTACATCTTAATTGATACAGCTGTAGTTCTGGAGTATTGAACAATCTGAGTTACCACCACGGTGGCCTCTCTAGTCAAAAGTGACTATTTGCTACACTGGAATTTGGACAAACCAATAAATAACGGAAAAGTTGTTCATAAATTACCAAAGGGAAAATTCACAGAATGGGAATTGGTGAGCATGTTTGGGGGCTGAAATCTTGAGGACAATTAGCAAAATTTTTTTCCAACTAACAAATTGAAAACAGTCAACATACTGCTCAAGCTGCTGTTGTCCCAGACAATAGGGTAAAAATGACAACATGAGAGATGAGAAAAAAGGAATACAAGTTCATAGTGATACCAAATAATTATGACTGGAGTTGGGTTTACAGTGGAAAGTGGCTTGATTCTTCAAGAAAAGGCCAATAAAATGAATTAGTGCGAACGATACCTGGAGGCCAGACTACATAAGCAGAACTCTAACTATGAATTATGCACTTAATTTTCCTGTACTGCAGCAAGAGTTAGAGCTCAGTCTGTCATTTACAAGAACTGAGCAGACCAGTGAGCACTGATTCCAGACAAAACAAGAGGTGTTTCTGGAAGCCCTGCTTTCCCTTCACTTCATATGAGTGCGTATATTATCATATTTAGGGCAGGAAAAGTAGTTTTGGTTCAATGTATCACAGTAAGGGATGTAGTCTGATGTAACTTATCCTTATTACACTAATATTTTAGTTAACTCTATAGAAAATGTTTACAGTCTGTAGCTGAAATACTTTATTTTCCTCTCATGGGAGAGATATTTTCCTCTTCCACGATGAGAGGAAGAAATTTTGAACCAGTACAGGTGAATTATTTAATCAGAGGTAACTCTATACACAATCTTAACAAGGAATGTAATTTTATGGGTGGGTCTTCTTACTTCTTAGTACCTTACTAAATTGTAGCTAAAATTCCTTCACTTTATTTTTTCAAATTCTTGTAAAATAAAAGTCATGTGTTTTTCTTTATTTTAGTATTGTCCGTACATAATACATGGGCTAAGTATATCTATCTCAGACATCTCTGTGCTGTGGCTGTAAAAAAAAATGCAAATTTTAACATTTCAGTTATCAAATAGTGATAACTGAGGCCTTGATCTAGTGAACATTACATGTTACACCTTATGCAAATCACTTAAGCAATCCCATTAAGTAAGCAAATCCAATATTCTAGCAAAACAGTCATGGACATAACAATATGCATCCACAATCTGCAAGATTAGCCCTTCTTATTAATTGACAAGTGCTGACTTTACAGTGGTAATTGCTTCTAAAAGGTCCACTGGTATATGAAATCAACCATTTTAATTACTCTGTATTAACTAATATATACTCAAATGTGTCACATGATTGCTAGACTTATATGTAAGGAACTTTTATCTGGAAAACTGGTCTATTCCTAGTTAAGACCTTCACTTCATGATGCAACATTTCTCACATTACTAATCCATAAGAGAAAAAAGTGACATTCGCAAAGACTTCAGTCTTTTAATGAGACAGGACTCATTTTGTTCTAAAATGTTCATTCACTTTATTGAGAGCAACTGACAAATACCACAAAGAATGAATTTCTTTACATAATAACCTCTATCAGAGACAGCCTTTTGTAAAGCACTGTCCAGTTGGCCACAAGTCATTCTGGGTCTATTGTTGGATATACCTCTGAGCTAGATACTTTTATTGTCCATTGTCATAGACAATATTGACAAACTGGCAAATTGTCATTTGGCTATGTTTTTAATTTTTAACAGTTAACAGAAAAAATGAGGCAAAAATAAATTATAAAAGGATTCTAAAATACACAGTTCATAAAGACAGGACCTTCAGTGAAAGGTAAATTCCTTCTTTAAAGGTATATTCTTTAGAGAAAGGTACATTATTTAGCCTATCTTCTAATAAAGGAGTGCAGAGACCCTGTAAGATGAGGTCCTAGTCAGCTTTGAACTTCTGTGATGTTTCATGATATTCCATTTGGGTTTGGCTACAGGTGCATATCAGAGGAAGGAAAAAAAAATCACTGTCCTTCTAAGGCAATATTGTTATGGTTAATGCAATGAGGTCCAAACATTTTAGGGAAGAGAATTATCAACACCATCAAAAATTATAGCTAAAAAGGTAAACAGACGTAATGAGGCAGCTTCCTGTGAAATTCATTCCAACAGTCATTTACTTTTACATTAACAAGCTGTCAACTAAGGGAAATACAAGAAAGCCAACTAGTAACTTTTTCTCTGCAAGATTTGTATTAACAGAAATTCTAAACACATGCCTCAAGCCAGCAGAAATTTAGATATTAAACAGAACATAAAGGATTGCTTTTGATTTGTTTTGCTTAAGCTACATTAAAATATAAAAGAAGACTGACAGATAAAGGGGAAAGAATAAAAATACTTTGGAGTTATTCATCAAACATCCAGATTCCTTCTGACTAATCTCTTAATTACACATGATGTATGTATGTCTGTGCAAGGAAAGAGACTGCCAGACTGAATACTTTTTTCAAGCTTTTTAGGTTTTCTGAGTTTTTCCATAACTTTCAGAAATGTGAATTTCCATGCCTCAGTCAGGGACAGCACTCTCAGTCACATTTACCCTGCTCAGCAATATATGCACGCCCCTTAACACCCCAGGAACGCCACAGGAGAAGTTTCACAAAGCGCCCATAATAATGTTATAAAATGATCCCCTGCCTCCTCACCACGCGGGGGGATTGTGCTGACTGACTGGGTTAACATCTTGGCACTTTGATTCTTGCTGTGCACATGGTAAGAGAGAGGAAGATAATGGAATGTGCTGACAACCGTTTCATCATTCGCTCGGCAATAGGATCTTTGGCCCTTGTCTGGGGTAGGCAGTTTCAGATCTGTGGTGAAAAAACACACTTCCTGACTTGCGCTGTTCAAGATAAAACCCAATCCATCTTCACAGACAGCAACGTGACTAATGCTTGCTGCTAGCGTGGGTGGCGTTAGCCATGCTTCCCACCATACTCCCCTCCCATCTCTTATTAGGGTCCTGAGCCCACAGGGTCACTCTGAAACTCTCCCATAAACAAGGGAGGACTTTAATAACTCCTTTATCTACACAAGGCCCAATTAAGGAGTATGACCGACATACTCGGCGATGATCCTGTATCGGAGACCGTTATCAGCCATCTGGGTGAAGGACCTGCTTTCAGTTTTATTCTTTTTTCTCACCTCTCTTTTTCTTGGTGAATTAAAAACAGCACAAATTTTTGCTTTGATTCACCACTAAAAAAAAAGAAATTAAAATTTCAGAGACTGTAATAGAATTGAAACTTCCTCTTTGGTGAGCTCCTGGGGATTGCTTAAAGCCCTCTGAGGACATGGAAAAATGACTACAGACACCAATGCACTTTACTGATGGATGAACAAAAGGACAAATGCTCTCTCTGGCATTAGCTACAGTCATAATAATTCTGTGATAACAGCAGTATGGGGCATAATGCAGGAATAGTGTAATAAGAATTGTAGATGTACCCATGGCTTTATTAAAATAAGTATTTTCCACATCCTGAATAAAACTAACTATGGTTGCATGGTAGTCAAAATTTGAAACGGCTATTGACTCTTATGTAACGAGGTATCTGTTGATGACAGAAGAAGGTAAAAACTCTTACAAGGATGTTGCAATCTCCTCAAAATGTGCAAGTGTTCAAAACCCTGGAAGTCCACTACTGACAAGACACTTGAAAACTGGATTGGAATGCAATTATGCAAACTAGAATCTGCTTTTAAGGTCACTGAAAAAACTCCAGTTCTGCTCCTGGGTTACCACAGAGAGCACAGTCAAAACCAAGAGATAGTACAATATTGAAACATTAGACATTTTGCTAAGACAGCAGAAAAGCCAAAAAGCAAGGGGATACTAAACTGAACATTTTTTGTGAGGTTACACCTGAAACAACCGATTTTTACTTTCCATACAGAACTGCTGCTTCCTTATGTCAGATAAAAATGAGGCCATTGCAACAGGACAAACACCAACACAATTTTGTAGGCACAGCAAAAGCATTGTGATATTCTGAGAAGTGCAATTTCCAATGGATTTCCTCGTTTCCCAGATTTTAAACCAAAATAGATCCTGTAAGGCAAAGATTAATTTGGAAATGGTCTAATGTATTTCCCAGCCCCAAGGAGAGAGGGCTATAGATTTAAACCATTTCTGGCAGATATTACTATACATTCCCAAGGACTGAGATTCCCCAGTCTTCCTTGGCAATCTATTTCACTGCTATCAATACCTTTCGATGAGATGTCCTCCCCTCATTTATTTTGCTGTAATTTTAAGCCCATTCTTTTTGCCTTTTCAAGTGCCCAGAAAGATCAGTCTATCCCTTCCCACTGCAGATACCTCTTTAAATAGTCTCAGTTCTTATACATTCTCCCTTCTGCCTACTCTAGACCAAAACCAATCTTAGTTCCTTCTGTCTGCCCTCATTACTTATGTTTTCCAAAACTTTGTTCACTCTTTTTGTTCTCTTTTGGGCTCTCTGAAACTGGCGAAATGTACATACAAATGAAAAGTGAGGAATGTCTGAATCTCAGATAAAAGCGGATTTAACTAATTCTGTTTAAAACACCACCATTCTAACATCTCAGCTTCTATAAAGTCTTTTCACTGGAAGATAGTCAAGCTGTTTACACAGGAGGCAAGACATACACTCATCGTTATAGGCAGGGAAACCGAGGCACAGCTAAATGACTCACTCAAGGCCATCAGGGATGTCCACCCCAGGCAGGAATGGAAACCTGTCAAGTTGCTTACTGAGCTGCCCTGTAACTTCACCCCATGTCACAACACATGACCTGAAGCCAGTATGCCAAAACAGTTACCGCTGCTGAGATGTTCCATTTTTAGAATTTAGAATTTTAGAATTTTTTATTTTTATAATTTCTTTCTGTCTTTCTGTTTTAAGTGTCAGAGTCCATCCATTGACTCCTCTGAGGTATCAGACCTGTATTTTGGGATTACACTCCACTGCTGCACCTGCTTGTCAGGACCTTACTGATCAATTTGTGGCTAAACATTCTTTTCACAGACCATCCCACTCCTGTTCTAAGTTTTCTGCTGTGTAATCCTTCTCCTAAGCTTTGTTTCTGAAAGCAGGCCAAGTCCTGTAATTCTTCTCAAGTTAAACTATAAAATTATTACTTTTGCATTTTTCCATGTCACAGCATGACTGATATTTTTATCCTTATGAATAGTCCCTTAAATAATCCAGAAAACCTGTACCTGATGATCTTAATACCTCGCTTGTATGCAACCTCCTCTAGGCAAAGCTTAATAAGCCCCAATAGCTTTCTAACCTTACAGCTCACTAGCGATCCACAGCCAAAGTGACCAGTACCTTTTAAGAACACGAAATAAAAAATGCAGGAGCAGCAGTGTTTCCCACCGCATCTGCCTTGCTCTATTAAAAAGAACAGATAAAAAGACTCCATTTTGCAGCATAACCTATGTTTTTACATCAACATAAAAAGAAACATGAACCCTGAGGGTCTACAGGCAAGTACTGCCAAATGACAAGTTGCTGTAAAGGTAAATGTCTCATTTTCATTTCAGTCGAGTATTAACAGCAGACTACCTATGATCTCTTTCACTGTTGAACAGCAAACATGTCTATTGAAGCTGGGTGTTTCCAGTGTACCTTATTTATCTACTCATCACTCAGGCAGATAGGGAAATGTCTTTTCCATTTATTGAAAGTTTTGAAGATTGCAAATCTTTTCCAGTCGAAGCAAGAAAGAAAAAGCCCTCAGGGGCATGCACTTGAGATGTAAAAGACTCAGGTTCAGGTCTCTGCTCTGATTTCCATCAGAGACCTGGTTGTGAGTCTCCTACATGCCAAACCAGTGCCTGAGAAAAGAGCACAGACAGTAGAGGAGACCGAATTAGCTAGAACACTTCGGCTGCTTTTACCAATCCAATGGCACCAACCACTTCACTGCTGAAGTAGTTAGCCAGGGGCATATATGATTTTGTCGAAGTGTTTCTTGGAGTCTGGCATAGGGCTTTCAACCCATCTACTTGTTCAGTAGCAGCAGAGGTAGCTATGGTATGCTGCGATCAGCTGAATGCACAGATGAGCTTGTAGTCGGCTTTCTCTGTCCTCACAGCATACTGGCTAGGACCTTCTGGCTCATAGGACTTAGTCTTGCTGTGTCACCTGCACTTTCAATAACTAAACTTCTATCAAAAAGAATTAGCAAAGACTAATGGTCTTTAATGTCCTAGTCACCAGATAACAGCCCACAGCAGCTGTAAATTAGAGCAGTTTATGCTGAGGATGGCAGTTGCATGGCACAGGATCATATATGACTCAGGAAAACAGGGACACAAAGGCCATCAGCCAACAGAGCCACGGATGAAAGTCAGGTCCTAAGTACATTTCTGGCTACACAATTTAATGGAAATGGAAAACACCTATTAAAGTGACATGAAGCTGGAAACCGTTACTGCACAGCTCCTGCATTGCTTTTTCTCTAAATAAAAAGTGCAGGTTTAAAAAAAAACAAAAAAACAAACAAAGCCTGCACTTGTTATTTAGAGAAAAAACAATATCAAAGAAGCTAGAAACTCTTTCTATATATAAACCATCCTTTTTCCAATGTCAAGTCTGTAACAGCAAAACTACCCATCTGATACGGAATTAGCTGAGCACTACAAGCTGCTCCAAAATTTTCATATGCTCCAGAATAAACTCCAGAGTTTGTTTTCCAGTAAAGCAGCTTGAGCGCCTAAAATATTTTGCACTCTAGTGGTTAGGAAAAGACATTTAGTAAATGAAATCTCTCATTCATATGTTTAAAGAAAACAGTCAGAATGTGTTACATTACTCTGTACTCAAGTGTCACTACAGACCAAGATGATGTTAAGTTTAAACTGATTGTTCTTTACAGTGTATGATTATCTTATGTACATACAGCTTGCTGAGGAATGTTTCTATTATTTGAATCATAAAAGCATTTAAAAATAATAAGCACACTGCAGTTATTTTACAGCTTTGAACTAGAGTGAAGGGTTACTGAATACATAATGTACAGGCACAAACAGTACTGTGGAAAATGGAAGAACTACGTGATTACTCCCAGTATTCCAACAAACAGAAGAAATTCAAAAAACAGGTAGGTATTAACAAGGTAAAAGCAAAGGCAAAATGAAAGAATTCAAAGAACAAAGTCAAAGAAAAAAATAATAATAACAGCAAAATGATAAAAAACAACAAAAAGAAAATTCGTTAGTAGCAGAAAATATGACCTGAACATCAAACTGTTATATTGTATATAATTCAGTCATACATAAGCATAATCCTTAGTCATCAAAACTTTGGCTCCTAGGCCATTTATTTAAGTGAGAAGATAATTTGCTGACTTACCTGCTTGCTGCATGCATATAATATATGTGGTAAACAAGCAGAGACAGTGCTGCAGCTTCCATTTCCAGTGATAGCACCACATTTCACTTACATGAGACATCCTGTGGAAAAAAAAAAGCAAGCAAGAATTCAGGAAGCTTTACAACAAGCCAAGAAAATGAGAAAATACTGGTTTTAGTCAAACTAGTAACTAGCAGTAAGTAAAGCAGCACTTGAAAATTATGGATGGCCCTAATGTTGCTTAAACAGAGGCAGAAGTCTCTATGCTTGCTCAGACGGGTCAGAAATGATGTTGCCTGGTCCTTAGCAGACAACAAAGTGGAAGACTGGTCAGTGCTGGGCTTCTAAGCATATAGGTGTGGGTGGTATTTCAATAAAAGAAACAAACAGCCCATATGGTGACAGTCTGAAAGAGTCAAGGTGTAGTGTTTTTTTGGAGATTGCAAGGTTTTACTTTACCTATTTACATAATTTACATATACAAATACATTTATGCTGTTTAAATATATATAATACATACATATTTGTTATTAACTATATAAAAATGGTATGTGAGAATTTGTCTCTGCCCTTAACCAGCCTTCCCATATTTTTCAGTGCTAATATTTTGATAGCTACAATATTTTCTGCTAACAACTTTAATGAAAATCCTGAAACTTTCATCGCCAAAATCTAGGGGCTCATCTGTGCTGCCAGTGAAGTCAGGGACATCTTTATTATTTAATAAAACAAATGCAATTATATAAAAATCTTTATCAGTTATAGCTTGAGGTTAAAGTTTCCTTTGCCTTGAAGCATACAGGACATTTAATGGCTAAACCAAAATGTTTCCTCCATAGTGGGCAGAAGAGGAAGCAAGAAAGACTCTTAATAAATTTGGTCAGACTTTTAACCATGTATCCAAAATGAATGCTGCTCCATTACATTCCTGTCTCATTTTATTCAACAAGGTAGCGACAAGCAAAAGCAAGCCACAAGTAATGAAACACAACATGCATTATTTTGACCAACCCCTTCCCCTCCTGTCTGGCAATGATAACTCGCTTTTGTTCAGTAAGATATTATCTACTTATATTGGGAGAAAATCTCTAACGGAATCCCCAAAATATTTCACAAGTCTATTCCCAGCAACGGTATGTGAAGAAGAACCACAAATGAATAGTCATGAAGAAACACCGATGAATGCAAATATATTCCAGGTTAGTGCATATTAAATACAGAAAAAAAAAAAAAAGGTATTTGGAATGGCCACCAGTATGATTTATCGGGATGGAAATATGAAAGAGGTAAGTGAAAGAAAGTACAGAGTCCATACTCAGTGGCAAGAAAAAGTAATTTTCTTAAACTTGGGAAAATAGTCTTCCTTCTGCTCCACAGACATTGCTGTGAACCCGCCAGTGAAACCTGGGGGCAAATGTAAATCCTTTCCCAGTATCAGCTTCTGTTTCTTCCCAGAATGGAGTTCTGTAACATAGACAAGCCAAACTTAATGCAGCAAGATAAACCATTGTAAAGGAACAACTAATGTTTCAGTTTTAAAAGTAGTAGTTCATCAAACCACTCCTGTGGGCTAGACGCCAATGGGCCCAGGTAAATGGCACTTTCAACAGACTGCTGCAATCAGTTAAGTCTCCCTTCAGTGCAGTGTTACATAGCACAAGTATCTGATTACAAAAGAAGTCCAGTTCTTTACGGGTAGTTGTATCAAATTAGGAATTTGAAGCTGATTTATTTTTCTGAGATATTGTAAAGTCAAACTTAACAAGTGTTGAAGACAAGCACAGAAAACACTGGGCTCTGAAATACAAGAATCTCTTTGATGAAGCCAGACACACAAAATAACTGGATTATCAAACAATAGAATTATTGTCCTTCAACTTAATGACCCAAAAATCCCTATTAAAATCTCAGACAACAGAATGCTGAGGTTTGGGAACAGTTACTGGTTCAACGTATGTAATTCATAAATCCACAATGCCCTTAATATTCATTTAGAAAATCGACTTTGAACAGAAGTTCTTTTAAGACATGAAAACACTTATATGCGCATACAAACACACATAGCATGCATATGTACTCACAGAGTGGTGAAATGGAAATGTTGAGGATAACAGTATGACATACCAGAGATAGAGAAGAATATTGCTGTTTCTACAGAAGAAAGAGTTTGCAGCTACTGACGAGATACATGCAAGCCTGCTGCATAATCTACCAATGCAAACCTGTAGAAGTGGTTGCATTACTGGTTTTTGTTTGTTGGTTTGTTTTGAGCAAGCACAGTTAAAGTTATCAGACTAGGAAACAGTCACAAACAATTATTTATTAATTCAGAAGAAATCTGTGTTGGTTTTCGTCATATTGATACATTTTCTGTGTGTTACAGCAATCATCGCTTTTGATGTCTCTGTGAACTCAGCTGAAGTTTTTGCTCATTTAGTAGCTGGAGAATCCAAGACAATTTTTGAGATACTCAAGGAAAAATAACGTGACAAGTCTCTGCTGCCTAGGTCTGGAGTGAATCCACCCAGTCACACTGCCTTTAGTGCCTTTCTTAAAGAATCTGAGATTCTGTGTTAGTCTGAGAGAGCTATTTAATTTGGCCAATTTCTATTTGTTAATGTTTATTTGCATTGCGGTAACGCTTACAAGCCAGTACTCCACAGTGCTAGTTTACAGTCTGTTTCCTCATCCTCACTCTTGTAAAAAGCACAAGTCAAGAAAGATTTCAAGAATACGGATAATCAACAACAGAGCAGAGCATAAATAAGTGCAAACAACAAGGCAGAAAGGAGTAACTATAAAGATTTTCCCCCAGAGAAAAAGGCTAGATAATTATACAATTGCTTTAAAAAAAATATACAATTCTCCATGAAAATAAATAAACAAATACATAAAAAATAGCAAACCTGTCTCCTCCACTTACATTCTCTACTGCTGAAGGACAAAACAATTTTCTTTACACCACATCATTTCAGTGATGTCTTTGACAAGAAAGAAAGGTTTATCAAACTCAAACAAGAATGACCACAGAAGCAGCACACTACCAAAACACTCCACTAATGCAGGCATCATGAGTCAGATCTGTTTCTTTTGGGGAGGACTTTTGAAGATCTATGTTATAAAGCATAATCTCTAGCTAAGTGCTATAAATGAGTGAGGAAATCGGTTATTTACAGGTTCTTGAGATCTAGCATAGACAAAAAGCCAAAATTCAGAAACCTGACTGCTCACAGCCTTACACTGTGACGTGTAACAGCCCTGTCCACACAAGTTGTCAGGGATGGGAGTCAGCTAACACGTTGCCAACAAAAATGCTTCTTCCATATCAAAATCCACCCCTGATATTTTTATAATGTGACATCCCAATTGGCAGACAATTACAAAAAGGAGCCAGAGCAACTCGTAAATACTTCCCAGGCATTAAAAAAAATCCCAAAACTTAGCTGCAGATATTATTCACCTGTTAACACCCACTATGTTCATATTTATTTTAAGGTTCATTTTCTTGATTACTAGTGTTAATTAACATCTATAACTGAATCCAAACAGCATACGAATAATTCAACAGAAAAATTAGCAAACAGTTCTGGGCTAGTTTATAGCTTATCAAGGGATGATACAGTCCCCTGCTACAACAGCACTGACTTGATCGCCCAAGAGACCCCTTTGCTCTTGTGTTCCTATTTTAAATAGTATTAAAAGGATGTGTTCTGTCATTTAATATTCAACAACAGCACAGAGAATGGATATCAGCACAGCAATGTATTAACACACACCAAGAGTTTAAGTAAGCAAAGCCGTCCATAACGAAGATCTCAGAACACATACGGATTATTTCAGTCTTTAACTCTGGATACATTAAAATTGCTGAACACTGTTCATAGTGGGTTTTCTTCTCTATTTTGTTTCAATTTAAATGAAAAAGCCCTGTTCTGTCCCCAGCTGGTAACACCTCAGTTAGCAGCTCTGAACAGATCATTGTAGATTGTCAAACACAGAACCAAAACAACATTTTACCCAATATATTTGGGGACTATTAGGACACCTACGGCAGGAGTACATCCAGTACAGTTGGATGTAGTCTCACAACAGCAGTCCCTCTTAATGCTTTTTTTTTCCCCCACAAAAAAGTAGAAAAATTGGAAAGTGCCGTTCTGTGGAGTCTTATAAAACTACTAATTTTTGTATGGACTGGCATTATTCCATTGTAGACACTGTGTGACATGACCAGCTTGCACTCTAGCTACCAATTCAATCCAGTCCAGTCCACAGCTACTTTCATTTCCTATAACATAGGGAGACAATGATCTTATTCACAATTCATTCCAGAAGAGCAAAATAGACGTGTAATTTATCTAAACCATAAATGGATAGTAACTTGACATAGATGTAGCAAGACTCCCACTAATTTCATCTTGAACTAACTACTAAACCTTTTACTCTACGTGTCAGCAGCCAGCTAACGCATCATCACCTTTTAGGGAGTATACAGCTCTGCAAGAAAATACACACAAAATGTGAATAATCCTGGAGCATTTCATTTGTATACTGTATGGTCTCAAAACATGCCAAACATATTTGAATACACCATCTTCCTTGTTCAAAGCTTCGGCAAAGTTCCCTGGAGTAGGATGTGAATTCTGCCCCAGGCAGACTGACGTGACTCTCTTTGGTCTTTGACATGTCTAAAGCTATTAAGGCAAAATGTTGCTGACACTTCAAAATTAAAAGAAAAATAACATCGATTTCACATGTTTTTTCTCATATAGGATGTAAACAAAAAGATTCTAAGCTTAATCACTTAAGTGGAACTACCAACAAGTGAAGGGTGGTTACAACTCACAGTTTAGTTCCTGTTGGTTAACAGAGGAGTCGATTTTAATTTTGAAACCCTCGCTTTAAAGTGTAGTACACGAATGTCTTGAAAGATTAATTACACAATGCCACTTAAAACTTTCATTTTGTTAAGCATTACTTGTTCCTAATTTTTCTTACAGTCAACCTTGAAAACACCCTCACACTCATCGAAAGAGATGAAAAAAATGAAACACTGCCTTTTAATTTAAACAGTGCCAGCTGTATCAGATCTGTCTTAGTCCCTTGGCTTTCCTTTCAAAATGAACTTTCAGTTGCAGGCAACTAATCTGCTGGCTGTTTGCAACTCTAGCACTGCAACACTAGGTCTTTAGGAACCCCTTCTCATTTCTGCCTCAACTTCACGGTGCACTGTTGGAAAAGCCTACCCTTTCCCCCTTGTACTGACTCCCTTCAGGTCCATCCGCAGGTCCCCTCTCTCACCTGGCTGTGAACGCACCGGCAAAACGCCTAATCCCAAACCTTAGTTCCTTGCCTTACCTTCGGTGAGAGCCTGTCAACAAAGGCAGAGCATATCGGGGAAGGCGCCCAGAGGCCACGGCAGTGGCCCGCCCGGGGCCAGGCGACGTACGGACGGGAGGGAGGGAGGGAGGACGGGAGAGCCCCCGCCCGCCCCTCGCCCCCCGACGGCGGCGGAGCCCCGCGCTGCCTCCTCTCCGCCGTGCCCCGCAGGGAGGAGCGGTGGGGCTGGGAAGGTCTTATGGAGCCCGCCCGGTCCTCTCTCTCCCTTTTTCCCTACTTGTGCTGGCACCGCACCTGGAGGGCTGGGAACGGTGCCTGCGGTGGACCGGGCTCCTCGGCGTGAGCGATCACGGCCCCCAGCCGCGAGGCCGGGCCGGGCGGGTGACGGGGCACCGGCGCTCGCGGCGGGCGGCGAGCGGGGCCGAGGGTTTTCGCTACTTGCCTCCAAGCACAGGGAAACTCACCAGAGCAGTCCTAAGGACGGGATTACAGTGCTCCGAGAAAGGCAGCGGCCGCCCGGGACCCTGCAGGGCATCCGCCGGCAGACCCGGAGCCCGGACGGGGCAGAGCCCTGCCTGCTCTGCCCGCCCTGCCCTTTGAGCTCCCGACGTGAAACTCCCTCGTTTCCCCATTCCTTCAGCCCTACCTATCTGCACGGCTCAAACCTGACATTACTCACCACCTACTCCGGGAGGGCCGGAGAGGGGAGGGGGGGAAGCCCTGCCGGGTTTCTTGCCCCACGAAGGAGCCCGCGGGGGTTATCCGCGCTCCCCGAGCGCCGCGGGCAGCAAGCCGCAGCCCTCGCCCCAGAGTCGGGAGAAAAGACTTACATGGTGACATTACGGGGCGGCTCTCCTCCGGCTCTCAGCAACCATCCTCCCCCGCTGCCGCTCGCTCTGCCTCTGGCCCGCTCCCTCGCGGGCTCCTCGCAAAGGTCATCGCCGCTCGCCCACCTCTCTTCCACGCCCGCCCCCGCAACACGCCGCCCGCGGCGGCCGGGACCGCGCCGATCCGCTCCTCCTCCGCCGCCGCCGCCGCCGCGATCCCCCCGCCCCCGGCCCGCGCCGGGACCTGCCTCTCTCGGCACAAGTCGGAGAAACTTCGGTGCCGAGGGAAGCCGCCCCCGCAGAGGGCAGGGGCTGCCCCGCCGGGGGCTCAGGTGGCGGCTCCGGCGCGGCCCCGCGGGCTGGCCCGGCCCCACCCGCCGCGCGGGGGGCAGGACGGGACCCGCCGAGCCGCCGCCGCCGCCACCGGGGGGCCCCGCATCCTCC
Source organism: Oceanodroma leucorhoa (assembly GCA_030449065.1). Taxonomy (NCBI): domain Eukaryota; kingdom Metazoa; phylum Chordata; class Aves; order Procellariiformes; genus Oceanodroma; species Oceanodroma leucorhoa. Next base: position 419,018 of record JASVER010000084.1, on the reverse strand, counting down.
TCCGGGGACCCACTCCACGGGACCGGCGCGCCGCGCTGGGGAGAGGGGTGGCTACCGGGACCCCGCCGCCTGCGACCCCCGGGAGGGGCGATCCCCGGGCGGCACCATATGCCACCTCTTACACGGTCACTGCCACACAGCGTCCCGGCTCACTGATTAGGGGCTAGCCCAGGGGTGCACAGTCCCCGAGCACATTTACACACACCCAGGAGAGAGTAGCCACAGGCCCAAAGCCCAAAGCCATCCCCAAAGGACACAGGTCACCTCAGAGGAGGTCCCATCCCAGGTACACCACCCTCGGTAGTTGTACCTCCTGGGCACGCAGCACCTTGCAGCATCCCCGGGGCAGCAGGTCCCAGGGGGCAAACACGCCCTGCACATCCAGCACACTGTACACAGCAGAGGTGAGCATACACAGGGCTGCCTACGTGCCTCCGGGAAACAAAACACCACGCTGTGTCCCAGGGTTGCTGACACAGACCCCAAGGCACTTAAACGGTGCCATTTTTCTCTGATGCACACAACGCACTACACTTGGGATAGAAGATAGGTAGGTAGGTGGAGGTGACGCATCTCTGACCCATTTTCTGAAGCATACAAGGCTGTATGCTGCTCGCATGTATAGTGTTGGCCCATACCTCACTCCTGAGTAGCATTTTTGGAGGATGGTAGTTTGCACCATTTGCTAATGATCCTGAGTTGCTTTGTTCAGTTAAAATCTGTAGAACGTGGTACTGCACTACAGTTAGGTAGGAAAACATTGAAATTATAGAAAGGGAAACACAGCAAAACACAAGGTCACAAAAGAGGCCAAAAATTTTTGCAGTACTCCTTGGATCTGAGTTGGCAGGATTAGGAAGGATGGGGAAAGAGACGACTTGGCATAGTGAATCATTCAATGAAGTTATCAGCATGCAATGGCAGTTAAAAGCAAACATAGTTCCTATTTAAAAAGAATAAAGAAAACATCACTAAATTTTTCATGGACTTTGTGCTGAACATTAATATTAACTCATTCTGGTCAATTTTTATTATCTGTTTTTAAAACCAGTAAGCTGTAGGCTTGCTTTCATTGTAACCTCCTGGCACTGAACAGGGGCTGGGTTAGCCAAATCTACATGGCCAGCTGCGACTCGAAGGCAGTACGAACGACTTCGAACGCGGTCGGCCTTTTCTCCCCGTTAAGAGCTCTGTATTCTGAGTAGGTATTGCACTGCTTTCCACCCCGCTTCTGGGTCTGGTGTCACATGGGGGATCCCCCCAGGGGACTGCGGCACTGCTCTATTTCTGGATAAAGTCTGTGTAGATCAACTTTATATTGCATTTGCAATGAGCCCAATGTAACGACGCACATAAGACTTATTCTGTTATATACAGTCAGTTTGTGCTTGGGCAATAAACCTACAAGTTCTCGACTCCTGGGTTTATTGTACACACGCAGATTGCATTTTACCTCACATGCACAGCAAAGTTTGTGCATCTAGAATGCATTGGACTTGCTGTGCATGTGCGGATCAATCAAAGATTAAGCTCAATATCTCCTGGGCATATTGGAACCACTGTGTATGTGATGTACGTAAGTCAAGAGCATCTGGAAGAAGTCAGTCTGTTGTTCGTGTAGAGATTAGTGATACGTGTGTATAGTGCATATCTGCTGGCTATGTTGGAAGCTTACATCTTCCTTCCCTACTTGGAAGGCGTTAGAAGTGACTGCAATTCCAGAACCTGGGAGTCAGGCAAAAAAAAAAAAGGGAAAAAAAGAAATCATGGGATTTTTCTCCTGTCATGCTTTTGTTGAGCTGTTTCTTGGTTAATTCTCCTGTTCTGAATTTGCTGTCATATACTTTCTCAATCATCAATCTGCTTTCCCCTTCACAGCAGGAGCACTGCTGCTTCTGGATCCCCAAACTGAACACTGCCTGGTGAGAAATGCCTGTGCTGTCCAGCAGGATAATGTGCAGTACAGATTTTCTGGATGATGAAGTAGCATGTTGCTGGAGACTGTCTCAGAGCTGCAGGGCTCATTGTCTGCCAGCAGCTCACTGTGCCACATCTGCCTTTAATCAATAATGAAACAACTTGGTATGGGGCAGGTAGTTGGAGAAGAGCTACTTTTCTGAAGACGACATTTTTAGGATCAATTATTTGGCCTAACATCATTGTTGAAACAAATTCTTTGTAAGGGCAATGATCTCTTTAACAGACATAGATATTTCTTACTAACTTCCGTAATGTGGTTAATCGTCATGACATGTTAACATGGGATGATACTGAAAGGTTCAAGCCACTGGGAATTCACCACTTACATGTAATGAAAAAAAGGAATATTTGCTTTCAAAACCAATGTGGACATGAATGATGTTAACATCCCTTTTGCAATTTTGAGAGAATTGATCTACTACTACTGTCACAGCTGCGGAAGTCTGCTATCTGATACGTGTTGTGCTGCCTCTTAGCCAGTGTGTTTAAGTTACAGTGATTTTAAGGTCTGTCTCAGAGTGAGTGACTGCAGGCTACCTTACAACACCTGTCCCAGGTTAACATTGCAGGCTGTGTTTTGCACAGTATGAGTAAGAGGAAGAAATTACCAAAGTCTGGGAAACAGTGCTGTAATCAACCCATGAAATGTTCTTTCTATGGACATCTAGTGAGCGATACCAACAGAAAGGCGAGCAGATCTTTTTATTATTTTCTTACTGTGTCTGTAGTGGCAATGTTGCTTTATGCTTATTTTTATTATACTACAAGCAATGGTGTCCGAATATTGTTAGATACAGTGGTAGCATATTCTATGAATATTCTGGAGTGTTTCATGAATATTCTGAGATGATTAGTGAAATATTTTTTATGAGTTTTATAGGCCCTGAGTTTTATGGCTTTGTTCATATATTTTTTTAAACTTATGGTTAGGATGATTTCCTTATGTTTTGTGGAACATTGCATGGACCTCTGAAAATATTTTATAAGAATGTTAGAGAATGTTTAATGACATAATAATATGAAATATCGTATTTTATGTCTAGATACTTCATTTTAACATTTGAGATACATGATTTTTCTTGGAACTTTTGTCTTGAAACTTTCCTCCTTATTATACAACTATATTTAGGAAAACCTGTGTTTATTTTCCAAAGAACTGCAAATACTGAAACTTTATTGCCTGTAACAGTGCAAAAGAGAAAACACTTAGCGCACAACAATAAAAAGGAAGCTTAAAATAAATAGTGCAATGCTATAAACTTATGAAGAAAATTCAAGATCATATGCATTCTCAAAAAGTCCAAGGGCAAAAAAAAAAATTGGCTTTGCACTCTACAACCATTCCTGGCTTTCTGCCTGGTCATTCTCCCATCTTGGAGAAAACATGATAGATAACCCCCAGCTGAGCCTGAAAGTTCAAAGGTGAGCTCCCAGAAGCTGGTGTTGAGGATCAAAGTCTAGGCGTTGATCTAAAAGGTGAAGTAGCAGAGCTGATGTGAACTGCTGCTCCCAATACTTGTAATTCAAGAATTACTTCAGACTGTTGAGATATAGCAGACAAGGACTCTGTTTCCCTATGCTTCTACATAAAGTAATCTTTACAGTCCTGCAGCTCTTCCTTTTTGAGGGTCTTCTATTGCTCTGAAGACTACTTAATCAGCTCCCAAACTTCCCAGCCCCAGTCAGCCTTGTTTGCCCCTAGCTGGGTCATGGCAGAAGCCGTCTTTCACAGTCCAGAGGACAATCTGCCTGAACTTCCTGGCTTTTCTACTGAGTCTGCCAGAAGGTCTCTAAAGAGCTCCTCTTTCCTTATTTTCCCTTATTTGAGAGATTAAGAGCCTTACCTTTCTTTGTTCAGTTCTTTTTTCCGGAGAGATGTTTTCCCTTCAGATTTGAGGTGCCATCCAGACAGGGCTGGTTCCCACTACTAAGAGACTGAAGAGGTGGCAAGTCAGCTTTCACCGTGGTCCTTAATGCAATGGTTTCACGTACATGCTAGGCAGGGATAGCTGAATGCTGGGTGAGTGAATGTTACTTAGAGGCTGCTGATCCAGTAGATAGGGGGCAATGGCGCACAGTTTCTATGCCTGACCAATTACCAAGCAAGCATGGGCTTCCAGGGACTTGAGATGCAAGGGAATTGGAAGGACCGTATTGACTAAAGTTAGTAATTGGTGATACTGCCTATAAATGATTGCCCTGGCATATATGTTCTTGAATTTAATTTTTTGTCTCCTGAAAACAAGCATAAAGTGAATTGTAACTGTAATATATTTTTACAATGCATGTGCAGAAGTTCAGGGGCTAACATACACTCGTATGTTTGCCTCATTGGTACTTTCTCTGTGTGCTTTCATGTGCATACAACTTAGGTTATGAAATATTTCCTGTCAGGGAGGTTACCAACGGCTAAAATGCTGTGCTTTGTGCCAGATGAAATGTCTTTGATGAAGTGCTGAGCGCACGGCATATACAGTGCCTGCACACATTGCACTCCATAAAATTCTGCAAAGTCTGTGACCTCAAGCAAAGCAAGAGACAGATTGGGCAGCAAACTAATTTGGATGGTTTTCACAAAACATTTTAGATTTTTAATCAGTGTCTTTTTATTTGAGCCCATTTCAACTCTTTACTCTTGACCAAGCACTCGGGGGGTCCTAAACTTTAGCATGCTAGAGCATGCTGCCTCTGGTGTTCTTGCCACGTTTCTGATCTGTAGAGTTGGGAGGATGCTAGAGCTCCTTTCTTTCCCACTTTTAAAGGCTTACTGAACTTTCATTCATTTCTTTCAAGGGGAAGAGGAACCTCAGAACTTTTTCCCAGCTTCAGATGAACGAACTTGGGAGCAGTGCTCACATTACATGGTGATGCACCCTATTGCTATAAAGAACCTGTAGGATGATGTTGATATCAGCAATGAATAATTATCAGCAGCCTGATCTGAGCTGGTGTCGGGTATTTGAACAGGAAGATAAACCTGATAAACAAGAGGTTGTAGAATCAGAGGATATGTAGGGAGAGCTAGTCATTCTTGGTGTGATACGAAGCACGGGGGAAGCAGCACAGTAAACAGAAGATCACGGGTAGTGAAAATAGCGGCTTCATGAAAGAGATCATTCATTTCTGCAAAGTATACTTTGCACTTATTAGGTACCAACCAACAGGGTAGAACACATTAAGCTATCCAATTCTTTTGTGTAAAAATGTGTTTCTGTGGCTGCAAGCCATTTCAATGCGAAGTTCATCACCACCTAAACTCCCCCACCTTCTCAATAGACTAACTCTGAAATCAGAGCAATTTGAAGAAGGTAACACTGATAGCTAGGGTCTCCCCCAGGGTATTAATACTGGGAGGAAGCACACAGGTGTTTTTTGTACAAAACTGAGATAACCTTTTCCCACCAGGACCTGTGTACTACCCTCTCAGGAATGAATAAATACTTGGCTGGAATGAGAATAAATACTCATCCTTGAAAGCTTCTAAAATGTCACCAAATTTGAATTTTGCTCTGCATATGTCACTTTGCAAATAACCAAATTCTAAGGAGCAAAAGGTTTCAGCTGAGTAGGCTATAGTTTCTGGTACCAGTTAACTTGATTCATCTCTAATTCTGGATTTTTGATTTTTTTCAGTCATGGATTAACCAGTTTGGAGGAGTTTAAAAAAACAGTCATTCTTCACCTATTTTTAGAGCCCAACTTTTCCTATAATACAACTTCTGGGCAGGATTTCTCACTTCCGGTTTCTGTCCAGATGTTAAAGATTTGGAACAACTGGAAGAAAAGCTGACTTCATGGTATTTCCATCAGGTTCCACTAGTGGAACAACTGGAAACCTCATGAGGAAAGCCCTTCTCTGTCTAAGTGTTCAGACTAGTTTTGCAGACTCAAGAGCTTAGGAAACTTTAGATAAGTTTTGAGTAAGCATCAAAATATTTGGATGCTTATCAGAACTGAAACCAAAGTGAACATTATGAAGTTCATTCATCATTCTTTGTAAAAACCACACAAGTGGTAACAAAATCACAGGATCGCATAGAAACGGAAATAATTGCACATTAATCATAATCAATTATCTTTTTCCCATGTCATAAAAAATAATATACTTCTCATGCAGAATGGAAATTAGATGCTAAACACAAGTGCAACATTAAATCAAAAAAAGTTTTCAAAGAGCAGCGTTGCAGTTGTAGGGTGAAATCACAAGAGTTACACAGCAGTGTTTTAAGCCAGTACTGTAAAGTATTGTTTTGAAGGTATGTGAAAAAGTTCTTGCAATTCCACTTTTCAATAAATAATACAAAACCTAACAATATTGGTTCAAAACTACATGAAAATTTGACCTGCCTTTATAACTTAAATTCCATTTCCTGTGCATAAGCACTATTATAAATTACACAAGCATACGCTATCTGTTCCACAAGACGAGCAAGAATCATGGTAGTTTCTTGAGTGTGTAGCACATAATGGAGTGATACAGGTAACATTTAGGCTGGCAGCCTTCAGGTCATCAAACGGAATGATTAGGAATGCTTTAGAAGCTGAACTAAATAGGACAGACTCTGCTGTGAATTCAGAGTAATGATTAAACTCATGCTTCAGACTACCAGGCCCCGGCCAGTACAAGAACAGTTAATTAAAATAAAAAGTGCTTTCCATTAAGAGTGTGATCTGAGAAAAAAAATCCAAAACCTGAACTTTTCAAAGTACATTTTAAATTACCCTCAGCATAATATCTGAATGCTTGGTATCACAGCACCCTTGAGTGAATACATGGACTTACCCTTATTTTCCAAATAGGGAACCGACAGACAGAGAGATTAAGGGCAAAATTACTGAAAAGTGCCCACATACTAAGTGTCCTGCCTGGAATTCTTAGTATATTATTTTCCCTTGTGAATTTTGTGCTCTATTTATAACACCTATATTTTTAAGATGTATTCCTGTTGAGCTCAGGCTTCCTCATAGTAAAAACTAATAGGGAAATGGAAATACAGCAGCTATTAGTGATTTTTTTCCATTTAAAAAACTCTACAGTGGCAGGAACCAGTTCTTCATAGCTTCCTTAAACTAGTTTTTGTCTGCCTTTAACTCCTTTCCCATGTGTTGTTCCCCCTTTCTCACTGGTTGCAAGTATTGTGCACAGTGAAGAAGCACCTCAAATTCTACAAATAATCCTGATTCTTGCAGGAATAGTATAGACTCCCAGCAGTGAGTACAGCTGGGACCTTGAGGAGGATGTGGTGAGAAATGAAAGGTTATATCGCAATATATGTTGTTATGTGGCTACTTTCTAACCATGTCCAGCTCATTGAGCTCCTCTTGAAACTGGATCATCTAACTCCAGAACCTCCAATTAAGCCACCATATTTTACTCCAACTTGACCTGGCACTGGTACAACATCCTTGTTAGGACTCGCAACAAAAGAAGAAAAAGCTGTGAGGGAAAACAGCATCTCTTAAACAGGTTATAATTTATTTACTCAAAGGAATATCACTAAATGAGCCAAAATGAGTTCAGAATCACTAGATTAATGTGTATTTGCCTCACCCAAACCTCGACTTTTCCAGAAGATGATTTAGGAATCCACACCTCTGCAGGCCTCCTGGCTACTTCTTTGTATCTTCTCTTTTCCTTTCACAGGCAGAATATAATTAAAAAAAAATGCAGCGAAAACAACTGAAAAGCAAAGGCACAGCCCCATTAAGAGAATGATAATGGAATGGGAACATCTTTTTGTGATTGCGAGGGATGAGGAGAGGTATCAGTGGTGACTTTCCACAGACCAGCTGCAGAACAGGGGAAGGAAGTCAGCAGCGGAGAAACAGACACCAAAGCTTTATAGACAGTTTTAATTCAGAATTGTAATAGAAGGCCTAGTCCACCATCTGAACATGCTTAATTCATTGTGAAAGCTGAGATAGATGCATATGTTTTCAATTTACTTTATTTTATTTCTTTTTAAACACTGCTGTGGCTCTCATCATAGAAGCAAGACTGCGCCTACTTGTACTGCAATGTGAATGTGCAGTCCCATGAATTTCCCATTTAGTGAGACTATGTTTGTAGGATGTGCTTATAACTTGTCATAGCCCAAGTCACACTTAATTTTTTTTTTAATCTTTTAGATCCTTTGTGAAAGTTTATGCATTTTCTTCAGATTTTTAGAATCAGACATAGTAAAACATCCTAAAACACAGCCTTAGGAATTGAATTCATTTAATCTTTTAGGGTTACTTCTACGGGACATGTGTTGGATGGTTGTATCTATGCTTTTTTTCTTAATTTAAGAGAGAGTGCATAAGAAAAACAGTTGAGGTTGTATTTCTTCATGATGAATAAATGAGACCTGGAATATTCTGTGGGGAAGGGGAAAGAAACAAGGAATGTCTACTTCCCTAACTCGGGCTTGACAAGTAACAGAAAACTATGCAAGGAGAAAAGAAAATAATTTCCATTTAACCCTGTGTGAAATTTGGTGTTTCATTCTTACTATTATAAAATTTTTCCTACCCTCCTTTCCCCCTTCTTTCCTTCCTGCCCTGCTTCCCCTCCCTTCCCTGTCCCTTGTCCCCTCACCTTCCTCCCTTACAAATATTTGATGGTAAAATTATTTTAATTAGAGATTCTAAATTCAATGTTATTCAATTTAACTCTATATTATGACCTACTTAAATGAAAAATTATGACATACCTTTTGAAGTATTAAAAACCTATATTTTGCATTTTTGTATTTTGAAAAATAGTGAGATTAATATATGTTTGTGGAAAAAAAAACCCAAACCATGAAATCCAAGCTTGTATTACCTAGATATATTCAGTCATTTCCCTGAATTGTATTAAACTTTTCAAAACATCATAAAAAGAACAAACTGTATTACAGAACAAAGTCAGTCAAAACCTTTTCCTTACAAAAAAAAAAAAAAAAAAAAAAAAAAAAGGAAAGAAAAAACCCCTGCCTCTAACTTTTTCATAATTTTTAAGCACTATTTTCCATTTCTGTTTGGGAAATATGGACCAGTCCTACCCTCAGTAGAGGCATCTCCTGTACTTTTTTGCTAGGACCCAGAGACTGTTTATTTTACTTCCCCAAGCATTACATTATACGTGGATATATGTATATCCCCTCTCCCCAGGGCTGTGGTTAAAAAGGCACGGGACAGCGTTTGCCAGTGAAACGACTGCAGCAAGAGCCCGTAGCTTACCCACAGCAAATTCCAGCAACTGAGAAGAAATCACCCAGTACTTATTGAGGCGAGGAGCAAGCTTTGCCAGCGGTCCAGGACACAGGAGGAGAGGACAGATCCCACAGCACAGGAATTGTAGCTGCTCCTGTGTTCTGTGGCTCCCTTGCTATTTCAGCCTTAAGGTCTGGCTAATCATGAGAGCTGCTGCTACTTACACGCTCTAAATGTTACATTAGAGCATATATTAGGGTCACTGTACTTCTAAGGTAAAAGAAATAAGCAAAACCTGCTATTATTATTAATGATATTAATTACCGACTACTTAATTACTCTTAATCTCTGAAATCTATTACAATAAACAGTGACAGAGAGAAACCATTGCAAATAACGTAAATACAGATACAAGTAGAAATATTCAAGATTCCCAAAAATTTTAAAAAGATGTTTGAATATCATTCCCATTTAACTTTCTTATTTTGCTGTTTTAAATTATTTTCATTAGAAATGGGCAATCATGAGAATGCAGAGGGGTAAAGAACAAATTCCAAAGAAATCCCTTGTAAGGAAACATCTGAACTTAGTTTAATGACCTTTTTTGATAATTCACAATGACTAATTAAAAAAATATGGTAATTCTTTTGAAGTTCACCATTTCATTATGATGTTGAAATACATTCCTGCAGCTCACCTTTGTCTAATCTATCCTGAACATACTTATTTATTTTTTCAAATAGAAAAGGAAATTCAGACAGTCGAATGTTAGTGCTGCTTATTAATTTCACAACATTAATATTGTCAGTAATTTATCAAACTAGAGGTATTTGGTGAACCAGTTAGAGTTAATGACTCAGCAGCTCAAATATGTCCCTAAAGCAATGATCTAATATACAGGTTCTTTTATGTCCTAAGTTATTGGAGTCCGGTTCTCAATGACTTGCTTTTACCATCATCACGTCATAACTCTAAACATCTGTCTTGGGATCTTTATTTAAAGTCTCAGCGGGGAAGTGAATGGAACTGCGGTGAGGGCCGACCTCTCTCTTATGGTAGGTATATACTGCTCAACTTATGGACAAGACATGTTAGCTGCATGACCTGGGAAGGCAGCAATATCTACCCTGAACTCCTCCTATGAAAAGGTAGTCTGCAGCACTAGAGTCCCACTTTCAAATAACCACCTTAGGGCATTTAAAGTAGTATGCTAGAAATAGTAACATATTAGTAGAGTTATTTTGGGTATCATTAAATGATCCTACTACGAAAGGCTGCATTTAGATATTCAGAGTGGGTGTTCCTATGGGAACTGTCCTTTCTCTCTTCTTGCGAAACATGCTTCTTCCCCGTCTTGTCTCTGCCCGTATTGCCTCATGCGTTTTTGGAGGACAATGAAAAAGGAAACAGCAGTGTGTCCACAGACCACAACAGCTCCCTAGTCATCTTTCTTCCCCCAGGCATGCAGCACTCCCCCTCCACCTTCTCCTTGCTCAATAGTAGGCAACTGGATCCACCCTGCACTGGAATTTCTCCTTAGCAAATAAGGCGCATGTAAACAAAGGAGTGCAAACCCCTAACCACTATTGAGGAAGAAGGGTGAATGTATGAGGTAGCAGAAGACAGACATCTGTGAGGTGATTAAGAAGACAGAGGAAATCTCAGCAGGTGGGAAGTTCGGAAGGAAGTTGCTGGGAAAATGGTAGAAGTGTTGAGGTGGAAGAAGGCTGGATGGATAAACCAAAGAGGTGCTGAAGAGGTAGAGACATGATCACATAGTGGAGAGAAGAGAAGTAGAAATACTGCTACAGAGTGAAAAAATGGCAAGAGAAGTTGTGGTAGTGAGAAGAGGAAAGAATGGAAGAAGGTAGAAGGAGGTACAGAAGGAAAACAACGAATTTAATAGGAAAACCTGAAAAATATGAAATAAGCATTAAGTTTATTAAAATTAAATTTATTAGATCAAAAAGAAATGGGTGTGGAAAAGATGATGCAAAAACTTGGACCTGGAGTTCATACACTGCAAACAAGTATTTTTGTAAATATTTTAACAATTTAACTGGAAATGCACTTTTCAGTGCACTGTTTTTAGGTATCACACTTATTATGTGAGAATGTGTGTGTAGAGATAATGCCCACTATACTAAATATTATAAGGATGAACAATCTAGATCATTAAAAGTCATGAATTTACAATCATTACATTCTTCCTCCATTTCCTATCCCTTTTTTAATGAACTTGAATGCAGACATCCATTAAGCTAATGAGCAAAATTGAGCTGAATTTGCTCTAGTCTGCCTGGAATGGCTCCCAATGCTGCTTGGTTCGATAGTCAGTAAGATTTAAATCTGACTTTTTGTAGAGTTTCCATAAATAACCAGCTCAGATTCAGAAAGGTCTAAACAGCCCAAATTCCTACTGAAGTCAGTAAGAACAGTGTCTATTAAGCTGCTCTCCAAATTTTGTCCCTTTATCTTGTATCAGAAGAACTTCCTCTACCATTAAAACCAATCTATCTCCAGAGAAAAACTAATTTTTTTTTCCTGAGTTATAATGACTAAATTATATTATTGACATAAACATTTCAAAAGACAAGAAAAATCATTATGATGTCTCCAGTGATGGTTATTAATGACACAGTCTTTAGAAGCCGTACAGTTCTTAATTTCTTTACTCTCAGTAGAGAAGAAAGTAATTTATCTGTTGTTTTTCTGGCAGCTGTTACTACTTAAACTTCTTAAAGCACAACTAAAAGAGTATAATAGTAACTTAAGACATCATCAACTTAGCTGTAATGTTGGATCTCAGGACAGGTTACTGATTTCAACCAGTACTTATACTGTAATCAGCAGTGGAAATAATTTGAAACTGCTCTGCCTACACAAGCAGAGCTGATTTCCCCTGAGGTCAATGGAAAGGTTCCCACTGACTTCAACAGGCTTTGGATTAAGTTGTGAGTAAGAAGCTGCGCAGGGTAAATACTGGTGACAGAATGTGGGGCTCTGCCAGATAAACACAGAAAGAGAAACAGGGAATTTCAGAATGCTTCGTTCCTGGAAGAGATGAGACTTTCTATCCTTTGTATTTTAGCTCTAATTATTCCCCATCCAAAAAAGGTCAGGAAGAAAGAAACTGGAGAAAAGACCGAATTTTTCTTTTGCTTTCAAATCTTCAACAGAATGTGAGTACATTCACGAGAAACCAATCTGTTTTAAACAGTCTTTACTAACAGTGACAACAACCAAAATATAGGAAGGTATAATCTAGGAAAAAAGTCAATGGTGTTAGAACCCATGGACAATTCTTCTAAACAAGGTTTTGGGTTAAATGTCAGAATGTACACTGGAGAATTCCATTCCCAGTCAGCATCTATTTCGTGCTTGTTTGGAAATAGTCTGACGATTAATACTGGGATATCCTCTTTGACATAACATTACCACCCCCCCCAAAAAAAAAAAAAAATCAAATTTGGGAATATTAAGAGCCAAGGAATATCCCTTTTATTGAATGCTCTATTTATTGAGATTATAGTAAGACATCCCTCTAAAAGTTGATTTTGTGTGGGGATATAGCAAAAATTCCAATTTATATTGGAAAGTAAAGTTTTTCTTAATTTTCTATTGGTTTTAATATTTGTAAATTAGTTAAGTGTTAATGCTTTCTGAATTACACTGGATTTAAAAATTATTACAGAGGGGAGGACAACACCTTGAAAACAAATAATGTCATGACATAGGCTGGACATGTATTAAAATTGTCATATTAGGCACTGCAAGTGCTTAAACATAGTATTCTTTAGATCATGAATGGATTAATCACTATTTTTGTCTTCAAACACTTTCTGCTCAAGCAGACATGCAGACAAAAGCAGCAAATGTGAGCACTGTATTAAATTTATTGTGGCACACTGATGTTTTTAAGACATAACAAATAGATAATTTTTACCAGAAAACCAGGTTTGAACAAAGACTGGTGTAGGGAAGCAAGTTCATAAAGACTGTGAGTTTCCAGTACAGACGAAAGCATTTGTCCTTTTCGGAGCCAGAAAGCACATTCATCTTTCCCAGTGTCAGCAGTGCAAATACGTGCAATTTACACATTATTGTCTAAGCTTCTGAAAAAATGTGGCCCTTGAGGCTTTCTTCTTTAGAAAACACAAAGTTAAGCTTCCCACTGATATTTTTTTGGTGGGAATCACGTAAAAGCAGTTGGGAAGCACAACTAAGAAGTCCCTTGACTGTAACACATTCACCACACCCCCAAGCCCAACTTAGCAGGAAAATAATGCAGTGATACACTTGGGTTGCTTTACCATGACATGACTAAAAAAGTAATTTTGACAATTAGATTGTTAAAGCATTGGGCCAAATTCAATGCAATTTTAGTTAATGATGCAAAAGTTGTTACAGGCAAGTTGGATGCAATATTTTATATTCTAATTTTGTTAGTTGATAAAATGGGTATATGAATGAGCCTTGGTGAGATTGCAGGTCCTCTGACCTCGGTCTCTTTTTTTCTTTAAATGCACAATAGATCCAAATGCCTGAGGTTTTGGTTTTATTTTCCCTTGAGGTAATAGTTCCTTGGCAACTCACCATGCCGTTTCCACTTGCTTTGCATAAGAAACAGCAGGACAGAGTGAGTAGTTAGTACAAAAGACTTCCTCTTCAGAGAAAATGTTGTGTGTCATGATCAAGATATATTCATATATATCCTAGATACACAAACACATATATATGTATTGACTAATAACTAATTAATTTATTTTCTGCATAGGGACTGAAAGAAACTGGGAATTCGTAGATGCACACTGAAAAAGAAGTGCCGTATTCAGAAAACAACATGGAAAACCAATCAGCTTGCTAATATGTATATTGCTCAAGTAAAATATTACCTTAATAAAGGAGCTAAGAACCCACTTGTGTCTATATAGATGTAAATATATTCTAGTTTATTATTTTAGCTCTAGCTTATGCTAGAATTCCTCATTTAAATTACTGATGTAATAAAAACAAGTCTTGCACAGCTCAGTGAGTAAAATCACCAAGGCAACAGTTAAGATCTGGAGTCCAAATGAGGGTAACACTGTCTAACCAAAAATCGATATTCCCTCTTCTAATGCTTTATCCATCTATTTCTGTTTGTATTTCAAGCTGCTTAAACCATGGCAAATGCAGAGTCATTCCTCTCACAGCCATGATGCACTAAAATTTCAAAATTGCCTTCTGCTTGACGGTTGCTGAACTGGCTCCCCATGGGGTTGATACCCTAACAATAGAAAGCAGCCACCTGGGAAAATTTTGGTACCTACAGTATGGTCTTCCCCCCAACGCACATACTGCCCATCTCTTCACAAAAGCCCCTTCCTCTCCTGACCCTCACTGTGCTGTGGAGACCCCTGCCCTGAAGCCTCCATCACATCCCAACTAACCTCAGCACTGTTCAAGGCAATGCAAAGGATACCAACCTCGAATCCTTTTACCAGTCTGCTTTCCTCCCTGTTGTGTTCATAAAGCAAATAATTTCCTGTACTGCCTTTTTTTCAAACCACGGCCTTTTACCTACACCCCTTTCCCTTCACACTGCCTCCGCCCCAGCCTGCTTCACTGCATCCTCAGACTCTGGAAGAAGACCTGTTAAATGAGAGGCAAGCTGGCACGAGCCAGATGAAAGAAAGGTAACTGGCAGAATTTAACTAATCTGTGGGCTGTTCTTATAGAAGACTGAATTAATCCCTGTGGAAGTGGGAAAGACGCCTGAGCCATTATGGAAATATCCATGTATGTAAAACTCTGAGAATAGCTCTGTAGCTGTTCTCAACAGAAACACAGAAGGAAAACAATTAAGCTAACACCAAGAGAAAAATTTGTGCCACTAAATTATACATTTCCTCACAATGCTAATGGATATTTGGTCTGTGGAGGCAGCGTGGATTTTATGATTTATTTTATAACTGATAACTAAAAACAGAGAGTGGGATTAATTGAGCAGATAAAAATGAAGCTACCTAGAACATAGGTGTATAGTCTAATTCAGGTGTCTATGCTACCTCATTTATTAGGGGAGAGAGATGTAGAAGAGCCATTCCATGTCTTTTGGACACCTAAAATCAGATGGGAGGACTTGCCTGCCTAAGGTTGCAGTGACCACAGGAGCGAAGACAATCAGCTTACCATGGATGCCTACCGAACTTGACAAATGTCAAATGAGATGAGTCCCATACTTGCTCTGCAAATTCATGATGTTCTCCTTTCCCTTTTATCTCATCAACTCTTTAGAATCACCCAGTCAGCTACCATGTATTCTCCTGTAACTTACGATATTTCATATTATTTCTCTATAGAGGATGTATGGTATGTTCAAAATCATCATGGCTAGTGTATTGGGTAGAACTAGCAGGGTTTGGGAACAGGTGGCAGCAGGGAAGACCTGTGTAGGAGGAGGCCAACAGCTGCTCTGTGGTGGCTACATCTGGGTCCATCTGGCTCTGAAACCTACATGGGCAACCCATCATACTGCTCTGAAACCTGTGTGGGTAACCTATTGCACACCACTGCAGGGGAGCACCGAGCACCTGTGCTCGGACATTTAAGGAAGAGCAGTAGCTGCTAGGGGCAGGAGGAACAGAGGAGGAAAGTAGAAGGGGACATTGCCTGGGATGTGGTTGGAGACACACTCTTGGAAGGAGGTGCTCCACGATGAAGGAGTTATGGCTTTGAGGGACTTTGGCTATGGACCACCCATGCCAGGGTAGGGACACCCCAGAGGGACTGTGACCTGGAGTGACCCACGCTGGGGCAGAGGACAATGGGTAAGAAGTGAAGAGCAGTAGAGGAAAAAGAGGAAGCAAGGAGTGTCAGAAAGTAACCATTATGCCAACCAACTCCAATTGCATGCACAGCCCTGTTGTAAAGGCTTTGGGACAGTCTGAGTGTAGCAGGTGATGAAAACGAGGGGAGCTGAGACCAGGAAGAACAGAGGACAGATATTTGACTGAAGCTGAGCCTAGGAAGGGGGGAATGAAAGGTGTTTCCCTTGGCGTTTGTTAAATTGCTTATGTTTTCTTTTTCTGAATCAATGATTAGAAGCCTATGTTAACTAGCTTCTAGTGTCAATAAAATTGACACTGTTTTGCCTGCAACAGTTTCTGAGTCCCCCTCTGGTATTTACAAGCCATTGCAAATAATTTCTTCCCTTTTACCCTGGCTGTGCCTCTATTATTACTGTGTCATGGCAGGCTGTAGCTACTTCTAATCAAGGATGCTCTTCCTTATTTCAAAATAAGTCTAAGTGTTTTTCAAAAAGTTTCAGGTACAATTGTGACCTTAACTAATGCTATTAAATAGAAATTCCAGGAGGGGCTAATTCACTGCAGGTTTTCTTAATCATGTGAATGTCATTGATAAACGTGTTGAGTTTCACATACTGAGAAAGCACAGGCAAAATCTTCCTCCCTGTAAACTGAGGCTTATTTTCATGAAAAGTCAGTTACATTTATTTATACATGTAAGAAATATACATATAACAAATTCCTATTATGCAAAAGGCAATATCATGTTTATTGGCTCTTTCTCAAAATAATGAGAAGCATTTTTAACTGGTATGGCACTTTAAATATAAGATGGTGAGATGTGAAGTGAATAATTAAATTCAGTACCAGAGAACTTGATATATAACTCTTGATGTATCCTGTTACAAGCTGTTAAGATAGGAAACTGCAATTTCCCAGTGCAAACACTTATTTTTGGCTTAATCTAATCAGAATGAGTGTAAAGCAACGATTCACAAGTTTTAGGTGTACACCCTTATTATGATATACACACAACCATACTTAAGAAAAACTTACAGTACTTATACATTTATAAGAGGAGACTGAGGTAAACTCCAACAGAGTTTGTTCTTAGAGTCAGAGTTCCTTTTACTCCAGAAGAAACTATTCTAAAATGATTTCCCATTTTGCATGTCACCTTAGTTGATAGTAAAAAGATTGCCAGTATTTCTTCAGAAGATCCCTTCAGTAACCGAGGGTGGTTTATGCTGTGTGCACAGAAATAAAGTGATTAGACTTTCCTCAAATGTCCATCAAATGAGTGAAGGAAAACCTTTTTTGTAATGGTTGCCATGACCATTTATAATATTTGTTAGTTTGTCATCGACTTCTACTCTTTCCTTTACAGAATTACTAAGAAAGAGAATAGACCACAAATTAATTAAATCACAGCAAGCAAAGGATGGAAACAGACCCCACACAATTGCTGTATTTCCTTTCTCTCTTAAGAATGATACTGGCATCTAAACAAAGAAAATTTGAAGAGGAGAAGGAATCTGGCTTTCATTTTTGGAAAGTATAACAATAAGCCAACAATATGTTTATGGAGACAATCAATAACATATCCATCTCCGGAATGGCTTTGGCAGTCATCCTTTGGTCTCAATTTCCCATTACAGTGTCAGAACTCAAGGTACAAACGCTCTCTCCACCTGGTCCAATCTCCCTTCCCCTCTGCCCTCCCAAAGCTTATTGCTTATGGTGAATGAAGTCTCAGCCTTCAGAAAGGTTATTCCCTAAAAGAAGTAATGCATAGTCCAGATTGGGCTATTCTGACTCCGTTCCCCACACTGCTCCTAGAAATCTGAATGGGTTCCTGAGTTGCCCTCTCATGATCATACCCACTTGTTTTAGTCTTAGCACAGCACCAGCTCACTAGATGCCAAATGAGATCCCATCCCATCTTCCATGGGATTTCATCCACCTCCGTGGCTAACATCTGCTGCTGCAATGCCATCAGGCAGGGGCTGTGACTGGGCTTAAATCTTCACCTTACCTCTCCTTCTGCTACTGAATCTGACTTCCTCCTTCAGTTGGAATGAATATCGCTTAAATTTTCTCTCTACCAAGCGCCTTTGTAACACGTTGCTTGTAGTTTTTTAACTGCATGTGGTAATCCTGCCACATTCACTGAAAGCTGCATAAGGCCTTTAAGATTTTGGCTGTTGGTCTCTATGATGGGATCTCAAGACAGCCCAAACTTTTGTGGTGGATCTGCCTGCACTTCTTCCTGGAAATGAATGTACTGAACACCCCAGCAAGACTTTCTACCTATACAGGCATGCTCAGAATACAAACTAGAACCAGATGACTCGAAAGAGAGATAGATAAATCAGACAAAAATCAAAGCCTTTGAAAAGAGATCTTCTCTCTTGCCTGCTCTTGTCTTTGAATGGCAAGACCTTTACTCAAGGCCTGATTTCTAGTCCAGCAATTTCCAGCAGCTTTCTGCACAGCACTTAGCACTGCACTGTTCCTCTTGGGTGTCCATGAAAACTACTTTCTTTTTATTATTTGCCTAGTCCCTGCTTTCCTCATAGTGCTCCCAGTATCCCATTTGCGCTCTCTTTCACTCTTGCATTGTGAACTTCTCCCTTGCTAAGCTTGCTTGCTTTTAGCAATAGTGCAATCTTCACTTTCTTCCGCAGGGTCTTCTGGGCTGAGGCAGCCTTGACAAGACAAGAAGGTAAGCTGCTTCCTTTTCTGCCTTCCAGCCACAGTCCTCTCAAGAAAACACGCAGCACTAAGCACTCTTGGGAAATCAGAATATCTTTCTTATAAACACGCGTCTGTATGATCCAACAGTTCAGAACAACTTTTTTTTTCCCCCAAGATCTGAAAGTATTAATGGAACACTGTCCTTACTCTCTGCAGTCTTTCCAGAGGTAATGGGATGACAGTCATGTGCGTATAATCTTCCAGAATGACAAATAAACTATCACGTGGTAATGGAAAATTTACCTGACTTTGTCCTGTCACTGTAGGAAATTATGCTCCTATTTTCTCTGTTGTGAGATAAGATTCTGCCTTCTATCTGGATGCTCTCTGCATGTATTTGTCAGCAGGACCCAAAGTTTACAACACAACCCTCGCCTTGGTATGAGCTACAGAATACATCTGAGTGCTGTATCGATGAGCATTTCTTTCTATCTTGTCTTTTACCAGCCACATCAGCAAGAAACCTCCCTCCAACTTCAATTGGAAATACATTAATGATATAGCTGAGAAATATCTCTGGTTTCCATGATGCAAAGTGGAAGTCAGGGTTCCAGCTGAAGGATGTTGGGACCAACATGCAAACTCTTTAGAGACCACACGTGCACATTTGTCCACTGAGCGGACATACATCTAATGAAATGAGTGGAATATTTCAAGGATGAGATATGGAGGCTTGTCTTTGTGGCCTTTCTGAGGACTATGACCTTGTAACACAAACAGTTCTCTCTGCAAGAAATGTAACTACCACTGAATTTGAAAGATGCTGGGAGAACATGCCAGAATAAATGTGATTTTTTTTTTTTTGATAGGTACTGAATGCTGAACTCGTCAGATTTCTCAGGGTGAGCATTACCAATAGCAGCACTTGGCATTTATGTCTGACATAGAACACTCATCAACTAAGCTAAGATTTCAGATCGTGAATGGGGTAGCAAATGGTTGTTTGTCTGGCTGCATTACAGTCCACAGCTAGAAAAGGCCACCTTTCCAAAAACTATTTACCCTTCTGTTCATAAAATTAAAAAAAATTTCTTTGCCAACACATCAGTGTTCAGAATTAGAATTTAAGTTTTTAGTTGTCCCCTAAAATGGCCCTAGGTGATGGGCCACTTTTCATTTATGCACATTACAGAGCCATATGAAACAATTTATAAAGTGCATTTCATCACTCAAGCAACAAGTTCTTAAAGGTGACAGTATTTCACTTTGCAATAGATGCTATGCCAAATATAACTTTTGTCCTGTAAGTAGCTATCATTCTCCTGTCCACATTTGAAGGCTTCGTTGACTTTTTTGCTCCTACTTGCTCCAAGTCTATGCTTCTAACATCTCTGTTCCTTTCCCTATTGCACATGAGAATTTCAAAGCTAAAGCTTTCTAATCTGAAATATTTTTATACATGGTTTGTGGAGCACATTTTAAGATACGGGAAAGGAACTTAACAATTAGCATATGTAGACATAACCATGTTTTTTGCAGTAGGTGGAACAGGGCAGGAATAGCACACACAGCGCTCCTTTTCATTATTTTATCGACTCATGCTGTCCCTCCTTTTGTTGGAACTCTTTTTAAGAATTGGAATTTCCTTTGGAAGAGCTTGCAGGTGGCTGTAGTGCTCACTAGTTGGCCATACTATTTCAGACCTTTTTTGTTTACTGAAACTGCTTGCCAATTTGCAAGTGATTTGCAGTTTTTTCCACTGTTGAGAATGCCTGGTGCAGTCTATTTCATATGGGCATGTACTGCCTGGCTTCCATTAGAAAAATATTTTATAGAGGACAGCACAGCATTTTAATTACTTTGTTGATTTCATTGCACTCTACTGGACAGATAGTATCCCTGTGCACATCTTGTTTTTCATTTACTTCCTTGCTTTGTTGTGGAAGACATTTATTTTGGCTAGATGCAACTATCAATCTATACCTGTTCATTAATTTGGCAGTTTCAAATTCAAAATGCTACACAGTATTATTCATTAATATTTGATTTAAAAAAATAGAGAAATTAAATATAAGGATAATTCCAGAGAAGAACACTCCCTAAAAAACATAAAAAAGGATATAGGCCTTCTTTGCACAGAGAAATTGTTGCCCTTTGTCAGCTGAGACAACTGGTGCAATCATACCCCAGCACTGACCTGTTAGTACTGAAATAATTCACATCCATCTGGAGGGAAGACTGAACCATGCTAGTAAAAAAACCAGATTGATGCTCCCAAAAGGCATATTATTGATGTAACTCCCTACATAGTTATACCAAAACAGAAATCATACAGATCTAGCCCTAAGGTGTCACTGAAAGCTATTACCAAATACTATCTAAATTACCCAAATCAGCTACAGAATTACTGGGTTTGATGTAGCAACTATCCAATAAAAAACAGAGCCAGGACAACTGAGATATACGCTGTTCCCCCCAGTATTAAAGTCTGAGAAACAGACATATATAAAGTGAAGATACTGAAAGAGAAAGCTTTGCTATTGTCTGTCATTAACAATGCTATAATTGTTACGGCCCTCAGCACCAAGATTTAATTAAACAGATTCAAACAGGCAGTCCCACAGTAGGAAGAGACTTAAGGAGCAGCATAGAATCAATTTTAAGGAAGGACTTACTTTTCATGCCTAATCTACTATTTCCAGTCATTGTTTACAATTCTTTCATGTCAGAGCACTGCCGTTAATGAAACCATTTGTGTTTACTGCTTTTTACAGGTCCCTTGAAAACTGATGTGTTATTTATCTTCTCTAGAACTAATAATTATAATACTAATATACTAGTTAAGAAGAGCAGGCTGCAGTCCAGACAAAGCCAGTTAAATTCAACTTTAGTTCAAAGGACAGCAAATAAAGGCTAACAGTGCACCGCTATGCAACTAAGAAAGTCAGGCTCCACTGGAAAGTAAAGCACGTGTTTACACAGTCTTAACAGAAGGTGAGCTAAGTGCAGCTGAGAACTACAACACCTAGCAGAGATTTAGGCAGTTCCTTCGATCTATCGTAAAATCCTCTATCTTCCTCACTTCTTCAGGTAAAAGTCAAATTATAATTACAATTCATCTTTTCTCACTTAAAAAAAAATAAATATCTTTTGCACTAGAATCAACTACGTTCCATATCTAACAGGTATTTGGGTACCTCCTGTAGACTGGATACAGCATCAGCCAAGTTTCCAGAATCAAGCTTAACTGCTGACAGGGAACATATTATTACCTGGAACTGAAGATTAGAAACATACTTTAGGAAAGTTCACCTCCCTAGGATAAAGTTAGCTTTGGTGGATAACCTTTTCCAGCTGTATATAGAGATGCAAACTAAAAGTCAGTGAGGAAAACATAGTGCAGCTTGTCATGGGAATATACTTCATGAATTTCACTAGAATGGATCATTTGGCTTCAGTGAATTTGAGTGGAATTTCCGTTGCATTGTGTTTGAAAATTGCATTTGGCTGTAGTGTATCTATATGATATGATTACTTCTTTAGTGCAAGTTCTGCATTGGTATCAAAGTATGAAGGGTCATAAAGACCCTTTTTCCCCAAAGACACAGTTCTTTTAAAAGTACCTTACCTGTAGTGTAGGCAATTCATGTAAAAACCTTACTTTAAAAGTACCTAAATATAAAAAGGAAACACTTTTCCCATTTCTGTAATAGGGATATACTAATGAAGTATAGCTGATGCCAAATACTTCTCTACATCTGATTTGTTAGTAGGGTTTTTGCATGTACCCTTGGAAAAACAGAAAACATTTGGGCAGATTAAATTGGATTTGGTATGGCTCCAAAGGTGTTTCAGTGCACATCAGTTTCAAAATAGAACAATTATTGTATAGCAGTAAAAAAGGTCTTCAAAGGCATTTTGATCTGAGGAAAAAAGTAGAACATGATCAGTAGCTAAAGTTTTTGCACTAGTAGAAAATTCAGATTTAATGCATTAGAAATAATATTCCTAAAGTAAGCTCTTCCCCAGTAAAAGGCATCACCAAAATGCTTAATTTGACAAAGGAGTAATTGAGGACACTTACTTCACTATTCAGAAGAACCTGTTTAACAGTCTAATGTAATGATTTAAGCATAATCTGACTACTTAAACAGTAATGTACAGAGACTGATAGTTTAACAAAGCCAGGTCCAGAAAGCACCATAAACCACTTGTTGCAACCATCCACAGTACTGATGGCAGTGAAGCACCCTGACACAGGCTTCAGTTGCTGTGCTAGCACTCCTGACCTCAGGCCAGCAGGGATAACCAGCAACACAGGGATAATCCAAGCTGCCACAATTTTGGTGTTAGTAGTATTTAAGATAATTTGGATACAGCTACTTTTGCTGCAGTAACGCTCCTCACTTGAAGTTAAACAGCCTTCAAAAATATGTCCTTGCTTTGCGCACAGGAACAAAAGCTCCCTTTTGGCTTTATCAGTTGGTCTAAATATTCGGGATTTCAACGGCATGGGGAGTGGGAAAAGGATATTTACACTACCCAACTTTTAAGCACTTAACGTACTTCCTTCCCTCTCCTTGTCTCCGGTGTCTGGCAGGTTTACATTTGCCGCAGCTATAGCACTTCTGTCTCCTCTGGGAACAAAACACCAGAAATGGCCTATCGCCTCTAGCTTTCTGATAAGCAGCAAGGAAACAGGATTTAACTTCACATGACAGGTACTCAGCTAATCATTTTTCATAAATGATAGTGCTATTATATTAGATATTAAACAAGGAAAATGTGTTTGTGTGTACAGAGCCATTCATCTACTTCAAGTCATCCACAGAGAAATAATTTAAGGATCAGGTTCTCATTTACTTCATTGATTTTTTTTTTTTTCTCCACACACACTTACTCAAGATTATGATGTAAGATGACAACATCAACAGTTCTGGTGAAATAACAACTGAAGAGAGATGTCAGAGAATACCACTTCGTTTTCAATGCAAAGAATTTATCTACAGAAAGCTATCAGTGTCATCAAAACTATCACTGAGATGAGGAATATTAATATCAAACCAGGAGGTTGCCTTTGGAATGGACAGTGTTAGATTAGTAAATATGACGACACCAGAGTTTATAAATATATCACTTTCCCCAAATTTCCTACACCTACAACTATAGTTCTCATAGACCAGACATACCTGAAGCTTCCTCACCTTGTGCTGAGAACCGTAGGCTTATATGGCAATTGCTGCCTGGAACAGGGCAGATAGGTAGTTTAAACTGAACTGGCATCTGTCCGGCATTTAGAAAACAGAGAAGTTTTAAATAGTACGTATCAATGAAATGCAGTGGTTTTGCATCTCTATGGGCATTTTAGAATGGGATATGATGATTCTAAAATTTTATTCTATACTGTATCATATTGTCATGCACAGAATTATTAACCCTGCCCACTTGGATATAAGAAGAGCTGGAAATAGAAACAGTGACAAAAATGAAACTTTTAATTCTTGATTGGTGAAAATGTGCAGTAAATTCCACGCAGTCCCATACTGTTCCTTCAGCAGAAGAATTCACACTATGTCCTTACAGTTTAACCTTTTCTTGTACATGCAGTAAGTTTAATACAGTCCTACTTTATGACATGTCACTTCGTATTTCACTATAGCTACTTCTCCCCAGTGAAGTCTTTAGTTATGAAAGAGAGAAACTGGAGGGCAATTAAAGCTCCTGCTTATTTGGTGTGTTTGAAAATAACTGTTACACTACCTGTAGACATTCTCAGATTATGTTTCTGTGCATCTGTCCAGAATTTGTGTGTTAAAAAGATGCGATTTCAATATTAACATTCTGGAGAGTTGAAAAGATATATTCAGAAATTCCTTACTTCACTTGGACAATACGATCATTCCTATTAAACTCATTTACTTGTTTACATACCATTTGTCTGGTTTTCATTGTGATAATTTCCACAGTGTATGGTAGTACCAAGCCTTAATTTATAATACCTTGTTCAGTGGTTCTCAGTCTAGGAGTTGTGATCGCCAGGCCAAAAGCACAGCTAAAACTCAAACACCGGCAGAATTGGAGTATGAAACTGGAGGTATGAGCACTAATGAAAAGAAAGGGTTGGTTTAGACTTTCTAGAATGACCATACTTGTTGAATTCCAGGCATGATTTATTTTCTCTTTCTAGCATTTGGATAACTTGAGTGCCATGTGGAACCAGCTGTGGGTCTCTTGTGTAGGCCCTTAACGAAGCTGAGAGCTTAGATCTTTTTCTGTAAGATTTAGAACCTGTGACGGGTTATGGAAAGTAGAATTTACCCACATATCCTCCCCTCAAATTACTTGGACAGAGTACATTGTTTCCCTTCTTCACCACTGGCATCATTTATATCTAAATTACTGCATTAGCACAGTTCAGGATCAAAGGTCCTGCATTTATACAAAATACATATTAGAACATAAATGTTTCCTCAAGTTTGGCAGAACTACAGGAAAAAAAAACAGAAAAACACTGGAAGAGGGGATTAAAACAGAGAAGACAGATTAGATTAGTAATCTATCACAGCGCTGGATACCAGCTCCAACCAGAGAAGGAAAACGGCCGCAGTCATGCTCCGTTAAAGCCAGCAGTCTGGTTAGACTCAGCGGGCACCGTCTGGGTGGTATGTGACGGTCTCTGCCCCAACCACTGCCTCTCTCATGCCTGCACCAGCATCCCTGCAGCAAGCATGCCTGGAGAGATCCTAAGGAAACCTAGCTGTGAAGAACAGAATTTGTGCCGAAAATACTGTTTGCAATTGCACATTCTCATTGTGCATTTCAGGATTGTTGTTTAAAAACTGATGAATAGCTTTTATTTTTACTGCCAGCTATCTTTGCAGAAAAGCAGAGATTTGTAGGGGAAGTCAGAAGCCCTCCAACATGTACGTTCCTTATGGATGATCGAGGAACAGCCACAGTGGTGATCCCTCTTTTCCGGAGACAGAATAATTTAATCTTTTGTACACCAATGGCAAGTTCCTTTGGGAAGACAGTAAAATATATTAGAACTTTATCATGAATAAATTTTATGATTAATAAAATATATCAGGTGAAATAAGAAGCACTTGATCGCTGAACCTTTTATGATTTTGGTTCCCTCAACAGCAATTTTTCTTAAAATTTATTGGTTTTATTCAGCTTGTGCTATAGAAAATAGAAAACATCCTCAATAGAAGAAGGGCCACTAGTCGAATGCAATGCATAAGAATTTACTAGTAAAATAAAATAAATATTTAAACTCCAAACATTATAATAAAAATCCATCACTGAATCAAAGTAAAGGCTAGATTTTTTTTGCTTTGGTGCCAATCCCACGTTAGGGATGGTTCATTAAGTAATCAAAGTTACATAAAACCATGCACAGCTCTCCCTTTAGAAGTCCAGATCCATTAGGAAGGTAGGAAAGTCAGAGCTCTGTCTGATCCTCTTCTCTGCATGACTCCTAGTTTTGCCAAGGAAGCAGTACACAATGTCTGTTGACTCCAAATAGGCAGGAAGTCTAATTAGTCTGCAAAGAGATGGTTATTCCTTTGTAGTCTAATTGACACTGGATATACTTCAACACATAAATACACTCCCATTTTTAAAAGAAGAAGGGTGCTTTGTAAAACTCTGGCATGCTGACATGCTGTTTCTTTCGTAATGCATCGTATTGTGGTCAGAAGTACTGCTCTTGGATACCCACCAGAGCAACTTCCAAGACAAAATTAATACATACTTAAATCTTATTTTGTTTTCAAAATGGCACTCCTATTTGAGAGAAATTAGTCAGAACTAAAGGAAGAAAAAACAGCACACTTGTTGAATAAATAAATCCCCCATATAGAAAACAGGCAGCTGTTATGCAGGGTAATGACATCTAGAGTTATGCAAAGCTCAGGGATGCTATTTGACACAGCAGCCTGCTTTGAACTCTCCCTCCTTGGTTCATCCGGGTTTGTACCCTATGGTTTCGTTAGCCGAGAATCTTCCAAAAGACAAAGCAAAACTTGATCAAAATGGAGTCTGCACTGCAAAATACTGACTCACGCCTTTTTCCTCCTAAACTAGTCTTGGTTCACTGGATTGCAATTTTGACAAATCTAGTCAAGTTTCACATCCAAAACTGTAATTAGAGAAGATAAACAGAGATGTATCCTGTTAAGAAATAATACGCTCAAAATTATAATGGAAAGAACAACTGAAAAAAACCAGTATTTGCCAATGTGGAATAAGGCTATATACAAAAAAAAATCATATAAAGTGATGTAATTTTCTCCTTCCAGTTTACAAATTTTTTGTCTGGTATGAGATGCTCAAGAAAGATACATTCAAGATTATCTGTAAGGAGAAAAAAAATCGTCTTTGTTTAGTTTGCTAACTTTCAGGAGAGTTGGCAAGATACAGAAATAAGTGAATCTCTCCATCCAGAGCTAGGCTGCTTTGAACAAGAATGTGGATCCAGAACAAAAAGTGAGAAGTTGTGGAAACCTGTATCCCAGAAGAAAACATAGGGAAATTCTATAGCATGCCAACAATGTCATGGCACAGGCAGAAAATGGCACTCTCCAGGAGTGCCCAAACAGGGGTACGCCAGCTGATAATTACAACTTCCATTCCCAAGCAAATCTTGGAAGTGGCAAATACTATAAAGGTAGGAAGCAAAATATCTGAACAAATGTGACACACAAAAGCCTTCATAACATACACATAGTTCTTTTTACTCCATGTGCTCTACAGATACCAGACCCTAGTATTGCAAAGCAAATGGACAAAATCATGATAGCCATTGATGACATTTAGTCTGTATAAATTTTGAACCTGTGTTAAAAAAAAACCTTAGGAGCACAATTTAGTAGCTAAAATCTTCAGAACAAATTAAGCCCTAAACCTCTGAACTGATTCTTAAGAGTATTTTTCTGTTTTAATCATCTTTGCTTCCACTTAGGGCAATCTGGATGCAAGTTCTCCAGCATCCTCAAATTATTTCCCCTCATCCCAGGAATTTTTCCCCACTTCTCCTTTACATGCTCTGCAATCACATGTCACCAAAGAATATCTGTCCCTTCTCCAAGAACCTACCATTCCTGTAGCAATTATACGGATTCATGGAATTCACGCTTGCAGCAATGCGTAAGATAGCATACATACGTATAAGCATGCTCCACCTCAGGAGAACAAAGCAAGCCATTCACCAGCAACTCACATAATTTTTTACAACATAATGTTAATAAAAAAAAGCTACTGACAAGTCTAAGGTACCTGCCATTACTGTTGCCACATTGCAGGGGTGGGATTGGGTTTCTTTTAAACTGTTTATGCGATTTGTTCATGACTCATGGCAACTCCAGGAACCAACAAGCTGGCTGCATGCATGAAACAGTAATTGAAAGCAGAGAGAGGTAAACAGAAAAAAAAGAATATTTTTCTTGCACATAAATGTTCATATTGCATAATCTTCTGTGCACAGAATTCCACTTACTTATTGAAAGTTCTGATTTTGTCCCCAGAAAAGTGCTAATTTAGTCATTTTAGTGAAAGATCTCTACAGCTCTAGATTCCTCCTCCCATAAGCAGAAAACTTGACATCTAGACACTACAATAGATATGATAGAATCAGACATTACTAAGGTGGAGACCAATGTTCATATGTTGGATTTTATTAGCTTTCTTTTCATGTAGAATCTGACCAGGTCATTTTCTTCCCTCCCTGCCTATTTTGATGACACTAATCAAAATGTGTGTGCTGGGGAACCACTGAAGAAATCTTTATTTGCATTCAACAGCTGAACATTTGCAACAGATTCCAGAATTTAGTGTAATCATGAAGCATGGTGGCTTGTTTGCAAATGCCATAATGGAAGTTATGAATCTCCACTTGGTGGCAAGTGTAGCATTTAAAGGAATATCAGATAAAAACCGGGTGTGCTATGCTAACTTTTAAAGCCACCCTTCCCAAGTGTGGAATACGTTTAAATGTCTATGAGGCAAAATACAAATTTGCATCAACATTTCCCAAACTTTTTACTTCGCCTCTATCTGGTCTAAAATACAATTTTAAGTACAATAGTAGGTAGTTGAGCACTGTAACTTAGTAAAAACTCTGGATACAAAATGTCTGTGCAAATCTCTCTCATTCTGGACAATCAAATGAATCTATCTGTAATCCACTAAGAAAACCAGTGAATTTTGCTGGGGAAGTTTCCTCTCCCACTTCTACCCTCTCTTACATTTTACTGTTTTGAGACTTCAAATACATAAACCCTCTGGTTTCAATTATATGTAGCCAGAGACAAATATTAATTACATTAAAAACTATAATTTCATTTACACTTACAAGAGTTAAGCACACACTCATCTTATTATGATGCCCACATAGAATAAAAACAGAAGCTTACAGTATTGAAAGCAGAAATTAGCATACATGTCCCCAGACCCCCTACTGCAATAAAGATGTAGGCAGTTCAGTTTTCAACATTTGTTTTACTTTAGAATCTGGGTCCATTTTTCTTTTTTCCTTCCACTCTTGTGTGGAAGTTTGTGTGGGATGTGCTTTCCAAATAAAGTCCTTTTACTGGGCACTGCCCAGAGCATAGCTGGAAAGAAGGATAAATACGAATGTCCACCCTAAATTTTCAATCATTTTATATTTTGCATGTGCATTAATTTTATAATTTATATTGCATGTTCATCAACAATATCTTCTATGGTCATTTTAGTGATGAAAAGGTGTCTTAAAAACTCGTATGAAAGAGATTAGTTACCTATAACTAATTCCTTCTAAGATATATTACCTACAGATACAGCAGCATTAGCTAGCAAATTTGTTTTCAACCATCTCCATCCACTCCTTTACAATGGCAGATTTCCAGCAGCATCCACCCCATTGTCATCCATGGTTCTATCTCGTCCCACATCACCTCGTCACAGTCTACTGAGAGGACCTCCACATCAATTGCCAATTGCTTGTAGACACTGAGAAAAGGACAACCTGAATAAACCTCTGCTATGAACAGAAAAAGATGAAGCCAATACAGCATTCACATAGCCTCAGTGCTGTGAATAGGCTCATGGATGAAGGCAATAGTTTCAAGTGAAACTTTGATACCCATTTTCAGAAAAAACGGTGAATCCTCAAAGTAGCCTAGTCCCCAAAGGATGTAGAACATCAGGTTTGTACCCTAGAAACTGACTCTTTCCTACTCTCCTGACCAGAGGGATAGCTAGTAGAAAAAGCATTTTTTTTTACAGGAGACAGAAGAGCCCTCGGTCAAAAGGCTGGTAAATCAAAACTACAAAGACAAGATTAAGTCACAGTAAGGATCTTGGCTTTCAATAAAAGGAAAGGCCATCACCAAATGCTTCAAACGTAGTAGGAGAGAATATACAGAATCCTGCAGCTACAACCATCAGCTGCACCTTGGATTCTGTATTCAATGCTTGAGGCACTTTATCCATTGACTGACTCCCAGAAAAGTGAAGAGGACCACCCTCTGGGACTACAAAGAGGACTCTAATCTGGAATGGTCTTGATCAGGTCTGATTTGAGAAATATGAACCACTGTCGATGACATCTGTGATATTCTTCACTTAAACCTCAAAAATATATTCATGTTTTTTAGGTTTAAGACTGGCCTATGATAGATTCATTTTTGATGACAAGAAATAATCGTAAATTTCCTTTCTCCTAGGCATATTCTGAGCCTGATTCTATCAGCAAGTCTAATGAGGCAATGGGAGTCTCATGGGAGGAGTTCTAGAAGAGAAACAAAAGAACAAGAGTTCAAATGTAGAGAAGAAAAACTGTTTCATAATTTTGAGCATGTCTCAGTTTACCAACTGTTGAACACTGGAGGTAAATGGCATCTAAAATGACATTAGGTCAAAGAGGCCAGTCAGTACACAGAGGAACAATTTGGATTGCATTCCACGAAAAGATCTCCAAACAATTCCTTTACAGCTAGAATGTGTAACATCAGAGTTCATACCGGTACCTCCATGAAGGTTCCTATATGGAGTCTGCAGGAAGTTGCCTGTGAGGCATTTGGGAGACTGAGGGCAAGAGAGCATAGCATATACAATAGATTTACTATTTTTTAGAGTGAAGGGAGGTATCCTAGAGACAAAAAGTGTCAAGTAGCTATCCTTATCAGAATGACAACTTCACTGTACACATGCTAAACATGGTTTCCTTCAAAGGATGATTCCCCATTGCAGGATAAAGTTTCTTCAAGAATCAAGAGACACACAGAGACATTAATGCATGTGCTCTGGTATCCTCCTGGGAGGCCCAGGGAGTCGTATGACAATAGCTTTGTGCTACTAACATATCTGAATCCCAGAAGAAATTATTTAGCGAATCTTCAAATGTTATCAAATTGTCAAGTGGTTGACAGTCTTCTACTATAAACAAAGCCACTCAGTTCTTGTTTGTTCACTCTTTTTAGAGGCTGCAGTAGACATGGTAGCTACTGCACTTGGTCACATGAACAACACAAGCCTCTTATGCAGTTTTTTGTACTTTTTGTCAAAGTTCCTAGATATTTGAGTATAATGTCAAGTATTTTAACTTAGCCACCCAGTGAGTGCCAGTCAGCAGGACCTTTGTTTTGGAGTGATGATGGAGGAACCTACCAAGATGTAGACTGATTCAACATATTATCCTTGCAAAGTACTTCTGCCAGTTGCTTGCCAAAATCTCAAGAAGTTACTTTAAATCAAAGTCTTAATAGACAAAGAGTTTCAGAAAAATGGCTGATACTCTCAGGTCTTCTCTAGAGTGCCCTACAAAGAGAAAGCCTCTTCAGTCTCTAAAGACATTAGGCCTGGAAAACTCAGGGTTCCCACCCTAGGTTTTGCATTTCCCTTTTCTAAAGGCTTGAATGTGAAAGAGCTTTTAAGTTCGGTGGCATAAACAGACGTTTTCTCTTAGGAGCTCTCGATTCCTTACATTTTGCATAGCTGAGGACTAAAAGGACAAGGAAGTTGACTGAAGATTGAGAAATTTCTAGACAGGAGGCTAACGGAGCACTAGTCATTGAGAGCGAACGCTTGTAGAAAGTCATCTCATTTTTGATCTAAGACTGGAGCTGTGTGAACCAAGGGGAAAAAAAAGGTGGGCTGTTCTGAGGCTTGTCCTGAAGATCTGCAGAGTGCACAGATGTTTGTGGCAGCATCTGTGTCTACAGTGACTGGAAAGACTGATCAAAGCAGTCAAAAGACGCAAGATGGTCTCTCAAAAGATGAACTGACAGAGGAAGTTGTGGAATTTCAGTAGACAGTAATCTTGATCTGTATTTCCATTGTCAGAAACTGAAGAAATTGCAGGTGCTAGAAATGCAACAGCAAGGTGTTTAGCATACTCCAATGTGCTTAGGTTCAAAGAGCTTAGTGATTTGACCAAATACAGATGGATCTGTAAACTTGACATATACAGGTGGAAACATTTACAAACAGATTACTTCACAGAAAGCTGACTGAACAGTACCAACAAATATTACACAGTTACTATGAAAAGTGGCTGTAGAAAGAAACTTTCACATTTTACCCTGTTTGTATCTCATTTGAGCTTCAGCATGGACAACTGCTACGCACTCCAAGGAGTCTGTGGGAGAAATACATCATCTAAAGCTGTGTGGTAAGGGGAGGAAAGGTTCAACAGTGTTCACAATGCTCTCTTCGAAAGAGAGCAGAATGTTCTGATTTAGGTAGGTGGCTGAGAGTGAACAAGAATAGAAGTTGCCCTCTTTCGTGACGGCCTGCAGTATACATGGCAGAGCCTCTACTGTGGGGCTTGTGCATGTTCATGCAGCTGTTGCTGAGAATAAAAGTTTCTTAGCTAATAGGAGCTGTGTTTAGATATATCTGTACCATAAAATATACTGATAGAGCCTTCAGAGGAGTACTGTCCTTTTCTGCAAGTCTAGTGCAATTCAGTTGAGTAAGATTTATCATTATTATTTTGTATAAAGGTCAAATAAAACCTCAGCATTTCCCAACTGAAAACATAAATGGAAAAAAGTCAAGACTTCTGTCTCCAAAGCTGTCAGCATAAAGATTATGAGATTAGAACCCCCGCACTGGAGAACTAACAGCATACCATACTTGGATCCATTAAAGCCATTGCCATTGTTCTAGCTATGTTTTACTGAACAACAAGCAAAGCTTTCTACCCGAACACAGCAAACACTTATGTACATGAGTACCCTTATTGCCTCAATAGGACCATTCACACGGGTGAAGTTACTCAGCCAAGTAAGTGTAGGACAAAGACCAGATGTGTGTAAAGCTTCTATTATCAAAGGGCTGCTGAGCTGAAATGCAGTGGTCATGAGTACCTGCATGTCTGTTTTACAAATACAGATTTCATACCTACACTGAATAAAGTATTTTTCCCAAGACTGTGCTGATACGCTTGATTACCTTCAGCACAAAAGAAATATTTGCTGTTTTTTACAACAGCTTACAGGGCAAAGCTGTATTCACACCAAGAGATAGGGCCTCTGTTTTAAGCAGGGCCATATCGTGACAATATGTTATACATCTCAATCTTTGATAAGCTTTTCATATTGCAAGTTTAAAACGTGTCTGCATTCAGAAACATGCAGACTGTGGATATTCTTCCACAGTCACAAGAAAACATACACTAGGTATTGAATTCATACAATGCATAAAAATCTCTTAATTCTGCCCCACACTCACTATTATTCACAAAATGCTTGCAATGCATCATAAAAAACATTAGACCTAATAAAGACAAAATGATGTGTCACTGAAAGACACTGGGAGATATCAGGTCATCACAATATCTCAGGTCCTGCAATACCTTTTTTTACAGTAACATTTCCAGGTATTTTGGGAGATGGACCATTTCTCAAGGTTGAGCAGAAGCCAGAAAAACCTTCCCAAAAGCTCACTGATGGACAAACTGAAATTTTAACTCTAGAACCACTTCAATCTTGCAATCCAATCCAACCCATAAATTTATCAAGATGTCTTCAAAGAAATTAATGTTTTGTCCCTATTGCCTTAAGAAAGCCATTCCATAACTAGACTTAATCTTTTTTCAATAGACATAAGATTTTCATCATCTCAGTAGCCCTTCTTTGCATGTCTTACCAGTAAATAACTTCCATCAACAATGATCAGAATCAAACCCAGTACTGTAAGTCACAGCATACTTACTCTCTGTACTTAAACAATCTCATTCAATGCATCCTAAATTCAGATTAGCCCGCTGAACTAGGTGCGGCTGATCAGAATTACTACAGCTTCCAGTACCTAATTTTTATTTAAAAAAAAAAAATTCAAAATCCAACATTTTAAGATTTGCATTAGATATTACTACTGTATGTAAGTTGCTGCCCATGACTTACAACTACACTGTCTCCATATCTCAGATCTCCTCATTCCTGCCCACTGTCCCCTAAACTATCCTATCAAGTTTTTTTTTTTCCATTTCTTCCGTTCTCATTATACATCATCTATCAATTCCTTCTCCAAGTGGTAGGGGAGCCAATGAGAAGACGTGTTGTGCTGGACCTTGTTCTCACCAACAAGGAGGGGCTGGTGGAGAATGTGAAGGTCAATGGCAGCCTTGGCTGCAGTGACCATGAAATGGTGGAGTTCAAGATCTTTAGGGCATCGAGGAGGGTGCACAGCAAGCTCACTGCCCTGGACTTCAGGAGAGCAGACTTTGGCCTCTTCAGGGATCTGCTCGGTAGAATACCATGGGATAAAGCCTTGGAGGGAAGAGGGGCCCAAGAACGGTGGTTAATATTAAAGGATCACCTCCTCCAAGCTCAGGAGCGATGCATCCCAACAAAGAGGAAGTCAGGCAAAAATGCCAGGAGGCCTGCATGGATGAACAAGGAGCTCCTCGACAAACACAAATACAAAAAGGGAGCCTACAGGGCGTGGAAGCAAGAAGAGGTAGCCTGGGAGGAATACAGAGAAATTGTCCGAGCAGCCAGGGATCATGTTAGGAAAGCTAAAGCCCTGACAGAATTAAATCTGGCCAGGGACAACAAGGGCAACAAGAAAAGCTTCTATAGGTACATCAAGGATAAAAGGAAGACTAGGGAAAATGTGGGCCCTCTCTGGAACGAAACGGGAGACCTGGTTACACAGGATATGGAGAAGGCTGAGGTACTCAATGACTTTTTTGCCTCAGTCTTCACCAGCAAGTGCTCGAGCCTCACTGCCCAAGCTGTGGAAGGCAAAGGCAGGGACTGGGAGAATGAAGAACCACCCACTGTAGGAGATCAGTTTCGAGACCATCTAAGGAACCTGAAGGTGCACAAGTCCACAAGACCCGATGAGATCCATCCATGGGTCCTGAGCGGATGAAGTTGCTACGCCATTATCTGTCACATTTGAGAAGTCCTGGCAGTCCGGTGAAGTTCCACTGACTGGAAAAGGGGAAACACACCCCCCATTTTTAAAAAGGGAAAAAAGGAAGACCCGGGGAACTACAGGTCAGTCAGTCTCACCTCTGTGCCTGGCAAGATCCTGGAACAGATCCTCCTGGAAGCTGTGCTAAGGCACATGGAGGACAGGGAGGTGATTTGAGACAGCCAGCATGGCTTCACCAAGGGCAAGTCATGCCTGACCAACCTAGTGGCCTTCTATGATGGAGTGACTACATCAGTGGGCATGGGAAGAGCTACAGATGTCGTCTATCTGGACTTCTGTAAGGCCTTTGACACAGTCCCCCACAGCATCCTTCTCTAAACTGGAGAGGTATGGATTTGATGGGTGGACTGTCCGGTGGGTGAGGAATTAGTTGGATGGTCGCATCCAGAGGGTAGTGGTCAATGGTCCAGATGGAGATTGGTGACGAGTGGTGTCCCGCAGGGGTCCGTATTGGGACAGTACTGCTTAATATCTTCATCAATGACATAGTGGATCGAGTGCACCCTCAGCATGTTTGCAGATGACACCAAGCTGAGTGGTGCGGTCGACACGCCTGAAAGACGGGATGCCATCCAGAGGGACCTGGACAAGCTCAAGAAGTGAGCCCGTGTAAACCTCATGAGGTTCAACAAGGCCAAGTGCAAGGTGCTGCACCTGGGTCAAGGCAACCCCCGGTATCAATGCAGGCTGGGGGATGAAGGGATTGAGAGCAGCCCTGCCGAGAAGGGCTTGGGGGTACTGGTGGATGAAAAGCTGGACATGAGCCGGCAATGTGCGCTCGCAGCCCAGAAGGCCAACTGTATCCTGGGCTGCATCAAAAGCAGCGTGGCCAGCAGGTCGAGGGAGGTGATTCTGCCCCTCTACTCTGCTCTGGTGAGACCCCACCTGCAGTACTGCGTCCAGCTCTGGAGCCCTCAGCATAGGAAAGACATGGACCTGTTGGAGCAGGTCCAGAGGAGGGCCATGAAAATTACCAGGGGATCTCTGCTATGAAGAAAGGCTGAGAGAGCTTGGGTTATTCAGCCTGGAGAAGCCTTTGGGGAGACCTTATTGCAGCCTTTCAATACTTAAAGGGGGCTTACAAGAAAGATGGGGACAAACTTTTTAGCAAGGCTTGTTGCGACAGGACAAGGTTTTAAACTAAAAGAGGGTAGATTTAGACTAGATATAAGGAAGACATTTTTTACAGTGAGGGTGGTGAAACACTGGCACAGGTTGCCCAGAGAGGTGGTAGATGCCCCATCCCTGGAAACATTCAAAGTCAGGTTGGACGGGGCTCTGAGCAACCTAATCTAGTTGAAGATGTTCCTGCCCTCGGCAGGGGGGTTGGACTAGATGGCCTTTAAAGGTCCCTTCCAACCCAAACTATTCTATGATTCTATGATCTTCTCATTACATATTAATGCCTTCTCTGCCTCTCCTAAAAACTATTTATTTTGGGAACTTGTTACCATAATCAACCCTTGTCTTGTCATTACTTGTCAGGATTACAAAAATCCTGACTATATTAAGAAGTGTTAAATCTAAAGAAGCCCATTTTACAGATGGGTTAATTGAGGCAAGGAAAAGTTGACAATTTCACCAACACCTTAGCTGGAGGTCTCCAAACTCCTAGAGATCAATTTGTTGGGCTCTGACTGGGAATATGGCTCTAAGCAGAGTTAATCTGCACATATCCTTCTTTAAATACTGTAGTCATACTGTTGCCAAAGAGCCTCTTGAAGCTCAGGAGGGAAGTTACAATTGCTACATTTTTCTCCATAGCACATACCAGGTAAAACCCTGACCTGTTAATCTTCCCTAATTACCCGAGAATGTCTAAACATGTGGGCTATCACTCATACTTAGCATTGTATTCAACCACAACAACCTCCTCTCTAGCTATGGGAACACCACAGAATAAATACAGACAGTGAAAAAGGGGAGGCAAATCAAAACAGGATGGAAAGCACAAAATCAGGAGATAGCATTTTAAGGACAAACATGGATCTCTCGGCAGTTCTCTGCTGATACCATGCAGTTATTTATGCAGTGTCGTAAGTTTTCCAAAAGGGCCACATCAAATCAATTTTTATCAATTAATAAATATGACATTTAATGAGTGCAAAGGTTCCAGGGATGAGAAGATCTGCTCCTCTCCGTTTTCAGAATGACGTCAACTTGTTTTTTTTTTTTCTTTCCCTTTTAGAGCCAGACTTAGTCTCTGTTATCATTTCTTCAACTAGGTTAACTGTCTCCTGTGCTTTAACTCACATTTTTCCCAGTTTGCAGTAAAAATAGTGGGGTTTTTTTTTGTCATTCTAGTGCTCCTCCCCACCTCTCCTATCCTCCTGTAATCCTTTGCCTTAAGCTCAAGCTTCTTTCTCATCGCTTTCACGGTTCTAAAGAAATCAGCCAAGAACTCTAACCTCATTCCAGCTACTGCCCTGCTCCCATCCCATGTGGGATTGTATTTCTTCTATTTTCTTCTGCAATCATTTCTGTGCCCCCTCCTATTCTGTGGAGAGTGTTATTGCTTTTTCTCCCCTGCTATATGCCTCCACTCTTTCGAGTTTATTTTCAATGCTCTGATTTACAAAGTTCCTATTCTTTCTAAGGAGATCCTAAAAGATCTCCTATTCTGAGATCATTTAGGGCTTTACATTCAGAACGATCTCTATGATCAGACTGTTCCAATACTCTTGTAAGCCAAAAAGAGCTCTGCTGGCAACATAATATTCTTTTCTTGCTGATAGTGAAATAGTGAAATATCTAATGCAAATTCATGTTTTCTCCAGTTCTCTTGTTACTACAGCTGTGCACTGAAAGGTAGTGACGCAGTAAGAAAAAAGCATTGCTCCTTTTCTCAATGAACGTGGTTAACATTCCAACATTTAAAAATAGGTACTCTGAAGTGATTGTGAAGAACAGTTGCTGTCAGTATCACGATGCACTGGTGGTTTAGAAACTTAGCATCAAACTTTAGGTTTTCCTAATCCATATATCCAGGTTCAGGCTCTAATTCCATAAACCGCACAACAAAGGATATTTTAAAAGAAAGCAAGAACTATACTTTATAAGCAAGGGCACTTTCCAATCTCAGTCAGAACATTACTACAAAGACTTTACAATAACAGAAACTATCTTTGATCTTTCGTAAATCTAACTTCCTCTAAATTTGTGTTCTCATTCTTTTTGTACCAGGCTTCTATTTTATTGTTGACATGAAAAAGGAGAAAAATCAAAGATCATTCATTTGGAATACTGCACAATTAAAAGCTAACTTTTGGCACTATACTAGTGCATTTAAAGTTTGGCATTAAGAACAACATTTGTCAGCAGTATCTATATATTTGTAACTGACATTTTCCCAGTACTTGTAAACAAGGTACTAATTACGTTTTTTGGAAGGCATTCTTATAGCCCACCTTTGAATGCATTACATTATAAATGCACAGACACATGCGTCTGCACACACACTACCACCACCCCACCCCGCCCCAATCCTACTTCAGACAGTAAGTTTCTCTGTTGCTACTTTCTTGTAGGTAAGTATTATATAGCATCGACTACTACAATTACAATCACATTCTGGAATATGATCATACTTAAGTCTGTGCTTCTGAAACTTCACTTAAAAAGGACATCATTAAAAATTCCACCTGAAAAGACTGCAACAATTAGAAAAAAACACCTCCAGTGTTAGTAAATCCAATTAGTACACATTTGAAAAAATCTCCACCATTTCATAAACAATGCCCTGCTCCGCAAGACACTTTTCAAAGACTTTTGTAGGAATCCTGAAGTATAATATGGAACTTTCCCTGCAGAGAGGTGAAAGTATAAAGAACTACAAAACCATTAAGTAATAACAAAAGCCTTTTAAGTAACAAATGTTGAACACGTTTACTAAAATCCTAGCTTACGTAAGTAGCAAAACTGAACATCATCTGACAGAAAGCGCTTCTTTCTCTTAAGAAAGATTGAGAAGATTGGGAACTCACAATCCAAAGGATCCAAGGCAGCAATCATAGTGAAGAAGAGTGAGCTGCTGGCTGTACCCTATTTAATACTGTACTCGTACATGTTGGGAATTGGTTTAAGAGGAGCTATGGGTTGATACTTTATCATTCCAAGCAGCTGTAAAATGAATCAGTCAACACTTAAAGCTCACACAATATTTAACAATGGGGCCATAAATTCCAATGCTTACCACAAATTCCAATTTGGAATAATTACAGGCTATCTACCTACATTCTCCTGACATTTTCAAATATGTACACTTTTTGAACTGTTCTGCAACATCGGTTTGTACTTCCGGGCTATCTGCCACATTTAAAGCTATCCCAGAGGCTATACTTAATGGAATGGAAACGTTTTGCTATAATTTACTCTAGGCATCAGTTTGGATGATAAATACTCAGAGTCTGTTCCATCAAATATTAGCAGCTTAAAGATGTGGCTTCAAACATGGTCTGATGGGCTGTGACAAAACTTCTCAATTAAAAGACAAATGATCAGAGCAAAATAATTTTATACAAAATAAAACTCAATATGCTAATTAGGTATTGTGGTCTGAATTTCAGTATTAGGATATGTTTAAATTTACAGAATTCATGAGAATTTTATATGATAAATCTTCTAAACACTAACTTATTTTCAGAAAGAATTTCCTTAGCTTCTCTAAGAAATTCTCTAAGAAATTATTAAACTTTTGTATTCATCTCCATTCCCCTCAGAGAAACCTATTTTAATTTCTTTCTAGGCAGAAGGTTACATATTTGTAAATGATCACTCAAAAAAATTGCTTATGGCTTTTTCATTGCTTATTGCTTTTTCACTGATGATTCCCTGGTTTCCTAGAGGATCCTAGAGGTTCAACATAATCATGGTCAACAGACAATCTTTTATACACTTTAAGAAATACTTAAATTTTCATTTGCAACCTTCTTAGTTATGTACTTCCATTTCATATCATTCAATCACTGAAAAAATAATATCAATTTTAATTGAAAAGCCTCAAATTAATACAGTATTATATTATAGCTTGCTTATTTTTCCATGTAATACAAAAGCCCCGAAGTTCTTTTAATTATTTTATATTATTTTATAAATAGAAAGAGGAAAACTGACTTTCCTCCTGCAAGTGCTGGGGACTGATGCTGGTATTAGTAAATAGTGGTATGATCCCCAAATGAAAGCAACTTCTGTTTTTTTATAGCAATGCAATATATATATTTCTACATGGATCAATGTTCTGCATCCTTCTTTCAACCGAAAAGCAGCTTTTCCAATCACAGTGTAACACCACAATAATATACATGGAATAATTTACAGTAATTCAGTTTGATACTGAAGTGAGGAATCTATCTTGCATGAAGCACTGTGCAAAACACAGGCTTATTGCCCAGGTCTGCACAGCATTACTGTCAAAAAAGCTTCAGACTGATTTATTCTAAATTTCCCAAAACAATTAAAATCTAATCCAAATCGCTGTCCAGATTAGCATGCTATCCCATAGCAGAAAACAACACAAACAATACCAGACGTTTTATCTATTAAATCTCAGTCAACTAAAATGCTTAAGCATATATTTACAAGTTTCATACTACCCTTTTCAAACCTGCTGTCAAAGACTCTACACTCTTAAAAGGATATGGCCAGCTAAACTTTAATGCATGCTTAAGCTTGATTTTCTTTTCCTCATCTTTTTTGCTTTGAATATCAGACTTATTTTAGTCACTGCAAAACAGCGCAGCTATAAAGAATACGTGGATTTGATCCGGCAGCTTGGAAAGAAAGACAGGTCAGACAACGTCATTAAAATTGTTACATAAATCAGTCATGCTTTATGGTGTACTCAATTGTTATGTCACGTCAGTTAAAAGACTACTTATTCTTTCTTTTAAACAGCATGGATGGATTTTTAACAATCAAGAGCTCTATAATTGCAAGGGTAGACCTCATAAAGACTCAAAATTCAGTTTCCAAGATATTTTAATTAAATCCCAAGTCCAAAAAGTCTCCATAACAAAGCAGACAGGAAGAATATTAGCTGGAAATAAGAAGCTCTATGACACTAATACCAGAGATGAACCTATACTGCTTTAATGGCTGAAGAACAGGCCTTTTTTCAGCCTCCTAAAAAGATGGAACAGCTACGAAGTAAATCTCCCTAAAAGTCGATGTTTAGAATCTCTGCCTCCGGTTTCAGGATCATCTCTGATAAATATTAGTATTTTCTCTTAATTACCCATACATATACAAAATTGTAAGTGTGCACACAAAAGGAGCAAGAACCAATAATTAAGAATCCATGTAGCAGTCCAGACAGTTATGGGGGATTGAGTTGGAACACCATCAAAATGACTCTCTCTGAAGTATCAAGAAATGTTTTTTCCAGCATGTTTTAAAATGAAATACAAACGTCCTCAGGTCTCCCTCAACTTTGACTTATCAGATAATACCCAAATAATTTATGTATGGAAAACAGTCCTTCCCACTGTGGATCTGTCAGCCTTCTCACATGCTCTCATTTCAGGAGGGAAACGCTAATCTTGGCTACCATTTTAAAGCTATTATACTTATTAAATAATTGTTTGAAATAATAACATCAGAGTAAGAATTTTAACAGAACATTCTTATGCTCAAGTTTTTTACAGATTTAGCATTTTCCCATTCTGATAATCTAAATATTGCAAGATGAATTCTAACTCTTGAGCAGTGTTCACAGTACTTTCTTCAGTATTTTGCCTACATCAAGCCACTGCATTCATATGTTTCTAGCTCCACTGTTTGTAAAACGAAAACAGAGATTCCTACTGTACCATTAATTGCTAATCTGACACTGAAACAGTGATTTCATTGTCATGGGTGATGGGATTGAGAACTTCTGTATAATTCCACTCCCCTAACAGGTACAGTAATAAG
This sequence comes from Oceanodroma leucorhoa, assembly GCA_030449065.1. Lineage (NCBI taxonomy): Eukaryota > Metazoa > Chordata > Aves > Procellariiformes > Oceanodroma > Oceanodroma leucorhoa. Next base: position 377,028 of record JASVER010000084.1, on the reverse strand, counting down.
CTGTTAGTTCTTTAGGCAAAAGACATGAATTGGTTGGATAAAGGCTTCATTCTCTGCCCGTAATGAGTAACTTGAGGGCCTTCTGTAGATTCTGCACAGCAGTGCTCACATCTTCATATTGCAAAGCACTGCCAGCATATTTGCAATATTTTTGAGCTCTGGCAAAGTCCTCTGGAGTCAAACGGACTTCCCCTGCAAAAACATAAGTATTACAAAGTTACTATAAAAGAAATCTGACTGAGGCTTCCTTTCACGATTTCTATGTTTTACTTATATTTGTGGTAATATTATGAAAACCAGGCTAATATTTGTGGTAATATTACAAAGACCAAACTACGGTGTTTCTTCTGTTCATTTTTCTTTCCATTCATATAATGCTTAACTTCTTTGCTGCTGGCATGTGCAAAATATAAGAGGATCTTTCTAAACACTGGTATTTGTATGACCCAGTGCCTTTCAAAAGTAAGTCAATACCTTTGAGAAAGATCTGCTCTTCATCTAAAGCAGCAAAGGAGAGCTTTTAATGACAATAAGTTAGCTGTAATCCTATTACAACCTGCAAGAAACAAGGACAGTGTTTTTTGTATTTACAGTGTAACTACTTTGCTCTCTTCTTCAGGAATAATACGTAGTTAGAAACTGTTCCTTCTCAACTGGAATAACTTTTCAAAATGTAGAAGCATTTCTCACTGGCATGTTTTTGCTATTTTATATTTCTGCTTTATCCAAGTAATGTTTATGTTTCCAGTTTTATGCAAGATGACTGAAAACAAGATTGATCTCATTAAATGTGCCCATTTTTGTAACACCTGAGAACACTAGCAAAAAATATTCTCACAATATAGTATAAAACAATTAACTTATTTATTAATCAGAATATTTTCCTGACATAAGTTAAAACATTAGGAATTCTGTAATGCTCACACACATGCATTCAATCTTCAAAAAAGCATAGTAGGGACTTATGCCCTAACTGGCAGAAGATTTAATATGTAAATAGCATCACTGATGTGTGCATAAAACAAAGCACAGTTATGTTACTGTCCCTCCTTCCACCCACAAATTCACTGGGAGTTTTAAGGCTAATCCCATGCCACTCCAATAACCTATGGATAAATTATAAAATCTTTACTCATGTTCTTTCAGAGCAACTTAACTTGTAAAAGGCTGTTTTTTATGGACACAGATAAAAAATTATATGCAATACTAAAGAATTATGTCTTTATTTAATAGGTTTCCCACACAGCATCTTATAAGCAATGAACAGATTTCACAGATAAAGAAAAATGCGTTTTAAAATGCACCATAGATTTTATAGAAAATACAAAAGTACAGCTTTCTAATTTTAAGCAAGGACATGAATATACTTAAATGCATTTTTTATGGTACAATTTCAGTTAGCTGGATCCCTTTCTTTCAAAATAAAACTGTTGTTAGCAATACTGTGAGAACGTTTACTAAAGAATCTCAGTTCTTATCAGAAAATGTCTATTATATTTGCTTTTCCTTTCCCCAATCTTATTATTTAAGAACAGCTTTTGAACAAATAAAACGGAAAACCTGGGAATATTAAAAACTAGACTGGTCTGCTGGTTTTCAAAACAACCCTACCGTAATAAAAAGCAGAAGGGTAAGTGCTCTTAAGATTAATTTTATCAATTTCTAAAATATACTCTAGAAGTCTACTTGTTTTCCCTTCAATAAATAAATATAACCACAAAATAACTGTTGAATATTGAAGCACGTGACAACTTGGTGGGCTCATTATCATTGCAATCTATATTAGTTTACTGCTGAGTAAGTGAAGCCACATTAAATCTCTTAAAATACATACACATGTGAGTAAATATGCGTGAGGGAGTGCATAAACACAGGCACACACTTAGGTTATTTTGTAACCTAAATAAAGTCACAGACTAAGAGCAGCTGGGGTCAATCTGCGACCACATTACTGAACATCTTTAAGAAATTAAAAAGACCAAGTTCCCCTCAAAGTGGCTTTATGCTATGATGCCAAAAGAAACTACAAAATCATTCTTTAAAAACTGGCCAAGGCATCAGTCCAGTATTCAACTAATTTACTGGAAGGAAGCCTAAATTCACCAGTCTAATCTTATTTTTACAGTATGAGCTCTATTAATGTTTTGCTGGCATAAAGCCTTATTTATTATGAAATCTACTTCAGATGCTATTATGACATAACTTGAGGGAAAAAAGTTAACAACTTTAAATTTATAAACCAAAGTTTACACAGTAAGGGTGTTGATCTTTTGATGTGCTCAGTGGGCTCAGCTCCTACTGAAGTCAGCACCTCACAATGGACAAGCAGAATAGAAATAAACCAGCTCTGTGTTCTTCAGTTTTCAAAATAATGTGAAACTTAACTATAATGTCTGTACTTACATCAAAGGTATAACCACAAAAGTTAGTAACTGACTTCAGTTTACATATTCTAAGAGTTAAATGGCTTTGGAGAAAAGGAAAGCAGCTTTGCAGAAAAGGACCTGGGGGTCCTGGTGGACACCAATTTGTCCACGAGCCAACAATCTGCCCTTGCGGCAAAGAGGGCTAATGGCATCCTGGGTGCATTAGGAGGAGTGCTGCCAGCAGGCGGAGGGAGGTGATCCTTCTTCCCCTTTATTCAGCGCTAGTGGGGCCACACCTGGAGTACTGTGTCCAGTTCTGGGCCTCTCAGTACAAGAGAGAGACTGACATCCTGGAGAGAGTCCAGCAAAGGGCCACAAAGATGATGAAGGGACTGGAGCACCTCTCATATGAGGAAAGGCTGAGAGAGCTGGGACTGTTCAGCCTGGAGAAGAGAAGGCTCAGGGGGATCTTATCAATGTATATAAATACCTGAAGGGAGAGTGCATAGAGGACAGAGCCAGGCTCTTTTCAGTGGTGCCCAGTGACAGGACCAGAGGTGATGGGCACAAACTGAAACACAGGAGGGTCCTGTCTGAACATCAGGAAACACTTTTTACTGTGAGGGTGACTGAGCACTGGCACAGGTTGCCCAGAGAGGTCACCGAGTTTCCATCCTTGGAGAGATTCAAAAGCTGTCTTTTGAATTAACAGTGACATTTTTTCTCAAACTTCTTCCTTCAGTGCTGCGAATTAAACCACAGGGAGAGTGCAGGGGCAGGGGGAGACATAAAGGACATGGTCCTGAGCAACCCGTTTTACAGGACCCTTGCTTGAGCAGGGGGGTTGGACCAGATGATCTCCAGAGGTCCCTTCCAACCTCAACCATCCTGTGACTCTGAACTCTAAAAAAGCCCAACAACACTGAGATGGGAAAAGCTTACTGCATTTATCCTGAAACAAATCTGCTTCTGTGTTAATCTGAAATTATTAGCACAGTAGTTATATTTATTACTGAAACGTGACAGACGTGGAATCCATAACTAATGTCAACAAGCATGATTCTTTTAGTTTAAGAGGAACACAAAGTGAAAACCAAAAGACGATTTGACTAGAGATGCTGAAAATCATGTTGGGAAAAAAAGCAGTTTTAGAATGAAAATAATGTGTATTTTACATGATATATCTGCTTCTCCCTGGTATCCTTTTCTATCCATCAGATGTTTTTCCTTTTTATAAAGTTGCCCAAATACAAGGCAGCTGATTCAAGAATATTTTAGTAATGCAACTTGGTGTATAGAAACAGTAATGGCAAAGGTAACTGAAATGATTTTTGAAACAAGATGCTCTTTTTTCCCTTTAAAGCACTTAAGATATTCAAAATATAAATCCTCAAAGATTTCTTCTTAAGACGATGAAAACACGTAAAATGCGAAATTGTTATTTTTACCTTGTGTGTAGAAAACCAAACATTATTATACACACAGCTAGAATGGACAAATGGTTTCTCTATACTGTGCCACCTGTGGAAGGGAGCAAGTGGTAATGTAAGAATATTTTATAAAAACTCTGTGTAGCACAACCATGAATGCCTTTAGTGTTAGCAAAATCTAGGGGTAATACATTTTTTAAGCAAACTACACCAGAAAAGTGTAAGCACACATTATATAAAGTTGCTGTGTAGCTCTACATTCTGTTGTCAGAGACATTAACAAATGTTTAATTGCGTAAGATTTGACACCTTCAAAAGTCAATGTTAAACTCTGAAACCTGTTCCCACAGGACAGGACAATTATTGAAGGATTCATGCTGACTAAAATCAAAGGAATACTGTTACTTTAACTTAATTTTCTTTTGATAAAATATTCCACTCTTTTCCACCAAAAGTTTCTCTCCCATCATAGCATTAATCAAATTGCTTCTCCCATGTTATGGGAAGGAAAGAAAATATATAATTTATTTTAAAAATATACATTTGATCTTACTACCAGAAAAAGCCTTGCAGGAATATGTGGAATATCCTGTTTGGCTATGCCTATACTAGTATATTCAACAGTGCCAGGGAATGCGTCTCAGCACTCAAACTTGACTGTCTACACTGTCAAACTGCTGGAAGAGACTCCAGTATGGTTTTGGCCCATGCAAACTAGCACTTTCCCAAACAATTCCTGGGCACGAATTGTGGTTAGAGCAGGCTAGAGACCATTCAATACTGGCAGCCTTCACAAACTACCTTGTTTAGAAGGTTTAAAAGTTTAATAGTATGGATGTGAGTGGTTCTGGGCCAGCTGTTCTCAGTGTCAAATATTTACAGGCATGTTTAATTTATTAGTATAAATACAGACATCGTGTCTAAATCATGGAGCAAGTGTACTTGGCACTGTGCTGGCTCTATGGATCTACTGGAGGGCAACACTGATCCCTCCTACCCATCCAAAGGAAACTTCAGTTCTATAGGAATGGTGCATACCAAAGTCTAACCTCAATGTGTAGCCAGGATCTAGCCTGAATATCTATTACAACTCAAGAACTGGGGAGGGCTCCTGGGTCCCACAGTTTAGTACGTCCGTTGTGAGATACAGGCATTTCTAAATCTACTTACAGGTCAGGGAACAAGGCTACTGTGGAGTACTGTTGGCATAAAAAGGACTCTTCAGCATCATGAGGAGAAGAATGATATCTGCTGTTACTCTTACACATACAGCTGAAGGGAGGATGCTTTGGGTAATGACCAGGGATGCATGACAGGATGGTGACAGGCAAGGACAAACACTTTCCATTGCTCTCAAGCTTCTTAATATTATGCATGCAAACAAAACTGTTACTGTATCTCTGCTGACTGACATATCCCTTATACCCTCTCAAACTCCTGCATCACTGACAGCGTATTTTCTAAGCTTTCAGAACTGAGGATCTGTATGAGCTGTATCACGTCTTCGGGTGCACTTTTGCAAAACTCCCTCATAAGAATATAACACTTTAAGCTGTTACAAGACCCAAACTTGCAGAGACACAACAGATGTGCAGAGGAAGAATGCAGGCATGCAAATACTCTGGTTAGATCAAGTTAGAGATTCATCACTGTGCTTAACAAGGGTCTTAATCTCTTAATTACAGGATAGCAGTTATTATGAATTCTCACATACACAGGGTACCTTAATTAACTCAATTCTTTTTTATTTATATCTATGTACTTATTAAATCAGGCTATCACAGGTAGCAATGCACTGATACTATCCAAGTATCGAATAATGGAACTTTTAATACTTAATGAAGAATTAAAGTTTAAATCAAAATTATGACATTTTTGACAACTAGAATTAATCAATCATTCAAACCAAGAAACAATGATGACTAAAATTTTCAGGGTGGTTATCCAAAAACGTATTAGAATGAATTGTCTAGAGGATCATGATAATCTGGTTAAATATGAAAAGTTTCCTGCCAAACACAAAATTTGCTTTCCAAGTAGCAATTACTACGGTAAAGCTTAAGGAAAGCCTTCAGCTGTTTTGGTTAAGGAGGTACCCAAAGCCCCGCAACAGCTCCCAAAACTCAAAAACTATCACCAAGTTTAAATGGTTCAGCTACAGGTCTGAGGTATTGTTTTCAATAAAATGAGTTAACTGTCACATAAGACATTACAGTAACATGCCAGACAAACAATAGGATGTGCCTTTTGTTCTTCAAGAGAATACTAAAGGTTAATGTGTCTCTATTAAAGGTAAATTTTGTAATTTTTACCTTTTTAAGACATCATCTACAAAAATGGCTTCCTAATACATTAAGATAGACACATCCTTGAGCGCTCTTACGACAGCGGTCTAAAATCAAGCTAAACACTGAATTCCTATTATAGCATTCCACTGAAAAATGCTTTTTCAGCAAAGGTGGTATTTTAACATAGACACCCCCTTCAACAAGATAATAAACTAAAATATCTAACTAAATATTTGTAAGTTACAACATACAAGAATATACCTATCTAAACTCAGTAGTCATAACAGGCAACATTTGACTGTATCTAGTACTGGAAATTAAAACATCAACTAGGTATACTATCAGCTTTCCCTGGTGAGGATAAACTGTAGGGTAGAATGTGAACAAATTTCATATCAGGACTTCTAGACATCTTCCTCACTCAACATCTATGTTATTTTGCCAACAAAAATCTGATTATTACAAACAGATGTAACTTGTCTTTTCATTATCTCCATTCCACAAACAGAAAAATTCCTAGAAAACAGTTAATTTGTCCAAATGCACATCAGTGTTCAAATTAGAATCTAGGATGATTCCAGCTTAGTCAGTCACTACTCTTTCACAGGCCATGGTTTCCCTAAGGTTAGCATTTATGTGTGCACTTCAAAGCATGATATATGCAAGCAGACATAAAATACACATAATATAGGTTATCAGTGATTTTAACGTCAAAGACAGAGAGCATTTGAAAAGATAAAAGCCTTGATTAAATGGTACATCAAAATGACATCATTAGCAGTACCTTATAAATTATTTCATTTAATGCAGGTACTACTTGTAGTCAAGCAGTACACATAACAATTATGCTGCAACAGAAAAAACCACTGGGATGCCGTGATTATATAAGTGAATAACTAACTTATGTACTGACCCTGTAGAAGAAATTTTAATAAAGGGAATGTGTATTAATTACCAAAAATATAATTTAGCAAGGCCATCAGGAACATAGGCTTTGCTAAGTATATCAGAAACTCACCTGAGAAGCAAAACATAAATAATAAAAAGCCTAACACAATGCTCGCTCATTGGTTTGAAAAAGTCAGATAGACAACACTAATCATACACTGTAGCAAAGCTTTCAGAAACTATTAACCTCTTAGCAACACAATGTGTAGATGAAGTCCATTCTTTTTAAAATTTCTGAATTAGTAGCATTCAGATAACGTGGACATTATTTCTCCTTCCTTCAGTGCAGGGGAGACACACAGGACGGAGCACGTCCATGTACAGACAATACAAATGTCACCACCTTACCTGCAGACTGAGCACTGTAAAGAGAAGGATCGACTAGAGGAATATTCTGAGGAGCAGGCTGAATGGTGTTACTTGTCACTCCTGCAAATCAATGCAAAACATTGGACTTGGGTTATTTTTATTTATAGACTTTAAAAGTAAGCATACAAAATAAGAAAACAGAACAGGTAAACCTAATAACTCAATGATTTTTAAATCAAGCAGCTGATAGCTTCCCAATTCTGAAAGTTTGTAACAAATAATTTTGCAACCCTCACTTCAGACTACGAATGTTTTATAAAATAATACAGAAGAATTTACAGGCTGTCATTCATTTTATCAGTACACTATTCCACAGAAATTTAATTTCAAGCATTAAAAAAAATAAGCAAATACTAGTCCAAAAGACACTGGTTACCCTAGAGTATTGAGGAAAATCTGCTAAACAAAAGTAGGAATAAAATTTTATATTTGAAGTTTAAATTCTGCCTTTTAATATCAGAGAGAAAGAATCTCCATTATTGTATTTTTAAAGCCCCATGCCTGCCATCTCACACTCACAATCTTCTTCCTAATTCCTTCGAAAACAATTGGCGAGAATAAAAAAGCTAGTTAGATTTAAAAGGGAAATGGTGATGCTAGAAAAAAAACCAGCACCTTACGCTGTGAAGCATTCTTGTATCTGAGTTCACGTTTTAGACACCCTCATTTGCATTGATCCAAAACTATATTTTTGCAGTATGTCCAGAATTGCATAACCTTATTTCTACAACATCTGCTGTGTAGGAAGATGGTATAATCACTTTTCTAAATTATCTGTTATTTCATGTAATGACTGATGGGATTAAAACTAAGTAATGCAAAGAATTCATGTATTCCAACAAAGTACATATTCCATAATTTTCAGATCCGGTAAAAAAAAAAAAAAAAAGAGCTAAACATTTACCTAAGCTGAATGTAAAAAACAACACTCTCCCCCTCCCAGACCCAAAAAACCCCACCTATCTGAAGGATTTCCCTTTGATAAAGCTGAAAAAAAGAGCATCCTGAACTTTTCATAGGGTCAAGCATTTTTAAAATGAGAAAGTAAAAGAAAAGGTGGGGCTGTGTGACAAAAACATCTCATATGTTCTATAATATAAAAATGTATCTGAACAATCAAATGATGATCAGGATTGAAATCAAGAGCTTTTAATTTTTTAGTCTTATTAAACATCATTACAAAAAGGTAACATGAGGTGAAAAAGTTGCATTCACAAATCATTTAATACAACTTTTTTTTTTTTTTTTTTTTTTAAATACAGCAACTGGGAAGAACTTTGCATTTTTAAGAACTTGTTTTTGGTCCAAAAATGACACAGAATAAGAAGTAGTATGTAGGAGCCAATATGTTTAGCAGCAGGGAAAAAATTTCCATCAATAATATTGTTTGAGGTCAATCACACTAAAGTACTAACATGGGAAAAGGAGCATAAACCAAATAGAAGGTATGAATGGTACATCAGGCATGATTGTTATAGCGTTGCTGTAACAGTTTCAACACTATGTTGGATATGTTCCCACATAAAGAACAGCAGTCTATCTGCACAGGGAAAGCTAAATATGAAACGAAGTAATATAAATTCATCTATCAAGTGAAAGATTCAAATGGTGCTTTACAGTATATATGTTGCAATGCATGATTCTAGGGAAGAAAAAAACATTCTGTCTGCAGGAACACTCACTCTCTCAGTCCACATATCTCTTCTGGCAAAATGCTCCAAAATATGAATTATGTATTTTAAAAACCATAAAAACATAAAAAATATTTCTGATGGCATTTTTACGATGTTAATTTATGAAGTTGCTTCTGCCATAGAATACCTATATTATTTTACTTTATATGTAATGGAAAGAGGGCTAGACTTCGCCTCTCAATAAAGGCATGAATTTTTTGGGTGTGATTTGGACATACCTGTGTTATGAGGTACTTCAGCTGGAGTGTTGGCTGGTGCATGGGCACCTGGTGGTATATGTATGCCAGTATAATTACTAGTTGGTATGTTAGCTTCATACGTAGATGATGATGTTGGTTGAGTTGTTCCACTATTGAGAGAAGATGACCCTGCTTCTTCCCTTTCTACATCTGCTAAGGTGACACAAAATAGGAATTACTGCAACTCTTCTGTACAAACACTTAAAAACTTAGGCTTTCCTTTAAAACCTCCTGGCAAATTTTTGTTAGTAGGAAAATTGCCACCACCACGTGACTTAAAACATTTATCAACCCAAACCACCTATGATTGATTTGACGAAGTAAAAAAGCAACATACCATAGGATAAAGATCTATAAACTCTCATACTTTCAAAGATCTATTCTGTTTAAATTGAAGGATCATCTCATTACTGGTCTGAATATAAGCAATTTGTCTCGTTAGTACAATCCCTTCCTTATACTTTCATGTACTGCATCCACAGTAGTTGAACAAGATACTACAAATATGCAGTAATCTGTATTTTAATATATACATGAACCAGAATATGGGAAACTGTATTTGCCTTACAAACTCTTCGTAAAAAGAAAGACGGTGCCAATCCTTCCACCCCATATCAATTGAACAAACCACAAATAAATAACAAAAAAGGGGAACTTTGGGAAAGCAATACCAACCAAGAAAATGAAATGCGTCTTAGCCAAGTCATAACTGTATCTAGAACAGTTAAAGTACATAATGCACTATAAGAATAATGAGGTTCAATATATCCCATAGCATGTACAAAGAACACATATATTATTTTTCAATCTAGTCATGTTCTTAAGGTTCTGGTCTAGTTTATTCAATGTTGCTTTGAACGCTCATCGTCCAATTTTATTATGCTAATGACCCAGTTAATTTAGAATATGGTTGATTTCTGCTCCTTAATTTGAATTCAGTTCAATTTAAAGAAAGCTAATTTTCTTTTACTGTGTATGTGTTCCTCTGTATCAATAATGTCAGGTGGAACAAGCACAGTTTTGGGAAGGGCTTTGTTAGCAGCCAGCTCTTGAAAGGGAGCAAAATGAATATGGGAGCACAAAACTTCTATGTGTCTAGAGCTGGCAAAAGAGATGTGTTTTCTTTATGAAATCCACACTGATCTTCAACTATACAAGATTGTGTGTTATGTAAATACCTCTACAGTTTAATAATTAAACAGTCTACTATTACAAATATTACTATTACAAATATCAGAATTTTTTCCTGTGTAAGGTCCTCTTCCTCCCAGAAAAAGTTCAGGTACTACCTTCACTAAAAATGACTGAACGTCTTCTAATTCACAATACTATTTACTACCACAAAAGGCTATAATGAGGAGTAAAATCATCAGTATTGTCATTAGGACATTTTTACTGGACTTCAATAAATACAGTTAAAGAATACATTTTTGCCTTATATTGCAAAGTTGTAGTAGTTTACTTTCATTCAGAACATCTAAGAACTAATAAACAAATTCACAAATCCCCCAAATTCACAGTCTAGTATCAAGACTCTTTATTTAAAAGTATTAAAAAGCAAAGAAACCTAGAAGCAAAGTTCTGTCAGGAGTGTCAAGCACTGCTAGCAAAATTTAATATAAAAACACAGAACATGGTAAAATTTTTGTATGTTACTCTTGTGAAAATTACTTTCACTTGCTGCAACCAGTAGTTCAGGCTGTGGTTTTATGAAGCTATTTCTGACATAAGCAGACAAACATCTGGCAGATTTCTGGAAGCCAAAGGATATCGTAAGGTGCCAGATTTTTCCTTTGCTGTACTTTTTGCTAGTAACTCATACTATAACATCATGTGGCTAACATGCATGGAAGTAAAATTAAATGTGTTAAAACTGGCAAAAAAAAAGGTGAGATTCAAAAGTAAACACCGGATATGCTACCTTTTAAATAATAACGTAATGATAGGAATAAGCCACTGGTTGAATGCTACATTTTTCAGTGTTTTTGGTGTTAACTAAAAAAATTATTTTAAAAGAATTTCAGGAAAAAAGATTTAGTTTAACAAAATCCCAGAGATATACTGTACATAAGATTAATGAAATAGTTATGCACAACACTCATCGTGCTGTCTGAAGGTGAGGCTGCCCAAGTTTACTTGTAACACTGTTATCAATTATTTATAACTTGCTCAGATTATAGCCATAAAGTTGGATTTTCCATGCTGGGTGTCTGCCCGAAGCTGTTGGAAAAGCTGTTGTAAAAATATACTAAGCCACTTTTGAGAATGTGGGAGTGGGAGAAAACATGCTTTCATTGAACTTAGTATCTCAATTAAGAGAAATTACCTGTAAGTTCTTGCCCAGACTTAAACTGTTAATGCATTTATCCCTTTATTCTGCCCCCTGCAACTTCCTGCTGCCCTTACCTGGCTCTTCAGTCCCATTCTGATTTCTCTCTCTCTGCACCCGGACTTCATATCCCATATCTGCAACCCCTTGCCCCATACTTGTCTCTGTCTTGCACTACCTCCCAATCTTCTCTCCAAGACACTCCCAGTTTCAGCTTCAAACTTCCTCACTGCATAGCTCATGGTCTCTAGTCACTCCCGTAAAAGTGCAGTGCTTAGGCAACACTAGTCATGGAAGATAGGAACTCAAATGGTTAAAGTCTGGCCATATTATAAACAAAAAAAGCAACGAAAAAAAGTGTTAGAAGTGCTGACCACCCTTAATAACAGTGCCTGTAAGAGGCAAATTCACAGAAGGGTGATATGCTTTTTAATCAGGCATATGTATCAAGAGATCAAGCTCAACTGTTTGATTTGCTCATTATGCAATTGGAAAATGTTAAACTGTATTAAACATAAAAGCAGCTTTGTTTAAATTAACTCTTCTTAGGTGTTTAAAGTGCCCAAAAGCCATCAAAGCATTGTAACTATTCTTTCTGCAAAGTAAATATTTAAAATATTCTTTATCAAAGATTAAAGTATTAGAACCATTTTGAGATACGCACTTGCAGTACTCCTGAAGAGTTTTAAAAGTAGTGCTAAATAGAAGGATTTCAGGCTGCTGGAAAAGAACATTTAAGTCAACAAATTGTTTTTAAGTTCTGTGGTTAGAACACCCGTAACATTACTGAAAAACAAATCTTTTCCAGGGAATGGGAATGAACGCTAGAAAATTTAGAGAATTAATTTCTCATAAAGCAGTAATAACCTAGAATTTAAAGCTCCTCGCCATCTGCTTAAGGATGCTGAAATACTAGGCTGTGAAACAATGACACAATTGTTTCACATTCCGTTTCAGCTCCAGCTGAGTTTCTTGTCTTGTAACCTCATCAGCCTTAGTGCTTCAATCCTAGCATAATGAATCCATGTGTTCTTTAGATTTTCCTCAGAGCCACAGTATACCCAGACTATCTGTTTGTTTTTTTCAAAAATTATTATTTATTTATTGAAGGCAAGACTTTGTGGAATAAGGCTGATACCCCTGGCCCCATAATCAACTGTCCAAAGATACTTTCATACAAATAGAGGATTCTCAGGGCTTAATGGCATTCCCTTCTCTAGTGTAAGGAAGCACCGATTATGACTTAACTTCAGCAGCCCAGAGAACTAAATTTAAAACCAGAAAAATTTTTAAGGAGTCCAAACTCCTCCAGTTCTGTACACTCCTATTTTTAAGGAGTCCAGAGAATTAAAAAGGTAATCTATTAATTTTAATTTAAAAACTTTTTTTTCTCATTCTGCTGCACTGTTTCTCTTTAGCTTGAGATGTTGCTAAAAGATGCAAAATGTAAGGTTCTATTGGAACACTGCTTTTTTAAAATATATATATATGTATATTTTTTTCCACAACACTGAGAAAAGGACTCAAAAATCCATCAACTTTTCATACACTGTTCTTTCTACTAGTTGGGGCTATAAAGGTTTCCTGGAATTCTGCAATACAAATGTGGAATAAAGTGGTGACATTTAATGTATTTTGCTATGGCTATACCTTTTCACTTTTCATATTTGAAATTACATTTTTAATTTTTTCCATTAGTATAAAATCTTGTTGGATGACCTAGGGCTACTACTAAGTGACCTTTATGTGTACTCTAGAACTTGTATTCCAACTGCATTAATAAATCAAGTATGTCATTTTAAGGTTTCCATGGTGGCATCCTGACAAAAGCATCCATAAATCCAACAGCAGAACTGCATAAAGCATGCCTATGTTACTGTAAAAACATCTCCAAGAGTTACAGTATGGTTTTCAAGAATCATAAAGAAAATAACACTTTGGAAAAAAATGGTAATTTGTCATGCTACAGAGACCTAGTTCCACTCTGTTTAAACAGACTTTTTCCACTTGCAAGGGGAGGAAGAAAATGAGCAAGCAGAAAGGAATGGGGAAGGTCCAGCCGTACATTCAAACAATGCTGCTTTTCTTCTTATGATGCACAAAGCAAGAATTGACACTTTTTTTTACTGATTCTTCTAATAAAAGTTAATTTGTATAAAATTTTTGTCTTGGTTGTGTAAAGCATTACAGACACCTACACTACGGATTTAATTTCCAAAAATAAACATCAAAAAGTATTTTTCATTTCATTGCTCAGAAAATAAGAGTGTGAGAAATTCTCTTACTACATGAAATACAAGTCAACAAATATAAAGATATTGCCAAATTATAGATATTGCAGGCTCCCTATCAATAAGGATGTTAAAATTTTGGCTCAGTCAGCATTTGCGTCCCTTTTAAGTTGTATGTAGACATTACTTGTTAATGAAAGCAGCTGTCTTCACCTAGTCACACTACCGCTTGTAATGACCTCCAAGGTAGGATTTAAGTTAAGTCTGAATTCTACTTTCCCTCCTACAGCAGTTTCTTTTGCAGCCTTGAGCAAGTCAGTTACCTTTGCATTCACATTAACAGAATTAAGAAAAAGCCTATTTGTTGCTGCTGAGGAACAATTACTATTTCTACACAAGCTGCACACACAGATTTTTAGCAAAAGCTCTGTAATCTTTGCTTAGAAATTCTATTTCTGTAATTGTTTAGAATTCATAATTCATTTCACATAATCAGGTGAGCTTTGTAAACATTACCACAGAGCACTAAAAAGCACTCATTTAAAGCTAGAAATATTTAATTGGGCTATTCATTACATTCACTATAACAAAAGATTTTTTCCCACATGTTGTCTTCGCCATTAAATATCAAACTGGTGTATTTTGACTTACAAAGATGTGGTGATGTTTGCAGCTGGAGTTGCATCATAAGTCTCTCTCGCTACAGCTGCACCAGCAGTTAAGAAACTGCCTTGAAAAAGATCGTACGTTGAAGAAGAAATTAGTTTGCTAGTGCTTCACTTCAAATAATAGCTGTGCCTAGATTGGAGCATATTTCAGTGGGTAAGATAGCCATTCCAGTGTGTAAGTCTGTAGGGCATCTTTAGGTAAGGAAAGCATAACAAGAATAACCAGGTAGCTTGGAAATCAAATTGTATCATACGCATTATTTGTTCACAAATATTTGAATTTACTTATGTTGTAGTGCTTCTAAAGTATTAATATCCAAATAGTGTTTTATCCAGGAAACTGCAAAGAACTTGTAATTGGCACCCAGGCTTTTAGACACTTTTGTTTACTTTTAACAAAATAAAGGCTAACAATAAACAGGGATAGATGTTTGGTACACATTCTCAGTAAAAAAATGGTGACCATGTATTTTAAATTTTTTTTTTTTTTTTTTTTTTTTAATGTAATAGTGGCCAGGAGACATAAATGATGAGAAATTACGCTGTGGAGAGCCACTTTTCAAACTTTTTTGGCTAAATTTGAACCTCAGAAGCACTCTTATCTGGCCCTCTCCCCTTTCTACCCATTGATTTTTTCAAGAATCATAAAAAGGCTGAAGGATCCCTTGCAGGTTACCTGGTCCAATTCCTCACTCATAGCAGGGCTAACACAAATCATGCTGCTCTGGGCACAGAATGGCTGAGGTTGGAAGGGACCTCTTTGAGATTACCTAATCCAACCCCCAGTTCAAGCAGGGTCAACTAGAGCCAGTTGCCCAGGACTGTGTCCAGTCAGGTTGTGAGTGTTTCCAAGGATAGAGATTCCATAACCTCTCTTGGACTCTCTCTTCAATATCTGACCACATTCATGATGAAAATTATTTTCCTAATAATTAATTCACATTTTCCTTGTTGCAACCTGTGTCTATTGCCTGTTGTCCTATCACTATGCACATCCAAGAAGAGTCTGGTTTAGATCTTCTTTACACTCTCCTATTAGGTATAGTTTAAGACAGCTATAAGAACTCTCCTTAGACCCACTTAATTTCACCTTGTATGCCATGTTCTCTAGTTCACACTTGGAAGACAATACAAAACTCTCATACTTCAAGCAATATACTACTTCCTAACAAAGGTGGGCTTGGAAGGAATGAATAAGGCTGTCTACCTTCTATGTCCTTATACTTTGCTCACTGACTGATAAAGGTGGGAAGCTAGACAGTTTTTATTCATGCTACTTTGTCACTTTTTATCTTCTGCTGCACATTTATCTTCTGCTGCACATTTGTCTTCTGCTGCACATTTGTCTTCTGCTAAAGAATCAGCTACTGGCTGCCAAGTGGAATAGGATGCTATACCTTACTGGAAGGACCACCAGTTTAATCTTTCTATAAATAGTAGGTCATGCCCATCCTCCTCTTTCTTCACAAATGAACAGGAAAGAAGCTTCAAAATATGAGATCGCATGATGAAAAGATTGAGAACCAGAAGAGAAAACAGTTTTCTAATGTTTTGACATGTTTAAACTAAAATCAGTGTGCAGAAAATTACAAGCCTATTCATAACATATTTGAAATTACAGGTTCAAACTTCAGCATGGAAACAAAAAAAATAAATACATGCGCATGTGTATATATATTTATGTGTGTGCGTGCGCATGTGTAAATATATGGATCATATGTATTAATACATATGAACATAACACTTTGTGTAGCCATCTCTACAACTACCTAAGAAGTTAGATTTATCTCTTTTGCATTGTAGATTTGCTTATTGATCCTTTTTATTAGAAAACTTTGTATTACCAAATTCAAGCTTCAATTAAGAGATAAATGAGCATCAACTTAAGTGACATTTGTTCAAGCCACAAAGTCTTGTATACTAGCTCAGAGGAAAATTTCAAATCATTTAATGTTCTTACTTGTTTCACTAGGTATGTGAAGAATTATATAGAGAGGTTCTTGTTATTGTGCAGAAGTAGTCTGATTTAATTTGCATAATGAAAATATCCATTCCAAAGACATCCTATTTCTATAAGAGATTCACATTTAAAATTTGTATTTCAAGCTTCTGCGCTGACTGGGGAGGAAAACGAAGAGACCCCTTATTAATGAAACTGATCGCTATCAAAAGCAACTGGTGAAATGCAAAAAGAATTAAACATTCATAAAGCATTAAGTATAGAAAAACTGTGAACAATAGAAAAGTAAATGGGTGAAAATATTTTGAAACTTAATTTAACAATTACATACCATTTTTATTTTTATATATTTCAGAAATGCATCAGGTTTTGCATATATTTTGCTTTTATCAATAACTGAAAAGTATGGTCAGTTTATAGAACAGTAATACTATTATCTATTTCAGCAGTTTAACAAGAAAAGTTTTGTAAGTGATTTTATTCTCGCATGTATCTGTGAAGCCTCTGGATCTACACTTTAGAAATAGGTTGATGTTATAAAGTTTAGAAATAATATGGCAGCTCTGTTTTGATTGTTTAGTTATTTTTAGTAAAAATACATATAATGACATAAGATAATGGAGCTGTCTTTCTCAGAATAGGTTAGGATGTGATCAATGTGCTCTTGTAAGACAGAGTCTGCTTAGCATGTGTTCTGTTACTTCATGGAGAGGCTAGCTTGCGTCTGCTCACAGCGACGGTGTCTGTCTTAAAAAAGCTCTAAATGAGAAAGGTTTGGACACCCTGACAGTTACTGAAAGGCTAAGACTTCTGAATTAGCAAGAGTTTAGACAGGTCTGAATGCATAAAATAGAAGACAGTAAAAGTTACAGTTTGGGAGGTTTTAAACAACCTGTTCTGATAAACATTCCTTTTGGTAAGTGGGTGGCCTTGGAAATCACCAGTTTTTATCTAATGGTTAAGAAGGTAACTTCGAGGAATCCTGTACAGGAAAGTCAGGTAGCCAGAAGAACACAGGGAGTAACTAAAAACACAAGGAAAAGCAGGATGAGTGAGAAAGTGGCAGGAAATCCTATCTAAAGAGTAGGCCATAAACCTATTTTGAAAAACACGTTATTATATGGGGAGGAAGGGGTTGTCTCATAATCAGGTATTTGCTTTGAAGCTGAATTAATCTACAATCAATCCATTTTCTACTCCTATTTAACTCCCGAGAGAGGATAAGCTAGCAAAGGGATCATAACTTTACAAACATTTAAAAGAAGGACTGTGGGTAGTGTTAAAGAAATGCATGGTTCTGGCCCAAAGGTGACAATGCCTTCTTAGAGAGTAGCTGTATTCAAAATAAGAATCTCCACTACAGGGGAAAGAAACAAAATTATTTTATTAAATAAGTCAATCAAATAGTAAAGTCCAATAAAAATAACAGTAGGAGAAGCAGAGAAGAAAAAGCAGAAGGCAGCCCATCGTGAATGGAATGTTAGAAGAGGGAAGCTGTGCTTCCTGTGGGGTGCTCCTTGAAGAACTGTGCACACCACCATTTCGGTCTTGGCCCAGCCCTCTGCTCTTTTAAAAAGAAAAGGAAAATACGTACCGAAGCTCTCTCCTTCCATTCCAATAGGCCCAGGCTGAGGAGTCTCCCCGTTCTTCAGGCAATTATGAATGTATGCTGCCTTCCACCTGGCGTACTTCCTGTGCTGGACGTTCTGGGGAAGGGAAAAGGCCAGCCATTTTAACCACTCACTTCTGCGAATTAATGCATTCAAAACAGAAATACAAGCAGCTTTTCCACCCTGAGATTATAAAACTAAACTGCTTTCTCTGCTATCATTTGACACCCCTTTAAAGATAAACAACACGTGAAATTAATCGGCAAATTAAAAAAAAAATATTAAAAGAACAGCTCTAACAGGATCTCAGCATGAAAGCAAAATGTGGAGAACTTCAATTAGTGCAGCATGTCAGGAAAAGGAAATAAATTATACCAGGACCATCTAGTGTGAAAGACAGAGCACTGTGTAGTAATTACTGATGTGAAATAATAAAAAAACTTCCTATCTCCATAAACTTAGATGATTATTTACTTTAGATTTAAATATCTGAAACTTAAAATGCTACTCTTGCTGATCAATAATATAAAATCTTTTCTAATTACACTATTTTACATTTTAAAAATGTATTTAAAAGCATTAATACAGAAAGGCTGCTGTAGTTGCAGATTAATGTGGTGTGTGTGGAGTATTCTAGGACATACAATATTTTGATTTAATATCTTCACAACCTAGCTAAAAATCAGATGAAGGACTTTAGCACTACATAAACTACCTGCAGAGCAAGGGGTTATGATAATAACGACTTTAAATAAACTGTTAATGACAAGTTTAATAGTTCAGTTATTTGAAAAGGTATTAGTACTTCTCAAAAAATTAATTACTATATTGACAGTTAATATAATTTTTTGCCAACGCTCATCTTCTGAAATGGTGTCAATATGAAGCAACAGCAGTGAAAAGAGAATCTGCTGCTTGCCTTTCTGATTCCATTTCCATGGTAACAGTCTGAAGTTGAAAAAAGGTGGTAGTAACTTCAGTATTTAAAGAAAATCAACATGATTTTTTACTATTTTCAGTTTCTGGGAAAAAGAAATTGAGGAAATGGATTTCACCTGGTTTTTCATAAATTCTCCTTTTCACAAAACATGAGTGATTGAAATAAATGTCAGAATCTCAACTATTTTGAGATTTTCCATTTCATTTTTTAAAATATACTTTACTGTTCTTAGGTACAACTTTAATATGTCAAAACATGAAATAAAGACTGGCCACTTTTATATCTCCTGGGACTGTTACAATAGTGTTTTTTTAATCCAGGAAGAGTTCTCAATTGTTACGAGAAATCTTAAACTGATTATGCAAATCAACTACTTTGACAGAAGTTGTAAGAGAAATAATCAGTTTTGACAGCTATGAGGTAATATATTTCAAGGAACAAGGCTGAATATAAACAGAGATGAGAAGTGTGGAAGGATGAGTGCAATAATTTGGCCAAGTGAACAATGCAGGTTGATAGCGTGTTTCACATCAACACTATCACCTGCAAGGTACTGGTGAACTCAAATTTCCATAGTAACAATCACAGATGAAGTGGTTTGGAAAGTGAGGTAGGCAGAATAATCTCTCTTTAAAAGTCCCGACTAAAATTACATCCAAAGCTTTTGAGAATTAATAAAATGGAATTCAAAATTGTACTTCACAAAGTCTATTGCACTGTCATCTAGAACAGGGTAGAGAGTGACAGTGGGTATCTCCAAGCAAGCTCCCTTGCTCAGATTTAATACATCGTTATCCACCAGGATGCTCACACAGCCCAGGAGAAAAATATGGTCCTCATTTTCACAAATAAAATGTTCTCCAGAAAAAAGCCTATCCTAATGACAGATTTTATTAAAATACATTCACTATACCTCATAAAGGAAAAATACAATTGGAAAACAGGGATTCCTGTTAAATACTTTCTTTTAATAATCTTTCCTGGCCAGGTAGTGTTACAGATGAATTCTTTTGTCATTCACAAATACACTAGAAGCCACAAAATGCAGAAATACACATCCAGAGTAAGGTACTTTTAGAAAAGAACATTACACAAGATTTAACAACCTGTATGTCTCCCCTCTGTTATAATACCGCAATTATTTCTTCATAAAGTGTGAAGATGCTGTTGTATCGGGTGTCCGTGCCCAGGTGCTGGCAATGGGGGGGGGCAGCAGAGGTGGGGTCTGTGAGGAGAGGCCAGGGCTGCCCTCTGCCAGACACAGCCAGCTCCAGCAGACCCACTGCAGGACACAGCTGAGCCCCTCAGCCAGGCTGGTGGCACCTCTGGGAAAGCGTATTTAAGAATGGGCCAAAAAAAAACCCACCGGAATGCCGGACAGAGAGAGGAAAAGGGAACAAAGAGTGTTTGATGTGTGTCATTATGCATCCCAACTACAAAGCTTATCATTCCAGAACGGAGAAACTAAATTCTGTTGCTTTTAGTTTGTTTTTAATATGCACTGCTGTCCCTATTTGGAAGCTGCCCTACTGTATGAACGTTACTACTAAGGTAAATGAAAATAACACTATCATCACACAGCTTCTTACTGATCTGATGTAAGCTGTGCCTTATAAAACACGTCTTCCAGAAAATCCTTTCTCCTAGTTCCAACATTGAGATATGGAACATCCACTGTTTCTTCCTGTGACACAGTCCATTCATACCACACAATAACCAACCACTTGCCAATTAAAAATATACATATTATTTACAATACTAATTTTCTGATTTTAAGTGTCAAGTATCTGCCCTCTATGCCTCCTGCTGTTGATTTAAAAGCCTTTTAATAGTTGATATGTCATACATATGAAGGCAATTACATACTGAAAAGACACACAGATGGTCTGAATAATGTGAATGGATAGAAAATTTAGATGTCTTACTATATAACCAGGTGTCAGGCTGAGCTTACTTCAGCCTAACAAAAGCTTCTGCAAAAGTCTAAGACAGTCACATGCCATACTTGCCCCATCATTCCTTCATGTGACACTGGATAAGGAAACTGTTGAAATGCAATGATGCTAGCCAGAAGTGCAAACCTTTTACTGTATTTCTTGTACGCTCTCTTAACAACGTCTTCACTGATTAAACAATCAAAATGAGATAATTCTGCTTCTTTCCAATTACAAAGCATTTCTGTCCTTTCAGCATCAACAACAGAAAAAAAACATTCAGTAATAAACACACCATTGCTAGCATTCCACATTGACAGTTATAACAATTTTTTCCATCTACAAGAAGGATTGCTTCAGGACCTCTGAGGAGTCACCGAATGTGTGCTGTGCACTGGATTCCTACAGTCAAAAATGATTGGTTTTTCAGTCCAATTCAATATGCATTCACTCTCTGGCTCTAAGAACTGTTATTATTTGATATCGTAAAGGATGTCAGGGTGCATAACAGCCAGTTTTAAGAGAACACATGAAAGAGTAATCTTACTTGCTTCTCTTGATAGAGGAAAATTGTAGACTGGTATAGTCTCAGGCTATGGAAGATGCTGAATCTTGCAAGAACACTTGGCTGAGTGTTCTTCTTGGGCAAGATCTATCTTTAATAGCTACACTTACATTCCTACATGTCATATTGTACAAGAAGTGCACCACTATCAAAACCATTCTTTTACCTTCCTTCCAGTATTTACAAATGAAAGTAGCCACGGCGACTGCATTTTAAACTGAACAAATACGCCTGCATGTTAGGCACGCTTATCAGATCAGTGATTTACATACAGGATGTCAAGTCTGTGAATTCCAAGCAGGGCATGGAATACTTTGGGACCAACACAACCACGGGCCTGTCATGGGCCTGCAAAGCAGCAGAACTTTTGGTTTCTAAGGCACTTTTACTAGTGTAAGTGTGGAAGGCTGTAACACTCAAGCATGTGAGAAAAAAATATTTGTAGATTACCTGTGTGGATTTAGGTGTCCTGAGACATATTCAGCACTTACATGACCAGTACTTGCTGATTTTGACTCAGGTTGTTTAGTGTCGTTGCTGTTTCTTATTTATTTTTCCAGGTATTTCAACCTTCCTTTAACAATCTTTGAAACTTGTCTGCATGAGTCAGTAGAAGCTTTCTCTAATTTTTTTTTTCTTTTCCAGAAGTTATCAACTATACCATGACATTTTCAAAACGAGCTTCTCATTCAGTTAATTTCGCAAGGAAACCTCACTTCTAATTTTCAGAACAAGGAATACTTTATTAAGAGTACCTGCTCCTCTGTATCTGAGATTAATTCTTCTGTCAGGCATGAATAACAGAGAGCAGCTGACTACGCACCTAATAGAAAAGTTTGTTTTAAAATAGACCAAGAGATTATTATGGTGTGCCTTAATAAAAGTAATCATGATCTTGTTCAGCCAATTCTGGAATGCTTGTTTGATTAAAAAATTACCTGCCATAAAGAGCACCGTGTTAGTTAACGTTAGTAGGTAATGTTTTGAATTTAAACATTCATGTCCTAATGGCCAGATAGCAAGCCATTTTTTATGAAGTAAATTCATATTCTTCCAACTTAACTTATCACCTTTTAAAAGTGGGGTTCGTTGTAAAACCAAAAATATCTGTTCTAACTAAAACTGTACACAATTCCACCTCAGTTACTAACACTAAAGTTCTTGCCTGCAGGGTGAAAAAAGCAAAGGTGGAAAAAGCCAGGAACCTTGCATCATTTTTCCCTATAATCATTCCTACTTGCTCAGTGTAATGCTATGTGTCCCACAGTAATAATCAGATTCTGCATTTCCAACTGATACTTAAGTCATGAAGCATCTTCTAACATATAACAGTTATCTGACATTTCATATATAATTTTTTTGAAATACTTAGCACAATTCCTTATGACTTACTAACATGTATTTGACTACACAATTAGAACCCATGTTCTTTGAAGTTCATATTCACAAATTATAAAAACAACTTTACAGAACTAAAACAGTAATTTGCACCTGTGCTAGGAAAAGCAATCAGATAATACACTGATATCCCTAACACTTACCTCTTCAGAGAGCTCCCCAAATACTGTTAGAACATCTATCAGGAGACTTGCAGTATAAAAAGACTTTATCATGTTTCTGTAAAAAAAAAAAAAAAAAAAAAAAATTCACTTACTTGTTAATGTCAGTCTCTCAGGATCACATTTTAGAAGTTGGCATTTTAGATCATACTGGCTTATTTCAAGCCAATCATCACTAATTTTTTTTCTTTTAATCTGATGTTACAGAACTTATTTTGCAATGTTTAAATTTAACGATATATTAGCTAGTCTCCTGACTACTATGCAGAAAGTTCTCAGTACTTTTTAAAGCTGGTCATCTGTTCTGCACTTAGTTTCTAGTTTGGAATTTTCAGTATAGGACATCCTATATTATCTTAGAAAAAGCCTAGCAAAGACATCAACATGCTGTAGTAATTGCTGTAAATCAAACCACATAATGTATCATCGCAACTATGTTAATATCACTGGACAGTAAAAACTATAATGTGCTTGATGCCAAGCTCAGTAATAGCCTGGGGTTTTAGAAGGCTTGCGAGTAGGTGAGCAACCTCCGAAAGAACACAAGGAGGAGGACACCCGTTAATGTGTGAAGTTAGAGACACATAAGTATTAACAAATCAAGTTTTCTGAAAGAGAAATGAATACATTAAAGCACAATTCTTGCTTCCAGTCAAACTAAAGAGAGTTTGGATATTCAAATTTCCTGACCAGTATCTTAATTCAGATAGCAAAACCAAAGATTTTCACCTACTTATGAAATTGCCCAGCTCTGTCTTCATTGTCTGCATACAAAAACATTTTCAAAGCATAATTCTCCACATGAGCAGAACCAACAATTTCCTGAGTAATTGCTTCATTATCACCAAATTGCTTTTTCATCTGAAAAAAGTTGTAAAAATATGTTCATTACCTTATTAGACCCTAGCAATTCTGCAATCTAATTCAAACACAAGAAGCTGCTGATTTAGACAAAGCCAAGTACAATTAAAAAAAAACCCCAAAAACAACACACTAATTATTTCCCAAATCTCCAGCTTCTAACATAACAAATGCTAAAAGTAGCATGCTAAAGAGAAAGCACATTCTTTCGGAGGGAGAAATATTATGAATAACTAGCTCTGAATACCATCTTCAATCATAAAATACTTAAAAAAACCCCAAACCAAACCAAAAAAGAACACTAAAAATAAACATAACTACAACATTGCGAAGGAATCGCTACAGATATTTTCCCCCTTACTATCCGAAAGACCAAGCACTCTGAAGCCTGTGTCAGGATTCAACACAGTTCAACTGATAAAGTAATGCACGCTTTATAAAGGTACTGTAGGTCAGAGAGATCATGTATCTTCTCCCTTGTAAGGTTATTTCACTGCAGTTCACTACATCTTTCAAAGCTTCTGAGCCCTACCTTAACTGGTCTAATGACCTATGGATTTACTGGAATTTTCAGTGTAAGCAGTGTACTGCAATTCAAAGACCTCTTTTCAAAGACATTAGAGTACAAGAATCCTCAGGTTTCCTAATAAAAATCAGTAAAGCAAATAACCCTCTAACAGTTACAACAGGTGGATTTACAGCTTCTGAATGGGCTTACTGTTTGCACATAAGGAAATCTCAGGTTATCCTTAGAGAACAAAAACAGGAACACTGCATGATACTAACCTGCAGCCTTTATTTTGCCAAAAGTTTTAAAAACAATCTCTGAATGGCAGTTATTTTTCACTGTGCGTGTGAAGAAAATTTAATCATGCAGGCTGCATTTCCATATTCTTTAGATTGCTGCCAACTTTTTAATACATAGAATGTTGCCAGAAAAGTTACTAGATTTCACTAGTGAAATATAAACTTTCCAAACAGAACTTTAGATGTGAAGACTTTTGTCAAACTCATACTCTACATAGTTTTCAAAAAGTATGTTTTACAAAGTGTAATTGTTTTTCTTGTGAGTGTACCACAATTTGTAAGTTGCAAGATATGTAACTGAAGTGAAACACTGAAGTTATATATATATATACACACCTTACATTCAGAAAATAACTTTTTACTATACTTGATCTGATGTTCAATTGAGATGATTTCAAACGCACAAATGACACTGTTACGTACGCTTCTAAAAATATTAGTTAACTAAGTTGTTTACTTTTGAAATTACCCTTCACATGCTCTATGATTCAGTACAGCAGTACTGATGTATTAAATGATGATTCATAATTTGAACCTAAAATCAAGCAAATTTGCTTTAATTTTACTAAAAATATTTAAGTCAAACAGTTACCTATTGGAAAAGCAAAACAACACAATCATATGTAAAAATATTTCTGACAGAAACATGCATTTTGGATACAAAATCAGTGTATTTAATTAATTCACATATTTGGAATATTATGAAGTTTCTTGCAAAGAACACATCTGGTAATTTCCATATATATCTATGCTGTTTTATTCTTTGCTACTATAAAGTTCAGGATTGTTTGTAAGCTTCTGCCTTAACCTCTAAAATAATCAATTGTGGCAACACGCAGAAAGCTGCGAGAAACATCTAGCACAGACCTGCAGCTCCTCTTTGTGCCCCCTGCTGTTTAAGGGCAGACTGAAAATGGCTGCGACTGAATTACTGCAGAGGTCCAACTTCTCAATATACCCAAGCTTCCCAGCCCCTGGGTAGATTAGATGCTGTATTAG
Source organism: Oceanodroma leucorhoa (assembly GCA_030449065.1). Classification (NCBI taxonomy): domain Eukaryota; kingdom Metazoa; phylum Chordata; class Aves; order Procellariiformes; genus Oceanodroma; species Oceanodroma leucorhoa. Next base: position 351,231 of record JASVER010000084.1, on the reverse strand, counting down.
ATCTGCTTAGAAGTGCTCTCTCCATCCTTCCACCACTTGGCTACGTAGAAGGAACTTCAATACCTGAGCATCAGTTGTCACACAGCCAATCTTACCAGCAACTGAAAGATGACACCATGGATTTTTGCTGGTTTTCTAGTCTTTCCAAATTTGAAACAAAAGGGGTAACTGAACACTGCAAGCAGATTAGTTGCTGCATTACCACAAGGGATCGAGTAAATGTTAACAATTCTTAGGGAATGAAGAGTAAAATCTTTTGGAGTTTTAATCTCATCTCTCCTGCCACCTCCCTTCCCTTTTGAGCATGAAAATCAGACCCATTAACATTTGATGAAAGAACACACCAAGAATCACTGTAGAGTGGATTTTCCATTGCTAAAAAATTGGAGACAAAACATAGCAAAAAGCACAAGATATGAATAAAAGACACATGGTTCATGTTTAGGTTTTTTTTCCTGAAGAATTGAAGGCTGTTGCACTAGTTTCACACAAACTCTTCAGGCATTGCTATGGCTAGATTTTGGATAGAATCATTAATACACAAAAAAAAAATGCTGCTTGATTTTTCAACACTACTTTCTGCTTCCAAATAAGCACTTACATCTTAAAATCCACACAATACTTCCTTTGAGACTATTGAAAACTACAGCACATGAACATAAACAGCTCCTGGAACTTAAACTGACCATCTGTACAATGACTTTACCTTTCTTTGTTTAACTCTGTTCTATTTAAGATTGGTTGCTTCTTAATACAATCAGGTCCACTCGAAAGAGCGTGGCATAGCTATCTCTTACCCACACAGATAAGACTGTGCTTACAAAAATTCATAGTATAAGACCCCCAATCTCTAACAGAGGATACAATCAAAATTATCTTTATTTTTTAGAGAATGTTTTAAAAAACTCCCTGGGTACAACAGTTTAGGTCAAAAATTTCAAAAGCACCAAGGACTAGGCTAGCCACCTATAGCAGTGAAAATAACTCTCACAAACTTCAAGGAATCAAAGATAAATTAAAAAAAGTCTTCTAGAACTCCTGCATTTATTTCGTAATGAATTATGACTTCTCATGAGAATATGTATGAATACAGTATTGTAATTCATGCTGTCTAGACAAAATCTTATGGCAAATGTCTGCTGTATGAAATTTCAGTTATGTTTGCGCACGCATACATACATATAAACACACAAACACATATAGCTTTATCTCCTTTCAATCCTTCTGCCAATTTATTACATACAACTTAAATTCATACAGTATGCGTGCATACAGAACAGCTGCATCAATGACTGATGACAGAGGAAAGATAGTATTTGCAGAAGTTTAAATAAAAATTAAAGTAACATCATGAATCATTTTAAAGAAGAGCAATAAATTCTACTTACAGCTTCCAACTGATCCATAAGTTTGGATAAAAATTTACGGCATTCTGGGGTTTTACTATCAATCTTCATCCCTGTTTGCATTGCATACAAACGACCTTTAAAGGAGACAAAACACAAAAAAAATCAGAAGTGATTATCTAAGGTAAAACCGATAAGCAAACAAAGCAATGCCCCCCCTCAACACATCTGAAAGACAAACTCATCTTGTGGTTTAATAATGTACTACTACAGTACTAGTAAGCAATGACAGCGAAATCTACATTATGTTCAGTTTTGCAGAGATACTAGGAGATATTTTTCTAAGATTTATTTTTCTCAATGAGTATTTCTGCTGATTTCAGCTTGATGCTTGTATCACTATGATGCAATATTAAGTGCTTTTGTAAATAATCACCATCCTCATTTGCAACTCTCTCAAACAGGAACTTCAAGTCGATTTTTATCCCTAATTGTACATGAATAATTTTCATATGACTTACATATATGTATAGAGTGTATGGATATATCTCAAAAATGGAACTTCACATAGCAGGAACTATGTTTAGTTTTAAAACTCCACTTTAAGAAATGGAATTAAGCACCTATTCTATCCATGTATATGCATACATATCATCAAAAGGCGCAAGACACAAACATGATTTTTAAATCAGACAAGCCAGACTTTATTAAACTTTCCCCGCAAGTGAAGTCGCCAGTTTTTCATATGATCTTGAATGATTAACATCTTCTGATTAACAATTATCTTTTTACTACCAAAACTCTATGAATTTTAGATACACACAGAGCAGAACCTTATATGCTTCAGGAAATTGTGGGTAAAACCAAACAACTATTATTCACCAGGATTAACATACACAGAGAAGGGAAAATGGACAGAAACATTCACTAACCAAATGTAGAACGTTTTTCACAAAAAAACCCATTCCACTAACTCTCACTCCTGACCCTCAAGGGAGTTCTTCAAATGCAGAGCTTAAGAACTAAAACCTGTAACTCTACCAAATATTATCATGAGCTAGTTATTATGACATACCCCAACGCCCTTCTTCCTGCAGGACAGTTCTGCACGTGATCCTTACTTGCTTCACAGCTTTACCATCTTTCCCCTTCTCTTCATGCACTAGAGATAGCCTTTTCCCTTCAAACTACCTCAGTAAACACAAATATAACAGTTGTTTTCAAACTGCACTTATCCTGATGTTTGCTGCAGAAGAAAGCATTATATTCTCAAAAGCTTGTCTGCCTTCTCCATCTATTATCAGTCTGTCTAATAAAATTAGATCTCTCTCTACAAAACTTACCTAGGTTCTGCTGGTGAGCATCATAATTTAACTCGTTTTTCTGGATTTTAAAAAGTAGTATTTCACGTTTCATATACAGTTCATTATTCACACCATACAAAGCGTACATTCCTTATTTGGGACTGCAAAGCTGACAAATTTTTTAATGTTAAAGCTGTTGGGCTGCCCAACCATTTAAAGACCCCCCCCAAAAAATAAACGCAGTACTTGTGCCCTCCAGTGTCTCTCTACTTCTACTTTACAATTTGTAAACCAACCTAGCACCTTCATATTCAAGTTTTCAGCAAAGAACAAACAAGTAAAAGTCTAGTCTAAGCGAAACTTCAGGAATGAATAAGTGCTGTGAACAACTACAACAACTGACCATGACAAATGAAAGACAGCAATTCTAACAAAAATTGGTTCTATGCTATGTGGGTTTCATCAAGTGACCACCAATATTAAACTAATTACTGATATGTACTCTTAAGCCCACCTTATTTCTCTTCAGGATGCTGACATGTTAATATTAAAAATTATGAAACCAGTACAGGTAAAGTTGAAATTACATTTCAAAGAAATCCAAACACAGAAATATACAGAGATTTGTATCTAAGGCACTCAAATTAATTTAAGTCTACTGCCAATTTAAGTAGCATAATCACATGATGAGAAGGAGTTAATGCTTACAGTCTTCAGTTAAACTGATTTTTAAGTACATACTTGATTGTAAGCTTCCCTGAACACATTTCGTGGTCTGATTTAATAATGTAAAACTTAGGAATTGACATAACAGATGCTAGACCTATGGGCCATCTATATCAGTTATTTGACAGATGCAAATATCAGACATTTTCAGAGGAAAGTAAATTAATTTTAGACTGATAAAGCCAACTGTATCCTGGGCTGCATAAAAAGCAGCGTGGCCAGCAGGTCGAGGGAGGTGATTCTGCCCCTCTACTCTGCTCTGGTGAGACCCCACCTGCAGTGCTGCGTCCAGCTCTGGAGCCCTCAGCATAGGAAAGACATGGACCTGTTGGAGCGGGTCCAGAGGAAGGCCACAAAAATGATCAGGGGGATGGAACACCTCTCCTACGAAGAAAGGCTGGGAGAGCTGGGGTTATTCAGCTGGAGAAGAGAAGGCTTCAGGGAGACCTTATTGCGGCCTTTCAGACTTAAAGGGGACTTATAAGAAAGATGGGGACAAACTTTTTAGCAGGACCTGTTGTGACAGGACAAGGGGGAATGGTTTTAAACTAAAAGAGGGTAGATTTAGACTAGATATCAAGGAAGAAACTTTACAATGAGGGTGGTGAAACACTGGCACAGGTTGCCCAGAGAGGTGGTAGATGCCTCATCCCTGGAAACATTCAAGGTCAAGTTGGACAGGGATCTGAGCAACCTGATCTAGCTGAAGATGTCCCTGCCCACGGCAGGGGGGTTGGACTAGACGGCCTTTAAAGGTCCCTTCCAACCCAAACTATTCTATGATTCTATGAGTTAGGGCGACATAAATTCAGAATATCCTTCGTCATGACTGGATACAGATTTCTCTTACCTGATGAAGTATGCATCTTCATATCTCTTCCAAAAATCATTTACATAAAAAGAATTCCATTTCCATACCAATGGAAATCTTGCAAATGTCTCTAATCTTGAGGATCAGTTTAATCATTAAAAGATCTGCTTATTTGTAACTGTTACTGCTCTGTTAACTATATGTGGCTTTTTTCATATTCACTGCAAATACATCCATTTAAATAGTGAAAGCAAGGTAATTTTTTCCTCAATAATATCCAAAGGGGTGTATTTACAGGAATGTGACATCTGTATGCTTTGTAGGCAGCCCTAAAAAGCCAGCCCTCCCCCCTCTTAGGATTTCAGAGACTGGGAAAAACTCAAAGACTCTTAGGCACTCCAATGAACGAACGCAGAAGAGTGAGTCTTGAACACACAGAGAACACAGGTCAAAGAACAATAGTTACAGATAAAAAACATGTTTTTCTTGTCTATATATAAATTTACACTGTGGGTGACATACCAACACGACTTTCCTGCTAACAAAAGACTCTGGGACCAAGGTGCCCAAGAGTCCTCAGGTCATTCAAGATCGAAGGACTATTATCCAAAGCGTACAGACTATCAAGAAAACGTGAAGGTGCTCTAGCAGCAGCTCTACAGATATTAATAACAGAGACATCCTACAGACAGACTATTAATGTCACCTGAATTAAGATTAAATGTGTTCCACCTGTCACAGCAATTACATCTCTGTACCACACAACTGAATATACGAGACAGTTTCCACATCTAGCCATCAAACCCCGATTTGTATCAATGTCTACATAAACTGGAAAGAGATTTCCTCCATGATCTTATTAACTGGTAAAAGGTCAAAGCACACTTCAGTTACCCTAACAAGAGAGTCTACTACAATCTCTAAGAACTTTCAAAGTTCAGAATTTTTGCATACTCACTTCTTCACATGTAGTAATATGTTTGAAAGGAGTACTGCATAACAAAACCTACCCAGAGACGGGCTTCTCATGAGGCCATCATTGAGGTAAGGGCAAAAGCTATTCGTTCTTGAGACTCAAGTAAGTGGTGATCAAGAAGGAGTATGATGTTTGTGAAAACTACTATTGACAGAGCATCACTACTTAGTAGCATTCAGTACTGAAATGGAGTCTTGACTCAAATACTTCTGATAAAACAACCTAAGTGTAATGAAGAACTAGGGAACCTGCAGGTCAGAAAATGCAAACCATACCCTACCAGTCAAAATCTTCTGGAACATCAGTTTCAATTGATGAACTGAAGATACAGAAGGAAAGTATACTCCCCGGTGTTTGAAACACACCAGTGACAAACAAAATGTTGTTAAGTACATTTAGGCACACTTACTGCTTTACTCATTGCTGTTCTAGTCAAAAGTGGGGCTTGGGGGTTGAAAACCTCTATCAACAATCATTAAACATTCCTAGGGCACAGAATCCTAATTTATTTCCAAACACAAGTTTTTCCATGTCTGCACCTTTTGTCATCCTTCTCTCTGCTCTAATTTTGAAATGTCCCAAGTATTCTTTATGAAGGCTATCTGTAAGACCGTGTTGGTTTTGACACTACTACCTTTGCCAGTTTAGGTGTCAGAAGTCTCTTCCCTATCTTTTACTTTTGTGTGTAGTTTATCACACAAATATTACTTATGGTAAGGATACATGATAGTAACTGAAAGATATGCTTTGATCTAGTGAAGGAAATCTGTTATGTCCTTTTCCTGTTTAACTTGCAGCAAATGGGCAAACTCACTTCATTACTGAATTTTCAGCAGCAATGAGCAAAACATAATTTTCCTGTGTTAATATCATCAGTGAAATTTTAAACTGGCAATACTGTCCTTGACATTTATGTTGGCAGGTAATCGCAGTAGCAAAGAACTCATAAGCAAGAGGCCAAAAGTTTACCGCCTCCAACATCTCTGCTGAGAAACCCAAATGTAACATGAGTTCAGTCCCCCCCCTCCCCAATCTGAAAGAAAACAGAGTATTTACATTCCTTTAAATACAGCTATTTTGGTTTCTATAATATTGCAAAAGCAGTGGAATGTGTTATTACTGTGCTTGCTAAGTCACAAAAATTTTGCTTTAATGCAAGTGGTTCAATTTCTAATAACTAAAAGGTAATCTCCTGAATGGTATGGACACCACAGAAAGAAATCCTCTTAGTGTTCTGTATTACAATTGCATTATTTCACCTTTTAAAAATACAGCACTTGAGATGCCATTTTACACTACAATTATTTCAGAGTTTTCTCTTCAGAACTTCTCTCTATACACTGAAAAATGTTTAAAGTGCATGTCCCTAATGACCACAGTAATATATTGTAAAACTAAACAACTAGACTTACAGGAGCCATTTGCTTGGTAACTTTTGATAAAAAGTTTCCTCTGTGAAAAGCCAAGCTGCTGAAAATTCTGATACAAAAAGACAACTAAAACCATACATTGTAGCTGCAAAAGTTTTCAAGTTTCTAAAGCCTAAATGAAGTATTTGAAGAATGTAGACAATCTTGGAAATAAGTGACTTGAAATTCTCATTTCTCTTCACTATTTGTGATGAAGATCTGAAATACCTGGAAACAAATAAATGAATGCAATTATTGGTTCTTTTTAAGGTTGTTTTATGCACTTGGCTTCATAACAGATGCAATCTACATTTTTTGCCCCTTTATCCAAATCAAGTATCAAAAAAGATTTTTATGTGGCCAACAACAGTAGCATATGCATAAAGTAAAGCACTAAGGAGGTAAAGGAGGCTACATAGAGCTTATGTCTAAATATTAATTAATATTATAAGTAGAGCTAAAGTCATCTGTAATGTTTTACGCATGAGGACAGAGCTGTTTTGCCAATTATTAACTAAAAGAGGGTTTGCTCTCAGTTTGCAGACAGGACATTTATCTTCAAATTCATAAAGACTTGGCAAGTAATCATTCTTAGAAAAATGTTTAGCCAAGACAACTACAAAATTTATGCCTTGATTTGTTGCCCTTAATCTTTGTTCAGCAAATACTAAGTGTGGGTGTGCTGGAAGGAAATATACAGTGAGCTTCACAGAAACTTCTCTGCTTTTATTTATGTCACGTAATACCACGTTATTTTTCCTTTGCTAATACACAGCACAATTTCAGAGTGAATATTTTGTCTTTAGTACGTGCCAGGCATTCATTCCTAATAGACAGTAAGTTATTCCAGATTTATGTTTGGATAACAACTCAAACTCCCCTCACTCCCATTTTAAACTAACTCTGTGCCAAGTAAAAATACTGGAGAACAAAAGTTCCAACCAGCAAGCACGCACAATAGGTTGATTCTATCTTCCGAATTCTGTCCTATTATCCATCTTTCTTCTTCCTGGGCTAACAGGATCAAAAGATTACAGTTCTCCCCCCCCCCCATTTAATTCTCTAGTATAGAAAAAAAAAATTATTAGGAACTGGAATTTTTCTGACATTTAATAGTAATAAATTGACATTAAATAGTAACAAAAACCACTGCCATAAACTTAAGCCATATTTTGATTCTGATTAAGAGATGAAAGCTTTTTCAGGCTGTAATTTATTACTCATTTGTATTCTACACCTTCCTCTTCCCTTTGTCAAACCACTGACAGAAAAATGTTTGTTAACTGTTCGGTACAGGAAGACAACAGTTGGAATACAAATGTAGGAAGCAAGGGACACAAAAACATTAAATTGGATTGTACTCAAACTACTGCAAATGTATTTTTATAAAGCATGCATCTGCAAAGAAAATTAAAATTAATTATTCTTGCTTTCATGAATGTTAATGTATCATACTTCATTCATGTAATTTCTGCATGCAGATCATAAATATATGCTATTTCTACATGGCTAAGTCAAAGTTGTCTGAATTCAAAGACTTTTAAAAATAGATTTAATAGCACCAACAAACACACTTCGAAGGGCCTTATACCTCCTCTTCATTATATGATGCTGAAGGAAACTGGCAAAAGACAAGGCAAGTATTAGGCTGGCACCATCAATTCATAATCTGAAACATTCCAGAAAAAACAAATTACTTCTAAATATTTATTTGCAAGTAAAATTAGTTTAAGGAGAAATGCAAGGGAAAAAAAAAATTCTGAGACAAAAGTGGGGGGAAGACTACAGACAAATTTAATTAAGAAACTCAAAACAAAAGAAAGGATAGTATCATGATCCCCTCTTCCCTTCAGATTCTTTCATAGTATTCTAAATCCTAAAGAGGAAAATGGATTGATAACAGTGTATTTCAAGGTTATGTTACATGCTAGACAAACTTTGTCAAGTCAAAACTATCTCAAGTAAAATGTCTCTTACTTAAAATTACTGAAAGTTATAGTAAGTTACATTAGAATTCACTGTTATTTGAAGAACAGCAACTTGTAAACAAACTAAATAGGTGAAACAAAATTTGCTATTACAAACAAGACTGGTAATTATTAAGGTTAGATGACAAAACAAGTACTCTAATAACACCTATTATGAATCCTAGGAAATCACTCAGTATTCTACACTGCCATTTTTCAGTGTGGTTTAAGGACCAATTTTGGTCTTGTAAAATTTGAGTAAGAGATCTATATGTGGAATTCATAGGTTTCTAAACTTTTGCACAATATTTGAACTATCGGTATTTTTCAAAGCTTGTCTCTATAGTCTAATAAAGAAAATGAAATATTTCTAATTAAAACAGAAAAACTACATTAACTGTAGGATTTATAGTAATTGAGATCTCAAGGAGGCAAAAGGAGAAGGCAGCTACTCTGGATTAGTTATGGTCAAGTCATAGGGATAAAACCGCTTGTATTGATTAGAGCACAAATCTGAAGCACTCCTGTGGACGACCCTCCAGTTTAGTTTAAACTGGGACAACCTATTTCATGTTCTCAAACTACTCTGTGAGGTGAACCAAAGCACCCTAGATGGGCATGACCATGAGATAAGTTTCTGAAGTGCACTCCTGATCTTAATTGCTAACAGAATCCAGGGCTGCATTAGGAGAAGCATTGCCAGCAGGTTGAGGAAGGTGATCTTACCCTTCTACTCAGCGCTGGTGTGACACACCTGGAGTGCTGGGTCCACTTCTGGGCTCCCTGTATGAGAGACATAGGAAGGACCTCAGACATGATGAAGGGCTGGGAACATCTGTTGTACCAGGAGAGGCAGAGAGGTGGGACTGTTTAGTCTTGAAAAGAGAAGGCTCAGAGGGTCTTACCAACGTGCATAAATACTTGATGTGGGGAGGGGGGCAGTGGGGAGTGAAGACAAAGCCAGACCCTTCTCAGTGATGCCCAGAGACAGGACAAGAGGCAATGGGCACAAAACGAAATATAGGAAATCCCATTTAAATATAAGAAGAATCTTCTACTGTGAGGATAACCACACACTGCAACAGGTTGCTCCCAGTGGAGTGGAGTCTCCATCCTTGGGGATATTCAAAACCTGCCTGGACACAGCCCTGACCAACCTGCACTAGTGATCATGCTTTGAGCAGGGGACTAGACGATGTACCAAGTTCCCTTCAATCTCAATGATTCTGTGATTCTGCAAATTAGAATGCTGATATTGATGCATCCCTTCTTCAGAAGCAGCAGCAAACCTCAGGCAGGGAAAGACAGTTCTTAATTTTACTTCCAGAAGTTCAAGTTGAATAAAGATCCACCAAAAAACTGTGAAAATGGTGGAAAAACGCATGTTAGTATATTTATACCGTACAATTGAACTTTAGGAGTTTTATACAAATACACATACCTCAGAAATAAAGTTTCAACCTCTGAAGTACACTTGTCCTATTTTATGTTCTCATTCCTATCTTTGTCAGAGCATATTATTTTTAAATATTACCTATGTATCTATGTACCTATGTATCTAAATGTACCTATGTAATCAAAGCAAGTGCCAAAAATACTATACAACAGTATATATATTAACAGATATATTAACATCATCTTTAATTTTTGCTTCTACCCATAGTTTGCTTTGAGGATTGTGGGGTTTATGTATTTATCTTTGTTATTCCAATCATTTCTCACAGTTCTTCTGTCTCCACAGACAAACCAGTTTTTAGAGTAGTTTTCCCACTTACAAATCTTTGAAACAAATCAGAGCAAACAAGCTAAGTCTGAAGACAGAAAAAATAGAAAGCACAGGGAAAAAAAAGAAATTGAGAAATCTCTTTAGTTTATACTCACAGCACAATCAAAACAAGTCTCACAGTACACTATGAAATGGATATCTACTTAAAATATTTGACTATTTCGACTAACTTATCCTGAGTAAAGAACAGATTAAATCTATTCTTCAATATGTAATCTCTAATAATAGGCTCTAAATCATGTGTTGTATTAGTAGCACACAAAACAGTTTTCTGCCACCTGCAATATGAGAATATAGAAAAAGTACTTTTACAAATGGATTATATAAAACTACTACAAAACCTGAGTATTTAAACTGGAAAGCTCAGGAATTTGATCTTATTAGATAAGGAATGTTATAAGAACATTATTTTATGTATTTCAATTTTACAATATCCCAGTTAAATGAAGTCAGTAAGTATGTGCAGAACCTCTGCAGTGAAATACAGCAAATACCAGTTATTTTTATTTCCATTAATGCTTCTGAATTACATGCACCTTCTAAATTAGCCACTCAAAATGCATCAAGATACAATAAAAAGCTGAATAAATTAAAAGCTCAATTAAAATATTTGTCTGTTATTAGTCCTCTGCTTTGAGGAAGTAGCAGTAAAAAATTAACACTATTTCAGTTGTAAAATTACATAGTAACTGTATTTCCCAAATTCTGAGTTAGGCCATGAACTATATATATCAGGCCATGAGTCTTATAATTGGTATGCAGTGAGAAGCTTGTTTCATGGATGTCTGACTAAACTTGAAAGTAAAAAGCCAGTCACATTTAATAGATGGGTACTTCCGTTAAAAGGTGAATGACTTCTGATTCAAGAGGTTGTCAACTAGTTGTAGAAAGAAAAACTGTCTCTTCCTTTTCTCTCCTGCTTGATCCCACAAAAACAGAAATGTCAACACAATAGTAAGATCCTCTGGAAGGATTTCTCTGGTGCTTTTCTATCTCAAGAACTTGAGAATTGCAGGAGATTTTCTTCATACCTTTTTTAAACAGATCAAGTCTACTGATCTCACATGAATGTTTTCTGATGTTTAGCAGACTGTAAAGCAAAAACCATCACAGCCCTGCTTTTTGGAAGTTACTAGAATACTTCTTTATTTTGCATTCACTGGATATCCAAACACTGTTGTGTGTTAGGATGTTATATACCAGGAAACATGAATGGTTTTCTGGCAACTCACTGGCATTCTCTTGATACTTTTGAATTAGGGCATCAATGGCCAGTAAGTACAGAAGTATAAAATAAACTACCAATTGTCTTTGAAAAGAGTTTAACAACACTACCGAAAGGCTGAAAAAACAGCTACTAAGGAAAATATTGCTTTAAACACTAAAACATAAGTTTCCAGAAGACAAAATTACCTCTCAAACCTTACAATTTTTCAGAAAATAACTTCTGAGTCAAACCACCTATGGCATAGTTAGATATATAATTTCTTTAGTTATTACACAGGCCAGAGATTTTTTTTAATCAAAGCCTGCCTCCTTGTGTTTGCAGAATAACATCTCAAAGTAGTCAGTCAGATTCATGTGAGTTTTTAACATAAGAAAGTTATTTTATTGACCACCACTCACTCATTTTCCTTTTGCTAGACAATCAATGTAGCATCGTTTACTGGTATTCCCTTACACTTATCGAATCAGCTGACCTTTACTGAACCTGAAATAGGTACATACTTAATGACAATGATTAACAAAATAATATGAAATGTGAGAAAAAGTATCATATGGGGAGGTAAGCTTTTAAAAATAAGGTGATAGATTACCGCAGTGCTGAACACTTACATTAACCATAAAGCGTCTGATCTCTTTAAAAAGAGAATTATTTTGTGAGATCATGTCCTGTACAACTTAAAAAAAATAAGCTTGATTTCCTTACTTCTCTACAGTCTATGTTCTAAGTAGAACAAATTTTACAACCACGTAAATTTACGGAACATATTGTCAGGAAGAAAATATATTTTTATTGCTTCAATCAATTATGTCCATCTACTAACAGTGGCTAGGGCTAAAAAAAGTAACAGTTTACAAACAACATATAAAGCTACTGATCATATGCTGCTTTGAATTTGAGTACCTAAAAATGGAGCTAAGCATGAAGGCTTTGTAAGGAATACACAGGACTAACAGAAACAGATCATTTTTTTAATTTTTGCAGTGTTTCTAGCAAGTACCACAACAAAAAGTATCTGTGATGTGTTACAGTGGACAAGAGCATCAATGTTGTTCTTCAATGTTTTATTTTTCATATGGAAATTATGTGGCAGTTGAAAAATACAAATCATCCCTGCTGTAGTTATCCATATTATGTAAAACAGAAATTAATGTTCATCAAATTACAGTTTCTTTAAATCAACATATGCCAGCAATATCAAAAAAGCAGGAGTCCTGTCTTCACCTCAAGCCACTGTGTCTTGTTCCTTGTCATTGTCTGTGTGGGAGCACAGCTGTTTAAGCGGTAGTGAATTGGCCTGGATGAAAAACAGCTTATTGTTGCTTTTCATCATACAATTACATCAATGTTTGCTTCTGAAGCACCTTAGGGTTCGGAATGAGAGGCCAGAGAAGGACTGCAGTATCTTCTTTAGGTGGCAGTGCTGGTTTATGCTAGTTTAATGCTTCAAATGAACTACACTCAAAAAACTAAGAGAAAAAAATTTAAAATGGTGTATGCAAATAAAATGTGTAACTGCCATTCAAATTCCCAGCTCTGAGAGCACACCTCTGGCACCAGTGGATGCTGATGAGAGACAAAAATAATATGATGAGCAGTAAATAGTTGCTTCTGACAATTTTACTGCTGAGCTATAGAAAGTAGTATTTTAGGTTGCAAACACACCTTACCAGAGTTCACTTGCTTCTGGTATTCAAATTAGTTTGTGTAGCAGATCTTATTATCAGAAATATACACGTGGAATTGAACTAAAATGCACATAAATCAAAACCTAGCAAACATATGTCCATACTGAAAACTACTGTGCTGTGGAAAGAAATATTAATACTATGACCAAAGCTTTTGGCTAGAGATGAACCACTCCTGGCAACATTCCAAAGCTATAAACACCTTACTCTTTTCTTCAGAGTGATAGTCACACCCATCATATGACCAAAACCCAGATGTTCCCCCTCACGCAGTGGCTGTGCAAGCATCCTTGTGACAAAACACGCAGCAGTCCCATCACATGACCTTTCACTGCCAGGTCCCCTTGGCTGGCTGCTGCACCACACCACCCTCCTGGTCCCACGACTTGCGCAGTGCCAGGCACAGAAAACACCACACGTTCCAGCACACACCAAGCTTTCCTCACGTTATCTGAAAAGTATCCTGAAAATTTTTTCTATACGCAGACTTACACTTTAAAAAACCCTACCTTTTTAGGAAAGCTTTTATTATTCATAGCATGCTAGAAGTACATACAGTACGTTTTTTTGACAGCAGCAATATTATTAATTATTAGTTTGGGATTCCACATAATTGTTCCAAACCCACAATGTTCAAAATCAATGGTTCATTTTTGCTTCAAAGCCAGAATTAAAATAACAAAAAAATTCATACGAAACAGGAATTCTGCTTTTTAGTCAATCCAGACAAACTCATCAACCATGGGAGGAAGTAAGTGTCATCAGTGGAACACTGGTGAAAATTAATTCTTCTCCTTTGTGTATTTAAAAGAACAAAGGATCCAAGCAAGACCTGTCTTGAAACAGAGGTGTCACTGCTTTTTACTTTATGTAATAATGTAATCAGAAAGGTATTGCTACAATATAGTCTTCACTATACTCAGTAACGAATCAGATGTGCTGAAGTACTCAAGTGAAAAAATAAGATATGCAAATTTTCAGGCTACTTGGGACAGACAATGCAAAGGACTTTACAGAAAATGCTAATTATTCAACACAGTCATTTTTTTCCTGTACATCAAGACTTACATTAAGTTTCAGAATGGAAGACATTAAGAAAAATAGGCATGAGCCACCAAAACATTTCTGTTCTAAAATAAAAATAGACTTGTATTTTGTTACCTACACTAAATACTAGTATTTTTATTGTATAGCCAGATAGGATGTTACATCTGATAAAAAAACCCAAAGAAATAAAGAAAAACAAAAAAACAGTGCAACTTGATCTAGCTGGTGCTTCCTGCCCCACAAAGTATGATTTGTCCTGTGTTTTTCCAGTAAAAAAAAAAGTACTATTGAGAACATTCAGTGTTCTAATATGTGGCTATCTCACTTCTCGAGTGGCACTTTTCCACATTAGCACAGTATTCCTGCATAACACATTAAAAATTAAAAATTTTCTTCTGACACTGAGCTAACAGTTTTTTCAGAGCTTTCTGAAGCCTGAATTTCATCCTTCTAAACCTAAGACTGCCTCACAAATTAAAGTACAAGTTCTACATCTATTTTTTATTTAACCCTTTTTGAAGACAAGCCATTGACAAGTAAACCCCCCAAATGACCTCCTCACACCTCAATAAAAAGAAAAAAAACAAACAACATAAACATAGATCTCTGGCGATCTGCTAGCCTTAGAATTTTTCCAAGTGTGCTGACTAACTGTGACAGGAATTCCAGACTACTAACAACAGGCTTGCACTTCTTAATTAACTGTGGAAAGCCTTTTAGAAAGGCTCACAGACCACCCTGACGACCATTAGCTTAGAAGTCATAAGTTAGCTTGAAAAACTTACATATTAATTTGAAAGATTTACAGTTAAAATTATTTTTGCTGTGTTCATTTCAATGAAACAGAAGAAGAGCCACCCACTCTCCTCCTTAGAGAACCCTGAAGAAGTGACAAAGCCTCACAGAAAATAAAATGAACACTATTAAAAGAATTAAAGACTCTCAAACCCAAATTGCTTACTCAGATAGAGGACAGAAAGAAGGTGGTCTTTTCAACAGGTGAAAAGCTCTGAAAAGACTCTCGAATGTTAGTTTTTTGCGATAATTAGGACTACCCCAACACAGAAAACTTGACTTCATACACCTGCGTACAGTCACGTATTTAGGCTGCTGGCACATCCACTACCATTGTAAAGAGGCTTAACTCTGCAAAAATAGAGCGCATGAAAGACGGGTTGGGGCTTACAGCTAAAGCGACAGACAAGGGAAGACCGTGAACACCCCGTACCGCCCCAAGAGGTGGGGCTTCCCCCCCGGCCCCCACTTCGTACGTCCGACGGGCGCTCCGCGCAACTCAACAAGGCAGGCGGACAGAGGGAGGGGCGCGCTCCGCCCGGTGCAGCGACTGGTGGCGGGGGGGCGGTAGCGGCCCCAGCCGCGGGGAGCGGCGGCGGGGCGGGGCGGGACGGGACGGGACGGGACGGGACGCGACAGGCCGGTGCCGGGCCAGGCTCGGGGGCCGGGGCGGCGCTGCGGCCGCCTCACTCACAGTAGTATGCCACCACCGGCTCGCGCTTGTCCAGCTCCTGCGCGGTTCGCAGATGGTGCTGGATGCTCTTGAACTGCGGCGGCAGCGGGGGAAGCGCCGTGGCCGCCATAACGCCGGCGGCGACGCGAAGCGGCAACAACGGACCGCCGACAATGGCTCTCGCTTCCGAGCCTGGCGCCGGCCGCTTCCGCTTCCGGCACGGGACGCCGGGGCGCGTGCGCGCTGGGAGGGCGGGCTGCCGTCCGTTGCGGTGCGCCCGGGAAGAGCGCCCCCTGCTGAGCGGGAGGGGCGGGGGACTGAGCGGGGCAGGGAGCGGGCTCCCGAGCGGCCTCCCCGTGCCTCGGGCCGCCGCAGCCGGGCAGCGCCGGGCGGGTTGGCCCGTCCGCTCGTCCGCGGGGCCGTACAGCCTCACGCGTCTCCTGCGTGGCTCGTTAGTGTTTGAAACGCGTCCCTTGCGGAGGCGCCTGGAGACCGCGGGGCGGCCGGGGCTTTCCCGGGCCCAGCGGAGGAATGGCGGCCTGGCCCCGGCTCTCCGCCCTCCCCAGCCCTTCTCTGCCCCTTCCTTTGGCCCGTCAGCCCCAAGAGCCGTGCTGACCTTCCCCCTGGAGGTAGGGCTGCAAGTAAAAGTCCTTTTCAGGTTGAAAAACCTTCCCCTTGCGCTGGCCCGAGGACCACCAGAGGTCTGGGAGGCCCTCGAGTGCTGAACCGCACCTCTGCTCCCGGGCCGTCGCCCGTCGTCCCGCTGCCGCTCGCTGGGGAAGCCTTGTGCCACCAGTGGCCGGGTTAATAGTGCTTCACCAGACTGGGCTGCTTCCCGGCTGCTGTCAGCGAGTCCGCCAGCCCTGGAAAGCACATCTCGCAGGATCACCACTTCCCAGATAACTATTTCTCAGAAGGAACCTCCAGGGATTTCTCTTTTTTTGTGCTGAGAGGGGATAAGAACAGCAAAAGAAATGGGAACTGTTGAAGCAAAATGGTTTCAAATGGATCTCACAAATTGCAATATAAATTGTTTTAGTATATGTCATCTGATTCTGACAGCATAGTTAAATGATTTTTTAATTTCTTTTAAATGGCCCTGTTGCCAAACTTCCTCCTGGTCTAAAAATGGCTGTCTGCAAGGCAGCAGAATGTCATTGCTCCAGGGTATAAAGAAAGATGCATGTTGGAGGGAGGCACGGGCTAGGTAGAGGTGGCTGCATTGTCTCATTGCTATCATGGGAGAGTGCTGAAGAGAACGGAAGGGAAATGATGGCTGAGCAGAAGAAAGGAAGACAAGAAAGGAACAGAACAAGGAGTGTTATAGGACTGGGATATTGTGGTGGTGTACTAGAAGTTGGCTGGCCCAGAGCAACTATACCTTTGATGTAAAGGCAATCGCGTCACTCACTGAGTGTATTTAGCTTGTTTCGTTGAAGATGATGGAGGGAACAATTACGGCTCTCTGTTAAGTGAGAACTGAAATGGGCGTGATGTCTGGCTAGAGACAAAACTGACTGCAAACGCATGAGCTGGGGATTGCTTTGAGTACTGTCTGTGAAAATGAGGCGGCTAGAGTATGGTGGAAAACAATGAAAAAGTCAAAGAAGCAATTATAGTGTGACCCTGATGTAAGCAACAAAAACACTTCCTACTGTGTTCTGGGAGACAGGACTTCATATTCGCTGTGTAAAGAAATAGAATTGAATCAAAGAATCCCCAAGTGTATTGTATAATTCCTTTCATAATGGCAAGAGAAGCCCTCAGGATCATCTCAAATATTTGCTAAGCGTTTGAGCTAAAATCAGTGCAACACTGAGAAACGCATGCAGGCATGTTATAAATCTCAGAGGGAGTAAGGGTGGAAGGAAGCTAATAGAAAGCAATGTAAATGAGGATAAAAGTGGTGGGAGTTTGGAAGACTAGGAGAAAGAAAAGTTTAGAGACACTTGAGAATACAATGAGTGCCAGGAAAACAAATGGCAAATATAGGAAAGAGAAGTGTTGACAGCCATGGGGAAATAGTTTCTTTACATGGACATAATATCTCCATCAACGTGTTCCAGAAACTAATGATGGAATCAGTCACAGAAAAACATTTGCACCAAAAGGCAATAATGTACATTTTGTTTTTAAATGAAAAACTGGAACTGAGGAATTTGACAATTTTAATTTCACAGGAAATGCAGAAAAAACCCTGCATTTTATCTGATTTGGAAGAAGAACACGTTTTGATATGTTTCAGATTTGACCACCAAGGGAAAGGGCATGGTGGTGGGTAATCCAGCTCCTAGAGCCACGCCAGGGGTCCTCGGGCAGTCCTGTGCCAGTCCTCGCTCTGCAAGGCTCTTGAGAGTAACAGGGAAGTCCCCTGAGGGGCTGGGGGTTTTGGCACTCCTCTGACCTTTCTGAAGTGTTTTGAAATCTACAGAAGAACAACAAGCAATGGAAATATTAAGCACCAGGGAAAACACTGACAAGTTATTTTATTATTATACAAACATCTGATTGTGATTTGAGTACAATTGGTCATGACTGTACCTAGCACGTGGAAGTTAATTCTTCTTTTTAGTAGTAATATATATAGTAATCTCAGATAAAAAAAATCTTTTTATTTATAAATAAAATAAAAGTTTAAATTACAAAGAATAATTCCAGATGGATACTGATGTATACAACAAAAAATTAAGCATGTATTGACCAAAGCACGTGATATATTGTGCAAACAAGAAAGCACAGTGATTCTTATTTCACTTGTAATGCTTGCAAATATCAAATAACTAGTTTAATATTGCACAAATCTGATATAGTGTTGTGGACGTATATTTAAGACAACATATAACTTATTTCCATAGGGAATAAATAACATTAATGCTTTAAGACAGTGAATGCATTGAAATTTATCACCTTGTTCTTGATCAGCGTATTAAAAAAACTCACACATGTAGTTGTGACCCACTTTGATTTAAATGGCCCAGAAGCAATCAAATCCAAGACAACTAAATAATGCAATTCCATTTATATAACAAGGACTACTTTTGTGGGTGAGGATTACAAGGCTCTTAAAACCCAACCTTGTTTGGGACTGCATAACTAACAGCTGATGCTAAAAGATTTTGTAGTAATTTTTCCAGAATTTTCCAAATATTCCTGAAAGGACCCGAACGATGTCACTGGGATCTCAACTTTTGATGCTTTTATGCTGAATGTTGCCTATACTGTGTTTTTTCACATAAGTTAAACTTAATTCAAGAAGCAAAGGTGTTCTTCCCTTGAGTGTTTCAGGCCTCAAATTGTGTCCAAAGATGCTGATGGATTCCTTTTGACTTTGCTGGTTCCTGGATCACTGTTAATTAGTGATGAGTCTGAGTCTCTTGTTTCACTGAGATTCAGAACAGAAATTGTTCAATTTAGTAGCCGTAGAAAATGATGAAAGAGGAAGAGGAAGAAACCTTCAATTTTTTTTCCTACAAATTGAAGGTATTTGAAAAACAAATGGAAAATAGCTAATTATTGTGACTCCTATTTGTACATATTTTATACAGGAAACTACCTCCACCCTTCTTTCCAGTTCTGAAATCTGTTTTTTTCCATTACCTTACTTCAGCACCAGCAATGAAATCCCTTCTAAGTTTAAGACGTCTATTAGTCCTTAAGAAGAAACTCTCGCACACAAAAACATCTGGTACCAATATAAAGTTCAAGACCTAACCTATCCAAATACACTTACTGCATGGAATAATTTTAGTATGCAGACTTCTTTTTAACTGTTATTCTAGCAACTTTAGTCAGAGCCATAAGAAGTTAGATGTGAGACACAGCAAAAAATTCTGTGGGCCCAATTCTGCAGTCACACACAAGCAAAACTCTCACTGAAATCAAGGCATGACTGGACCCAGAAAAGGCTTTTCTCCAAGGTTTTCTTTTGACACTTTTAAGTCTCTTACACAAAACTAAGTCATAAAGCCTTTTTACTCCTTCGAAATGTGATCGTACAAAATTGGTAAAAATCTTCTACATCGTAAGCCAAAATACAATGAGTGTAAGGCATTCCAGTCAGCACAAATACTATGCTAGTCTTTCACTGTTAAAAGGAGATTCACAGCTAGCAGGTGACACTAGCTGGACTGCTGCAAAGGAAGCTGGTACTGATGGATATGGTGTCACCGCAGCCTAACCAGGAGTCTCTGCCTCTGGGGTCTGAGATGTGGGTTGCAACAGTGGCACTGCTTGGGAAAAGATTTGAACACCTTCTGCTACCCAGAGATTATCCACCATTACTGCTTAATTCTCAAGCCATAAGAAAATGTAAGAAATTCGGAGTAGTTTTTCCTGGCAGGTCAATAACCTGACTAGCTCCAATTGCATGTGTTCAGAAAAGCTGTGAATAAAAATACATATATAAATAACCTCCTCCTCACACACAGACACTCCTCTGGAGGCAAAACTATTGTATGTGGCAGGTCGTAAAAACATGTTGCTCTTGTGAATCTTACTGCCTTCGGTCTTTACATGGAAACAAAGATTATTCATATAATGTGGTGGTTTTTAGATGAGGAATGGGTGTCAGATGGCTACTCTGCAGCCATCATGAGTGTGGTTCTCTCCTGCAAAACTGAATAGAGGACAGGAGATGTTTTTTGTTACAGCTTGAAATCATTGTTATAAAACTGCAGGTGGTAGATGACTAGGAGTGACTGATATCACTGAGTTACTAAGAAACCTAGCCTTCTAATGAGATCTCAAAAATTTTGGCAACACACAAGACCACTGTAATCACAGTAAATGTGTACATTGCAATAAGAAACATTGTCTTTTCAAAGTGCTCTGGCACCATGCGCCAGGTAATGTTAAACTTTTCTTCAAGTGCTCCCACATCACACGTGTAGATTGCGTTCACTTTGAAACCAAAGAGCTGAATCTGATGCCAGGAAGCCACAGCTTCAAGGATAATCCTTAAGAAAACAGAGAAAATATAAAAAACAGTGTGGAATGACTTTTGGAGGATATCTTCCTCTTTGATGCTCTTACACACAGCGTAAAGGTGAAAAAAGGCTCTGGGTACCAGTACAATCACCAGCTGAAACGCCCAGAATATGTAAAATGTAGCGGAAATGTAGTTGTCAGATCATTTACAACTGCATCAGGACAGTTAAAACATGCACATATTGGAACATTTTGCAAGTCTGTTTTTAATGTATATCAAATGTATAACAGATGACAATAAAGGTAAAAATCACTTATGTTTTGATTTGAAAAGTTCAGTTGGTTTCTGAAATGTGAGGGTTCTTGTTATGAAAGCACAACTCCATATTTAGTCACAGATGAAAGGTTATTAAAAGGAAAATATTCATAGAAAAGTGAAGTGATAATTAGCCCAATCAGTTACTACTTCTTATATGGAACTACTATGTTTAATTTTTGCAGTTTGTTTTCTTAACATTGGATTTCTACAATAAAAAAGAGAATTACCTGAGGAGTTATAGGCTGGTTGTAACAGAAAAGATTAACCTCTCTCTTGTCTGGGTCACAGCTGAAATGCAAGGCCTCATTTCCATAAGCAGCAAAGCCCAAAACACCAGGGAAAAACATACGAACTGAGCCAAAGAAAAGAGTGTGGAGTTGGCCAATTACCGTTGATGGCCTGAGCTGCAAATCACAGGGTTATTCAATGTGAAAACAAAAATGACCAGCATTATTGTTGGACGCCTACTTGCTCTTTTTCATTATCCAAAATAGGTATTTTATTCTACTTGTTTTAAGCGGAAAGAGTTTGCCTGTGAAGGCTGCAGTAGCTTTCTAACAAAATAATGGCTTAGAACACTTTATTGTTGCTAGTAATTTTATATAAACATTCATTTGTCTAGCACTTATGAGTTAATTTGTTTCACCGCCTTTATCTGTGTTCTGCTGTTGCAGAATGCACCAGATGAAGTTGATCGCTTCGACCGAAAGTCCATTCATTTTGCTGTTGTATGGATGTACGTCATGTCAGGTGATGGCAAAGTAAGGACCGCCGTGCCATCATCAAACCTAACGATACTTATTCTTGCAAATTAAATTTCAGCTTCCCCAAAGAGGCATGTCTAGCACCCAGGCAGGCTTCTTTCGGTGGACCTCGCGTCCCGCCGGGAAGCCGTGCTGCCCAGCGGTCCGTGACGGAAGACATCCAGCGCCGCTGCTCAGGGCTCGGGGGATGGAGGACGCGGCGCGGCTCCCTCGCGGTGTGGGGCCGGAGCCCTCGCTCCCGGCTCCCGGCTCCGGCCCCGGGCCCGCCCCCTCCTACTCACACATCCCTCCGAGAAGCTCCGCACGTAGCTGGGGGACACGTCCGGGGAAGGCGGCCTGCGCGGGCGGCGGCGGCCGGAGCCATCCCCCGCCCCGGCTCGCTCCGCCCTTTGCCCCCGGGCGGGCCCCGGCTCTCGGGTAGGGAGCGGGCGCTGCAAAAGCGGGGCCCGCCGGCGCCGGGGGGCAATCCCCGGCCCGCACCGTCAGCAGCGCTGGGCCGCCACCGCCACGCCGCTGCCGGCTGCTCCCCTGCCCCTGCCCCTGCCCCTGCCCCTGCCCCTGCCCCTGCCCCGCCGCCTTACGCCGGCCTTTCACCCCCGCCTCGGGGTACCCGCTGTACCGGCCATCACCCCAGCCCGGCCCCGGGCAGCGGGGCTCCGCAGCAGCCGCAGCCCCGGCGCTGCGCTCTCGGGGCTGCCGCCGGCGGGAGGAGCCGGGACCCCGCGAACCGGGGCGCAGCGGCAGCCTCCTGGGCTGCTGACGGGTTCAGTTTACACCATCTAGAGCTTAATAACTTGTTTTTAACTAAGTCCAATAAAAAGTAAGGATGCAACCGAACTCGGAAGCTATAGGTCCAAGATTCTGAATTCAAAGAAATAACAGCAATTCAATTAAAACAAATACAATTAACCACTCCAATATTGCTACAAATAACTTAGTAGCAATAATTGCTATTAATAATTTGCCAGCATACTCCATATGCGCAGTTGAAAGAACTCCAGGAGAGTTATGCATGCGCACTCATGCACGCACCAGACACTCCCACTGGTAAACAGCTGCAGGGACGTACCTCAACATGTTAGTTTGAACCTAGTGGGAGTTTTATGAAAAGGTGGAGAGACGAAGGATGGAGATGGGAAACCAGAGGAGGGGAAGAGGTAGCTCGTCATTCAGTTGCTGGTGCGCAGTAGCTTATTCAGCATTCTGAAGGGGATGCACAGGAAAGTGAAATCCAGCCACCAAATCCAAAGAGGGGCATTTACCCTTTTGCCTCTAAACTGATGAGAGATTCTCCCTTGTAACTGGTTGCAGCGTGACTTCAAGCTGTTGTAACCAAAAGTATTGCCCCCTCTGTGATGTATGCTCATAGACACGGAAACATAGGCAGGAGGAGGGAAGAGGTGGGAATCGGGGTTCATTTTTATGTGTGAATTTGGCTACTGTGGCTCTAAAAGGTACCGCAATGACTATGTTAATGACATGATTAGACTAACTGTTGTAAGACATCGGAACACCCTTTGTAAGGGGAACCTGCCCTGCATCTGCTGAAGTAGCTAGATTACGAAGAAGGTGAAAAGTGCTTTAATAAATGTGTGTTATTTACTACAGCGCCTCTTCCAGGCAGTTAATTAAATGTCTATTTATCTCCTGGGGGACTGTAAAAGGTGCTGTATTAGTAGCACTGAGACTGGATTTCTAAACTTTTTTTAATGCAATCTGCTGCTCCACTGCGTAGAGAGAATGCTGAGGTTTGTATGTATTGAATAAACTAAAAGCAATAATGTCTCACAGTGGTATGTGATCTGCAATAAAATACTGTGGTTCTCAGGATGGTGCGACTAACCTTCACAAAAATGCAATGATTGTGATTACAGTGAATTGTTTTGCTTCTGCTCATAATACATATGGAGCTTAATTATAATCCAAAAGCAATTTTTAATGTTCCCACAATACTATAAAATTACTAAATTAGCTCAGCATGCTGGACAGCTGTTTAATATCAGTAATGTTTTAATAATTTAATTCTTTAAAAATGTGAATTGCTATTGAAAACTTACTGTTGAATGTACTTCAAAGAATACTTGTATTGATATTTCTTATGATCTCTTTAAGCAGAAATGTTTAAAAAAGCAATAATGGGAAAACTGAAAAACTCCTAGTTTCTAAACTGAGATAGATCTTTCAATGCTTTTTATTATGCTTGGTAAAATAGTGATCATTTTGACATTAATCGATGAGCATGAACCCACAATAATCATTACATTTCATCAGGAAGCATTTGATTTCACTATAGATAGAAACAATACTAAAGAACACAGGTAAAAAGCTGCACTATACAAATGATACTTTGTATCTTTTTATAGTTAGGTGGGGATAACATAATTACTTACCTGACTGGATTGTCTAATATAAGACAATCAAACCATTCTCTGTACGACCTCAGTAACATTATGGAGACTTGAATTTCTGTCCTGTGGTAAAGATGCTAGAAGGAGAGTTAGCTGGCAATGCTCTGCTTTAGTTCTGGGAACACATAAGGATTACAGCTGCATTGAAATAAAATATGAATTCTGGAGAGGTTGTCAAATAAACCCAATACAAACCCCATGGGTGTCTGCGCTATAACCCCACTGAATGTGATGAATGGGCCCACAATAAAACCGTCGGTTTCTTTGAAGTGGCTCAATACGTGTCATGTGAGCTGAAGCACAGGAAGCCCATTATCTTCGCACTAGGAGGAACTAATAGCAATGTTTTTCTTTTGTCATGTACGTTCAATAATGTGCTTCATAACACCACATTAAGAGGATGGCTTGAGATGGGAGTAGAGTAAGCTAGCATTCTGCAGCCCTTTTGAATGCAGTCTGCTAAGGCAACTCAAGCCGTTCCTTGGGACTTTCTTGACAGAAAATCATTACTTCTTTTGAATCTGCAGCAGCGGCTGTCTGTTGGTTGTCTATCATGCGCAAATGGGATGGAAGATGTTGATATCACACTTGTTTCTAAGTGAGTCCTAAGCCTGGCTTTCAGCTCAAGGTTGCAACTCAGCAGTGTGCTCTTAAACCTTTTAGTGAGTTGAAGTCCTACTG
Organism: Oceanodroma leucorhoa; assembly: GCA_030449065.1. NCBI lineage: Eukaryota > Metazoa > Chordata > Aves > Procellariiformes > Oceanodroma > Oceanodroma leucorhoa. The sequence continues at coordinate 326,380 of JASVER010000084.1, read as the reverse complement.
AATAATCACAGTTAACCAAATGGAAACTAAATGCGTGCATAAAGCTGCACTTGTGCTTAGAGGGATGAGCTGCGTGTTTAATATTAAGCACCCAGTTTATTGCTTTATTAGTGTGGTTAAATGTAATGGCACCTATTATCTTTGTGCCATGAAAAAATGGCACCATGAAAATGGCACAAAATGAAATGGCACAAAAAATGAACTGGTATCAGTAAGATAAGTTTTTGTCTGCCAAAAGAGAGCTTGCATGCCTAAATCTTGGAGAACAGCCTCTTGGCCAGCTTTCCAGCTTTGCGTAGTGCTGGAAGCACCTGAATTTCCATTTTTGTTTGCAGAGTTCCCCACATTGAAGCTTAGGCGCAGTGGAAGCCTCTCCTAGCTGCAGACTAGTGCCTCCACTGCAATTCAGACCCGAGATGGAGGTTGCCTCACCTTCAGCTAGGGCAGGAGGCTTAGGAGGCAGGTGACTTCCTCAGATCCTCCTGACTGCCTGCGGGTTTATGTTTAGCACAAAGAGTAGTAGGCAGGATGCAAAGTCCAGGAGTTGAGAAGGATGGACTAAAGAGAGTCTGGCTTTATTGCACAGGGGTATGGCCTCAGCCATGGCACTCAGTCTGAGGAGATGCATGTCATACATAAAGCTTCTTCCTCACTTTTTATTTTCTTTAATTAATGTGAAGTCTGTTTAATCTAAAAAGCATATTTTGAAAAATTAAGAAACAGGCATGATGAATCACTCTAGCATTCTTTTCTACAGTCACTGTGTCCAGTCATGCAGACTTAACTAAGAGGAATTTCTATATTGGTGTTTGTTGCAGTTTTGCCAGGCCTGGGATGCCACAAACTACTGCTGCAACCCAGTGCTCCAAGGACATAGTACTGCTGGTGGACACAGCTCGGCTCTGACCACAGCGTGTAGCTACTTCTATCTGGGGTCTTGGAAGGGGAAGGGCTGCATGGCACACATCTGACATCTTTTCTATTAGTTAGCTGCTTCTTAGAGCTTATCCCTGAGCAGCCATAGTTGAACTCAGCATTTCTCTTTTGAACATACCTAGTTTGCTAGCTTGTGCCATTTATGACATTCTCTACACAAATCCACAACAATTCTTCTTTTTAGAGTAATTCTTCTCATATCCATTTCTCCCAGGGAATCACTGGCATTGCCTATGAGATGATTAACTTTCAGTGCTATTTTACTAGTAAAAGAGTTGTAGAGGTTTGGCATTGAGATGTCTAAGCTTAGAGTTTGAGGTCTGGCCTTAGAGATGTGGCCTTAGAAGATGGTTTGTCCTCTTGGAGGCTTCACAACATGAAGTGTTTCATACCCAGGTAGAAAGCCCTTGCCTCCGTCCCCTCCTTTCTCCAACTCTGCCTACTCTTCCCAGCTGCTTCTTGGACCCAGCTTCCAGCTACCCACATAGTAGCTGTAGCAAACCCCGTTATCTGTTCTGAAACCTGGGGATAGGGGAAGTGATCTGTTTCTGTATCCTCTTGTCCTTTAGAGCCCCTGACTCAAGAAGCTGAAAGGTAATGGAAGTCTGCCAGAAAAACCCTCCACCAAATTAAGAAAGCTTGTATTAAAGTAACAGGAAAGAAGACATGACTTAATTAAGGTTATTGTACATCTGACTGTCTGGGAGAAGTCACTCTCTGCTACAATGCACGTCCACTTTTTCCAGCTGTATCTGCTGGTCTAATGCATCTAAGAAAAAATTCCCTAAGGTTTGGTTCCTAATGCTCAGTATTTAAAATCAAATAGTATTTGTTCCTTGTTTGTTCCATGACTGATGATCAGGCCTTCAAACATGATCACTTCCAGGGTTGCATTTGAACACAGTTCTCATTTAGTTTGCAAGCATGCAAGCCTTTATTAAAGGCTACTTACTGCAGGTAGTTTTGGTGGCAGATATGCTTGGCTCTTCATGGGACTATGCAAAGTTTGTTGTGATGTACAAATCTGGAATTAGCCCTGGAATTATCAAGGGCCTTGAGCTGCACAAACACATGAAAGGAGCCTTTCTCCCTGTTAGAAGCAGTTCTCAGTAGAGGGCGTTTGTGAGATGTGTGGAGTTCCTCATTCCTACACGGACTGGTATTGCATCCCTATGCTTGGGAATTACTGATGAAGCAGATTTGCCTCCCACGTTTCCAAGTTGTTGCAGTCCCTGCCCTGTGGTGTTGCACTCCCAGATATGCTCTGTCTGTGCTGGCTGATTTCAACCTATGCACAGTTTCTTTCCCACTAAGGAGCCTTCCCTGTGGTGCACTCTCTCTCTCTCCTTTGCTCTTGTGCTAAGTACTGTGTCACAGCTGCACAGTGAGATTGTCTCTAGCCTATAATCTGAAATAACATCCAAAGAATCGGATGGAATCTTTTGTTTGAAATGAGAATGATGAACAGTTTGTATGTGGGGATCTAAATTCCGACTGGTTTATGTCAGAGTCTGTGGATCTTTTCCCTCTCCTTTTTGCCTCTGCAGGAAATTGTATTCGTGCTGTTTGAGTATATTCCCTTGTCTTTACAGAGACATCCATTGAATGACAATAGAAGCATAATCTAACTTTCTATTTCCTTTGAGCTGGAGAAACTCACAGTCTCCAAAGCTTATTTCCTTGCTGTTCAGGGTTCTCACAATATAAAGCAGATAAAATCAAGTAATGACAAAAATCAGGAACATAAATTCCCACTGAACATGTTCCTAATTCCTCAACCTTAGGAATTCCATCCTTTGGACTAAAGGACAGGTAAAAATTATTAGGATAGAAGAAATTATCCTGGAGGGCAGCAGTAAGAGTAGTGATGTTGTGCGACAAAAACCAAGGCGTCTCACTTCTCTCCACGCAAACTGCAAGAAGTTTATGCCAATAGAAGCTTTTAAAGTGTTCTGTTGATACTGATGCAAAAAGACTCAGCTTCCTGATGTCTCAGGTAAATCAATATTAAAGACATGTTGACTTTAAACTATTATCTCAATGGGAATCATATTTATTGTTCACATATAAACCCATTTTCAAATAAATGAGTGAAAGGACCATACTCTGAGGTCACAGTGTTAAAGACACATATTGGAACCAACCAATGGGAACCAAAAGGACTGATTCGGACTGTTTGCAGAAACCTGAATATTGATGGTCTTAGAAAAGTTCGTGTACACTCAGCAAAGTAGAGGGTGCCAGTAATTGTGATAAATATCCAAGCTGACAGTAAGGCTGCCTCAGAGGGAGTGAATTTAACACCGTGTGGAGGAAACTTGATCTATAACAAGAACCACTTACAGAGGAGCTCTGTGACAATTCGTATCAGTTGCCTAGTGGTAAAGGTGAAGTCTCTAGCCTGATCGTTTCTGAGGACTAGCACTGGCTGGGTTTTCTAATAAACTAATCAGGATTATATGAATCAGTAATTTACACATTTTTAACACATTTATATATTCAGGGAAGTGAGAAGGGTCACAAAGATCAATCAATAAATTCAGAGAGGTGTAACTTTTAAGAAGCAGTAATAATTTTTGTTTGATAATCTTAGTAAAAGATAAATCACTGATGTCTTTTAAATTTAAATCCTACACCCGACAGCATGCCATGGACAGGCTATGTATTACTGCCCACGTGACATGATTTGCTTCTGGTATTTCAGTGGTCAAACTCTTTCTCCCACTTCAGCAAGTCCTCCATGCATTCATTTGATTTCTCCATACACCTATCATAAACCCATAGGGCTTCAAGAGATCTGTTTTAATAATATGAACAAGTGAGTTCACTGCAAGCTCATACATCCTCCCTTTTGAGAAGAGGAAGGGAAAGAATCCGTCTGCAGAGAATGTTACTGGCAAATGCTGTTATTCCTCTGCCTTAGCTCTTAATCTTAAAAACTTCAGTCCAGTAGGTCTGCCTCTCTTTCAGCATATTTGCACTGCTACCTACATTCATGCCTTCTGTTGGAAACAGATGGAGCTGTTTGGAAAGCCTATACATGTGCAGACACTAGGAAGTAAAAGATATTACCTCACTGAAAAGCAAGAAATACTAGAGACAAATGCTACACTTTGAAGAGGCAAACAACATTTATTCTCCACTGTGTTATACCATTTGCACAGTAAGTCATGGATAAAACACATCACCTGTTCCCATTTCCATAGTCGAGACTGATGTGAAATGCAACTTTACAAACCAAACCCTAAAACTTTAAAGGCAGTTGATGTCTTTGAGTAGGGTCTATTCAGAACCTACAGCTGGACGACAGGAATAAAATCTCTTCACCTCCAAGTCTCTCGCTCCCTGTCACCCTGTATTTCAAAGCGCTGTGGTTTCACCTGGGTAAAATGCTGGAAGACGGGTTTCCCGGAGGCAATCCCGCATTCCGCCCGACGTGGCGGACAGGTCTCCGGTTTGCGGGGCAGCGCCTCTCGGGGCTGCTTGCGGAGGGCAGCGGCGGGGGGAGCGGCCCCCCTCGCCCCCCCTCCCTCCCAGCCGTCCCCATCGCGCTCGGGGGCTGGGACCCCACGGGACGGCGGCGGCTCCACGCTCCGTCTCCCCTCCGCGCAAGATCCGCCTCGGCCTCTCGGGGCTGGGGCGAGGGCACAGGCGCTTGCAGGAGGAGAGGCGGGGCGGCTCCTCCCAGCACCGGGTATAAATCGGGGCTGCGGAGCGAGGAGCGGGCTTGGGCTGCGCCTCGCCCCCGGCTCCGGCTCCGGCTCCGGCTCCCGCAGCCGCGGGGCGAGCAGCACCGGCGCCGCTGGACAGCGCCGGCGGCTCCGCGGCAGCGCGGCCCCGGCCCCGGCACCCGGCGGCGGGCGCGGGGAGGCGGCCGGAACGTGCCTCCGCGGCGGCGGCACCCCGAGATTGTGCCCTGGGGCGAGGGCAGGCTGCTGTCCTGATGGCGGTCGCTGCCCCCGAGGCTCGGGATCTCGCCTTCCTGCCCCCCCGGGAGGGGGCTTGTCCAAAGAGCTGAAAGGGAGCGGCGCGGGATTTTTTATTTCTGCCCCCACTGCGCCGGCGGACGGTGCTTCCGCTGCATTTCTGAGGGGAGAAAACTCGACAAAGAGCAAGGGGTAGGAAGAAAGGCAGGAGGGAAAGGGGAGAAAGTTTGTTGACTTGCAGAGAGGTGAAACTTTCCAGTGATTCCCACTGCACTTGGCACTGGAAACCTCCGGTCTGCTTGAAGCTGGAGGATGGAGGCAGAGCTGCCACCCGAGCTCACGGCAATGCCCCTCGGGGGGAATGGGAGCGCCCAGCTGGTGCCAGATACAGCCCTGCTGCCCCCGGTGCAGGGCACGGCCATGTTCACCGCCCGCTGCGTGATCCCTTCGCTTTACCTGCTCATCATCACTGTGGGCTTGCTAGGCAACATCACCCTCATGAAGATCTTCATCTCCAACAGCACCATGAGGAGCGTGCCCAACATCTTCATCTCCAGCCTCGCTGCCGGCGATGTGCTGCTGCTAGTGACCTGTGTGCCCGTGGATGCCTCACGGTATTTCTCTGAGGAGTGGCTGTTTGGGAAGGTGGGCTGCAAACTCATCCCTGCCATCCAGCTCACCTCCGTTGGCGTCTCTGTCTTCACGCTCACTGCCCTCAGTGCTGACAGGTAGGAAAGATCGGCTGCCCCTTCTCAGCCTTATGCAGCTTGGGCTAAGGCTAGCTGGAGCTGGCATGAAAGGTAAAGCACCCCTCTGATAAGGTATGCCTGGTTTGCAATCCCCTCATTCGAGCTTGTGAGGTGCCTATACTTCTCCTTCCCTCATTAACTAATGGCAAGTCTGGTGATAACTTAAGTTAAAAGGTTTCTGGAAATGGGTGCGCCTGGGCCACCAACTTCCAGGGTGCCAGCTGTAAGAACTGGGTTTAATCCTGTCTTCTGCACCTCTGGGATGGTCCTGTAACAGCCCATGTATTGAAAACTTATTCATTAGAGGAAGGTTTTAGACCCTAAATATAATCCATGAGAAGCCACAGTGGTACGTCAACAGGCAGTGAGCAGCTTAAACCAAGTCAAGCACAGAGGTATTTTTAATAGATTTGTTTCTTTCTGCTGGGGAAGTGTGTGTGTATTTGTGCCCTAACAGAAGGACAAGTTACCAGAGGTGACTGCCAGAAGTAGTTCAGCCTCTGGGAATTTGGAGGCACCAAACTGTTCTATTGTAATTGTCAGTCTTAAACTTTTGGTTCAAACTATTCATTTTGGCTTCTTCTGAACATACAGAAAAGGAAAAAAAAAAAAAAAAGAAAAAAGAAAATCCCCCAAAACAAACTAGAAAGTAACACTTCCATCTCCAGTACTTGTCAAATTAGGAAGAAACAAAGAGTTGGACCCTAAGTTTTTCCTCCCAATTAATATAAATGGGTATTTAAGGGATTTATAGCAACTGGGCGGCTGTTGGACTGTGCTTCAGGCTCTGAAAGACAAAATCTTGCAGTGTAATTGACAACCTGAAATCAAATGGTATTATCCTTCTTCCCTTATCTAAGGCATTTTTTTTTAGCCTGAAATGAAAATGTTTAATTCCTTCTCCATGGGAATTACCCCATTTTCTTTTGTTGGATGTTAAGCCAAACAAATGCATTACATTGGTGCATGATGTAAAGGCTTGAGTTTAGTGGTGTGTCTTCACACTTACAATAACGTTTCTATAAAACTTTCAATGCTTTTTATATAGAGTATAACTGTAATTTATGTATTTTTTGTAGCCAGTTCAGAAAATCATTTGATTCCACCTGAGAGTAGTCTTCAGTAGTCATCAATTTCAGTGGTGTTTGAATCAGGACTTAAATAAAATACTTGTGTATAAAGACTTTTTAACTTATGAAAATGGATTACATTTTTTTACAGAAGAGCTTGCAAAACATACCTTAAAGTGAACACCTGTAACTCTCTGATTACCTCAGTTAAACAGTATGTCAAAAACTGTCCTTGGAGAGCCAAGCAAACCTTGTAGTTTTCTTTCTGCTCTATTTCCACTGTTTAGAAGCATGATTGTGGTATCTCATTTGAAAAGGGAAGAAGTTATTTGCAAAGCAGATCATATCTCTAGTGAAATATAATGTGAGGGAATGCTTGTGGTTTAATGTTTAAGGATTCATTCATTTACTTTTTATATAGCTTTGGAGCATTCATTGTTTGCTTTTTCCATATAATTTTATATCCTTCTTTTAATATCAGTAAAGATTCAAGAAGTAGTAATGCTGAATCTGTTTACACTGAATGCATGTAGAATTACACATCCTAGAAAACAGCTACAGATGGTGTGCTGTGACCATATAAGGTCCTAATAAATACATTCCTCAAGCATTTTGGAGAGCACAGTATATACAAATATCAGAAATGATTATACTAAGAATTTAACAATTCTGTTTCTTTAACCTCTGCAGTTGCATTTTCAGTTACTGAGAACAAAAAACATTTCTTTTTCAGTCAGAAGAGCAGCCACTGACTTCAGAGACCAGTGTCTTATCTCCTAGGAGCCCAAGTCATCTCTGAGTGAAGCTGGCTGGACTGTCAGTGGAGTTTGGGTTGGACTTGGGACTACTTTTTTTGTATGACAGACACTTGTGTTGAACTGAGGGGGAGGCCGTGGTATGGAGGGGGTTTTGTCACACTAATTTGTAGCCAGATCCTAATGTCTGTCATCTTGACTAGATTTGGTTATGGGGAAACTGTACGTGTAATTATGTTGGCAGATCAGAAGTGGTGGCAGCATCCTGCACCTAAGAGGGGATGAGGGGGCGAGGCCTGGCAAGGAGCAGTGTTACCTCCAGATAAGCAAATCTAGCATAAGATGTTAGCATTTTGGAAGCAGTGGTATCGCTAAAAAGGCTCCATTATAATCCAGTACATGTTTGGTCTGGTATACAACGTCTTCTCAGTGACCCCTTCTTTCACAGATAATGCTCAAAGTATATTTTAATATATGATCATTAAAGCCTTTCCTGCTTTTTACTTCCTATTACCACAGAACTGTATAGAACTCCACACATTGATTACACTAAGGAACAGATTTATAAATATTTAGTTCTTTACAGTGTGCCTGTGTGAATTAGGATAAGGGAGGTTGTCTTGGTTTCCACAGTGTAATTAGCACTTATTGTTTATGTGGAAATTCTGCATGGCAAATTATATGTATGTGATACATTTAGCAACAACGGCTACAGAAGCAATAAACTCTGAACGATCGTTACCTACAAACTGAAGCTATAAGGAAGAAAAAGTAGTATTCATTGCATATATATCTTTTCTAAACTTGCTTTACTTCATATGGCTTTTTGTCATGGAAGTCTTTCTCACGATCACTAGTGCTTTCAGTGTGACAAATGTGCACCTTCTATCTGGAAGCTTCATTATCTAGTACTGAGGGTTTTTTGTTGTTGTGCTTTTTGTGGTTTTTTTTTTTTTTTTTGTACAAACACGGTATGTAATTTGTAACAGTGTTTCCCAGACTTCCCTGGAGCAGACTTTCAGATTGAAATGGGCAGTACACAGCAGATCTGCCCGAGGTTGCCCATCCCCATCCCAGGAATAGCAGCTGGTCCCATCAAACAGCCCTTCCCACCCTTGAGCTCCTGTGGGTCTGGCTGCCAGGGGTAGGTGGTGGTGCCTGCTGCAGCCCCACACATTTTGGGTCAGAGGGGGGTGGGAGGTCAGCGGCAGTGGTGGGGATGGTGGCAGCAGAGACAGTGCGGTGGTGGCACTGGCAGTGCAGTGTGTTGGCATCAGAGGAGGGTGCAGTCTCCCTCTCCTCTGGGGTGAAGAAGACCGCACAGGAGCTGTGCTGCTGAGCCAGCTGTCCCATCTCACTGCCATGCAGGAGATGTGCAGGGACAGCACCCCTGCCCCTCCTGACCACTGCTCCTATCGATTTTCCTCTATTGTGGAGAAACCAGACCACCTCTAGAAACCTTAATATTTCTCTGGTTTAAAAAAACAAGAAAAAAACAGAGGGTGGATTACAGAAAGAGAAAACCTAATAATTACAGTGGATGACAAATGGAAAAAAGGAAGGAGATTGAGGGACAAAAATGTACAAAACAAAAAAATAGGGAACCGAAGGGGCCATAGGGAAGAAGACCTCCAATAGCACTCAGCACACCCTGAAAGTGTGCACAGAGCTGGTGCATGATGGCTGGGGGTGCACTTCCTAGAGGTGTGGATGGACAAGGAAACAAAAATGGGTCCCCTGTCTAGCTTGTCTCCAGGGACCATGGACTGCAGTTTTGGCCAGGTCTAATGGATGTTGATGAGAAAGTCCCAGGACTTGATGTGGTCTTGGATAAGGAAGGTAAAATTAAAGAGGTGAGAGGAGAAGTGTAGCCAGAGGGACTGCAGCATGGCACACATGAAGAAAAGGTGTGCCAGCATCTCCTCACTGCAAAAAGGACAGAACCCAGGGATGAACCTGACTTAACTATGCCTGATCTGAACCATCCCATGAACTTGTTCACTGCTTCAGGGAGTGTTTTTCCGATTTACATCCATGGTGGGCCATGCAGTTAGCCCAGAGTGCAAACTGGGCCCATGGGGCTCCTCACCCTTTTCTCAGGGTCATTTTGTGCCTGGAAAGGACTCTAAAGTAAGGAAGTGGAGCACAAGTACAGAAAGACACTTCCAAGATGCCTTTCAGAGCTAGAAGGCTGGATGATGCATAAGCCTTGCTGTGGAGAGGTGGCTGGAGAAGCTCGGGAGGCAGTGTATTAATAATGAGTGCTACAGTGTGCACCTTTGGCCATGACTGCATTATTGTGCATAGTTTGTATGCCTACTAGTTTAGGATTTTTCATTAGTAAAATCACTCAGTAAAAATTTCTTTTTACACTTCTTCAGAATTTATTTGGAGTTTCTTCTTTTGTTATGTCAGGTGCTGATTCAGGCTGAAATATAGTGATTGGAGACCTCTAAAAGCCTAATTTCTTATTACATGTAGTGGAGCAGGTGAAGCAGTAAAGTGGACATGATTTCCCTTTGAGCTCTAATAGTTGATATTCAGGCACTAAAGAGCCTTGACAAGGAGAGTAGTATTAAATGACATCCTGAAAATTACCTATAATTAACCAAAGAATAAAGAAAAAATAATCAAAGGTAAAATGAAAGACTATCTGTATAGGAGAAAAACAATGCATTGACTGTGTATAGTAGATGGGAAAACAAAATTATATGAAACCAGTAGAACTGTGAAATCTATAAGTATATCTCTGAGAAACCCTAACACTTGAGGTAAATGTATTGAATTAATAACTTACTGAAGTATGTTAAAAGAAATGATGGTCCAGATGTTTCTCTCACCCTAGGCTGTAGCAGTGTGGTTATAATTATGCGATAACAGACAAAGCAAAAGAAATTTAAGAGAGATTGGGGAAGCTTTGTCTCTCACATTTTTGTCAGTTCACCCTTTAGTGTATATGTGCCAACTTGACTGACAAAATAAAGCTTGCCAGAACACCTATGATGAAACGCTGACATATTTTGTCAGGACCAATCCTTTTTGTCAAGTTAAACAGTGGAGCCTGTCCTCACCTGTCCCCACCCCAAAATGTTCTAGTTTGTTTGTATCCATTCCATACAGCTAAAAGGAATATGATGGAAAATATTCCAGAAAGAAAAAAGGGATGGGGAAAAAAAAAAAAACACGCAACAATGCAGGAGAAATTCTATATCTGGAGTAGATTAGGAAGTTACCTATTTTAGGGTAAGTCTGTCCAAGTCAGGCAATTCAAGTCAGCTGTTGGAGAAGTTCTTCTTGTGACCATCTTTACATAGCTGAAAATGATTTCTCAGCAAATAACGTTTTCCTCCCAAGTTAGGCAAATTTTTCTCAAGCTTCATACAGACACACACATCTGTTAAACTCTTGCCTTTGTGCGTGTACCCTGTGTGTGCTCTTCAACTCATATGGAAACAGCTTAGTCCTGAGGATGGAGAAGTGAGAAATGGCTGTGGTGTTTATCCTAGTCAGTGATCAATGCAATGCCTGTGTTGTGCTGGCATCAGCCAACTTTGCTTTGATTAATGCAAATGCCAGTGTCCTATAGCCTTTTGTAGGTTGCAACCCAAACCCTGAGGAACTGTTACAAAACCATTCCTCCTGTTTCCTGTTTCTTTGATCAGTTCAGTAAAAGTCTGTGCCAGTGGCAGACAAAACAGCTGCTAAACAGCAGATCCAGCTGAATTCTTACCAAGCAGGCCTGAATGTAAATCTTCATACATTTATTTTGTTTGTCTCTCCCCATAACATGGTACACAATTCCCTTATATGTTACATTGCAGTGGGTTTATCCAAACTGGACTGTTGGAATCCTCAAGTCTGCATTCAGCAGGTCCTCAGAAATAATGTCAAAGATCAAATACGCTCTAACGATGCTGTCTCTGGGGAAAAGATTTCATATGTTTTCTGTGATGATAAATTTGTTAGAAAATAAATACTAAATATCTTTTATATATGCAGAGTGATGGATCTCTCAAATACCCTTCCCAAAAGGGACATTGAATCCTGATTTTAAAAATCTTAATTATAGAAGAACGGGTGTATTTCTCATATAGGTTTTGCTGCAGGACCATTCTTCCAGACTATATATTCCTAGTGCTAAATTCTTTTTGTCTTTTTTATATGTACTAATGAAACAAGGCATATGCAGTCACAATCCTTGTGTACCTCCACTAGTAACTTCTAAATCCATGCCGAGATTCAGTCCAATTTGACAGTGTGATTACAAATAGTAAGTAAGTTCTTACAAGTTCATGAAATTTGTGGAAGGTAAGAGGAAACCTACTTTGGTGTCCATTGAAGAGAAGTGTGTTTTGGAATTAACTTGGCACAACTTGTCAGATGTCAGAGGAAATAACCAAGAGACAAACAATCTATACAAACCTTGGCGTAATTAGTTCTGCTGCATGAAGATCTAATTGTGTATTTCCAGCTTTGTATGAGCATATGTACAAATGAAATTGTGGTGTGTGTATGAATATGAGAGAAATGAATTATTCTGATATGTTATCATTCTATCTCCTATGATTCTCTTTTGTCCTCCACATGACTAACCCAAATATTGTTTCATTTTTTCCAAATAATTTTCACAGTATTTTTTTTAACATAGTGTCATGTTTGTGCTCCAACTTTGTTTGATTGTTTGTATCTTAAGGATTGCTATATTAACTTTTTCCTCCGTGATTTTTTAATGTTCCTTTTTTTACTATGGTGTGTACTTGGTTTTTTCCACCTACATTGATTTAAATGCAAAATTACAAGTTGGAAATGAAATTGAACTGGAAACAAGTGACAGAGTGGAGCCTTCCAAATTATGATACTGGAACAAATAAATGAAGTTGCAGCTTTCTGAATTTAGAAATTGGAGATCTGGGGTCTAGACTCTCAAATGGTAAAATCTAAGTCTGTTCCAGATACATTAATAGAGGTTTGGTTATTTAATTCTTCCTGGCTTGTAACATTTCTAAAAATCATCTGACCATGTCATGTTCTCCTCAATATTTATGTTATCTGCTATGGCGTGGACTATTACTGAATTCATCAAGTAAATGGGAGGAATGATTTTGTAACAGCAACAATTTTATAAAGGTAAACTGGCACTGAGCATATTTTACACTCGGGATTTCTGCTTCCAGGCATTTTAGTTTCTGTAATTGATATTTTTATTGACCTTCTGCTCCAGCAGTGATGATTTTATGAGATCTTCTTCATTCAAGTATGTGTGGATATCATTGCTGGGAGTCATGCATAAACATATGATGGATATGCAGATAAGCATGCATCTCGTCTCATCAATCTAAAGGCAGGTGTATCAACAGGATTTGGATCAAGTCCATTTGGGGAAATGTTTCTCCTTCCTCAAACTCCTTTGACCCCTCAAGATTCAGAATATAAACCTGAAAGAATAAGACAAGATTAGATGTGGCTTTCTAAGATTTTTTTTCTTACAATAGGATTATAGTGAGGAAGAAGTAACATGACTAGACGGAGAACAGAGCACTAGGGGACAAAGCCAAACAGTACGTAAGCTCGTCTAGGCTACATATTGCAATGCCTACTCTCTAACCTAGGTGTTGACCTTCCCCTCCTCCTGTCCACCCCTCGTGAGCAGAATCCAAAATCCATAATTCCAAATTAGTGTTGGAGTGAGGTAAATGCTCCAGAAAGGCAATAAAAGCCAAGAGAATACACATGCTAAGATACCTTGTACTTCCCAGTGGGAAACGTTAAATCCAGGGGTTTGTATGACACAACCTGATAAGAATAAGGTTGTCTCCTCATCAATGGAATGTTAATTTTGAGCCACTGTCTAGCAGGCCTGGGCAATGACTCATGGACACCCTGGCTGAATGAATGCTCCATTTCATTCTTGGAGAGGCAGGTACCAGAGCTGCCTTTGCCACAACTGTTTTGTGAAGGCTAATAACTTCGGTGTGCTCCAGACATTATTTAGACACAACTTCGAGATCAGGCTCCTCAGCTTTGCTTTGTCTAGTTTCAGGATCCTAATGAAGCTTAGATGCAAACTGAGTAGGTCTGGTCAGGGGAGACATGCACAGCAGGGGAAATACAGCTACTTGCATATAAAAGTCAAGAAAGAAGGGGCACAACGGGCCGGGGTAGGCCAGCCATTGCATGAGGCTTCTGGGTGGTGTTCTTGGGACCAGGCACCTGAAAGTGTGTGGTTTTGCTATGCACATATGTTCATATGTACATATATATGTGTGTATATATTTATATATATATATGCACAAAACCATATTCAACAGTGCCAAAACATAGCCTGAGCACTGGAAGCCAACCACTTGTCAAACTGCTAGAGCAGCCCATGGTGTGATTTTGACCTGGGTCAATCAATATTCTCCTAAAGATTTTCTAGGCGTGATTCAGGATTAAACACAAGCCCAGGGGCCATTACCAACAGAAGTGTAAACTGCCTATCTTGTTTGGATGTGGTGGTCTCATATTGGGAGATTAAAGAGTTTAATGGGATGGTTATGGGTGTCCAGCCAATGCCACCTGGCCTCCAAGAATAGGCTCTGGCACTGTTTAGTTTGCTAATATAGTTGTAGCATAAGTTTTTGTTAGATTTGGCTCCTGGTTGCCTTCCCCTTCTTCTCTTCTCTTCTCTTCTCTTCTCTTCTCTTCTCTTCTCTTCTCTTCTCTTCTCTTCTCTTCTCTTCTCTTCTCTTCTCTTCTCTTCTCTTC